>OY804521.1:34358606-34511106 GCA_963680855.1 Lepeophtheirus nordmannii
GGGGGAAGTTTGATAAAAAGGACGCCCCTTATCAATGACTCACGCCACCTTTCATCATAATTATTTTTCACAAAGTAAGGGGTAAATTCCCCCCCCCCCCCTGTTCTAGTGCCCATACTTGTGGCCATATGTAAATCCCTTAAAGATGTTTAGGAAGCCATATTTTCTAAGAGCATTTTCGTAGTAAGCTGACCCTTCTAATCCCTCTATGCTTCCCTCAACAATTTTATTTAAGAAGCTCTAAAATGAGTAAGTACTTAGTCAATTACTCACATACGTCATTATCCTATACATATATGAAGGATTAAAGTAGCAGCCCAGGGACGAAAGTTCCATTTTCAATAAATAACGTTGTAAAATCTTAGATAAAAATTCTTGGGTCGAAACAACGATAAAAAAATTACACACTGTTATTCAAATTATTATATTATTGAGGGACCAGTTTCCTAAAAGGGGCATGTCTCCCTGTCCTTCACAGATTTTCACCATAGGAGCTGTCACCACACCCGACTCCATTCCGCTTTCAATATTTTCACACTGTGTTTGCCGTCACTTTGTGGACTATTTATGTATTAAAAAAAAAAATCCTTTCTGGACTCAGACTCAAGAAACCATTTGTCGACCAGTGTTATTATCAATTCTAAAAGCAGTGTGTAGAAGTGTGAGAATCATTTATAGAATGCTTATTTGACTCAAAATAATACAATTATAATGGCAAACCCCTTGTTGTAAATATTTAATCCATGAAAGTATTAGTGTTCCATGGTCTGGTCTACGCATTTTCAATAAAATAAAATGGTTGCTTATATATATTTAATTGGCCTTAAAAATGCAATGAAATATATGTATACCTCAATCCTGTTATACTTTGAAGTAGAAGAATATTTAGTTATAGCTTTAAAAAAAATAGTTTAAAAACGATTATTTTTTTATGTTCATGGGGCCTTGAAAATACTCATTATATTAGAATTCATGGATAAAATAAATATGTATATACATACATAGATATATTAACCAAATTGCATATTACAGAGTTGCTGTTGTCCCCCCCCCCCCCTAGTCGTTCCATCTCCTTCAAGTTTCAAATCTCAAATGTAGATTTATATCATGAATAATCACCACGTAGTCTCAATAAGATTTGTGACAAAAAAAATAGTAAAAAATTATCACAGCCATTATTTTATATCTTTATTGAATGAATCCTTTAAGCAAAAAAATGCATACATCTTGAAGTTGAAACAATGTGTTGTAATGCAATGGTATGGCTTTAGTCATTCCATTTTTTTTACAAAGTAAAAATTTACGAATGTCAAATGTCATCCTTGAATCCTATGGATAAAGGTTCATATGGTAAATAAGTGAATCTTTTGATTCACTTTTTCACAATAAAATATAAGTTTGCTATTATTTTGTCAGCTGGTTATTTTTCATCGACTAAACAATATATATTGATTGAGCTTTAAGGAGTAGTTCTTTTTGAAGCTCGGAGCAATTTTCTACTATTTATATGAGAGCGTTGTCAATGACGTCACAGATTGTATAATGAATTGTCATATTGAGGGTATAGTTGATAAATATTTATTATATGAAATGAAATTTCCAAAAGGGTATTATTAAAACTTCAATTAATGGCTTTCAAAATGAAAAAAACAAAAAATATTTAAAAACTTGGAATATTGAATATAAATTAGTGCCAAATATAAAGTTGATAATTGAATAAAATCCAAGTAATCATTACCCTAGGAAAGTAATAGTTATCATATTAACTACTATACTATGCAAATCTTCATTGATGTAATAACATACTTATAATACATAATAGGATCTGATATACAATCTATTCAGTAATACATTTTTTAAAAACAAATCAAGTTCAATCTTTTTATTTGTCGATCTTTCTCTCACGTCAGCAATTCACCCTTTTCCTTCATCTTAAAAAACAAAACAAGGGCTTTTATTCTTATAAAATTGGGCTGCTAAAATTTCCTCCAAAATGACCTACAATGATGACATGAGTGTATGAAAACTTTATATTAGAGGTGTCCAACATACGGCCTGCGGGCCGTATCCGGCCAACAAGAGGTTCAATCAGGACCACAGGATATTTTGAAAGTTCATTATTATAGTTTTCGATTTTCTAGTTACTTAAAATTTGTGCAGTTTTGTGAAATGTTTTGTATAAGTGCTGTTCAATAAATTTTTAGTTCAATTTAATAATGTCCTTGTTATGTTCTTTTAATCAAAACAAAGGGAAGACATGATGATATTTTGGTCATTTATAGCAGCTAAGTATGTTATAATTTTAATGGTCTGGCCCAAGACGTCTACCTAGGGGTCGTATGTGGCCCGTGATGTGAAATGAGTTTGACACCCCTGCTTTAGATTATTAGTGAATAAACAGTTAGAAAAAAGACTAACAAACCACTGATTTTAGGAGACCTTCTTTTCCTCACATATTTATCTCTTTGATCAAGGAAAGGTTGTGATATACAATAAAAGATCGCATTCTGCAATTGATGAACAATAAAAGTCTATGATATTGTATTTTTTTCTCATACCTAGCCAATAGGTTACAATGTCAAAAATAGAGTTAGTCAAATATGTGTCAAGTCAACAAGTGACTCCAAGTTTATGAGAAATATTTCAAAAATGAGTGTGAACTGTCCTCATATTCTTGAAGACATTCTCTTATCTCGTTTGTATTAATAGGTTATTTCGATTAATTAATTAAATAATGACTCCAATAGTTGCAACTGTATTATTATTGGACAAAACCCACTGCGACTAATTACATCTCTGGGACTATGAAAAAGATGAACGTTCTTCGTGGGACCATATCGGCTCCATGTGTAGTCGACCAACTTATCCGATTCCTCTATTGGATGGATAGAGCACAATCCTTGGTTCCTCAATTAAAACTGCTCTTAAAATGACTCCGACATATTTGCCCGTTATATTCTTGAAGTACAAAAACTCTTAAGTGGATTTTCTCCTTTTCAATATTTGAAAGAAAAAAAAAACTTACTTTCTTGTTGACTTGACACATATGTAATTTGTATAAATATACATACATAAGAAAATATATATATTTGAACACAAAACGTCTTTAAAGGATAAAGTTTTTCCTTCATTTATTAGGATTTGCCGTGTTTTAATTACATATATGTATGTACAAATTTTAGTTGAGAAAATATACAGAAAAATGGATCTACATACAGAGTGTGTAATTATTATTATATATTGGTTCAATAAATGCTACATTTGTAATTTCCATATGTACATACTATTGCCTTGAATTACGAAAGATTTTAATGTATGTATGTATTTAGATATCCAGCCCTGACCTTGTTGCAATTGTCAATGCTATAAAATAGAATATTACTATTATCATTCATAATAGAGCTGTACTATTAAGAAGCAACTTTTTCTCATTATTATAGATTTATAAAGAGAGATACAACTTCTTTCTACATATATACGGTTGTATGTACATAATGCATACTTTAATGAAAGTGAGAGTTGAAGGGATGGAAGGGACAAGAGTTGTCTTCTCGAACATGAACAGCTATACAGAAATAATAAAGAAAAAAAAAATAGAAATTTTAATTTCATTGTTTTATAGAATAATAATAATTTTTGCTCTTTTTTTTTTAAAAAAAAACAAAAACAAAAACATAACACCCTTAATGGTAAATGAGAAATTTTTTTTGTTTTTTTTTGTTCGATCCTTCCTACTTGTCTTCGTATTCGTCGTCGTCGTCGTCACGTTTCAAATCTTAATTAAAGACATCAAGTGCTTCAACTATGAATTTTTTCATTTCACACTGATAGTGTTTATAATTAATCCTGGCTCTATGTTATTAAAGTGTTTGTGGCTCCTTCAAAATGTGTTGAAGCCCCTCACGGCACACTTTTTGATGAAGAACAAGGTCAATTTTTTTCCTTTGTTTTTTAAGGATATATATATATATATATATATAAATGATATGACGAGGGACTAGAGCATATGTATTAGACACAACATATCGTACATAGGTAACAAATGAATACGTCTTAAATTGCTTTTTGAGCTAGTATCTGTGGATGTTGTCCTTTATTTTATTTAAGTTTTGTGACTGGAGGGGCATTTTCCCCAATGAATAAAATAAATAAATAAATAAATTATACATGACTGAGAGGTTCTTTTACCTTCTCGTTGAATATAATTTGATCATTGAAATGCCCATTACATATGTGCTATGAGTCCTTGAAGAAATAGGTAATTGCTATCAATTATCCTTGTTTTTTGATTACTTATGTACATCGGATGTTATTTCTATTCGTTTGTAATTGAATAATAATAATAATAATAGCCTACTTTAAAATCATGGAAATACTATGTAATATTATGTTGCAGTATATATTCTATTGTCTCTCTCTCTCTCAACCTTCCATTTTTCTTAAAGAATACAAAGAAAAAAGCCCCGAAATTTGTTGTTTGCGAATAATAACACGTCATTTTCTCACAACCTTTATTTTCAATTAAATAATAATAATGGAGATCAGGGTTTGAACATTACATCAGTGAGACGACTATGAAATGAGCCATATTAAAAAAAATTTATAATTAATCGGTCATTGGTCAAAGTGTCCAATTGTATCGGACATTTTATTTCCCTAAGGGAAAAACAAGATTTTTAAAAAATAAAATATGATGTTCAGACTTTTTTTTCCGTACAAAATGTCATAAAAAGTTATATGATCGGATTGCTTGCCACATAATGACATCATCTGCTCTATTATGGTGATGGGACAAAAATATGCAGTGGCCGAAGTGACCATATTTAAGCGTTTGGTAGTTATTTTTACTGGGAGCTCAAAGATGAATACGAAATAAAAACTTATTATTATGTGAGAATTAATGTGAAATCGTTTATTTTTCATCCTCAAATACTCAGCATAGATAATTGTAGGGTTATTTCCGACTTGACAAGATTTAGTCGAGGTTCAGAGACAACGTTTAAAATATTAAAAACATAGTACGTTGAATTGTTTTTTTTAAACCGTCAGATCTGAGAAGGGAGAGTCTCAAAACGATGATATTACTTTTAAAATTTGAATGTTTAGGGCATTTACATAGATTTTTTTCCTCTCTATCAGCTGTCGTGATGTCAATTTTTTCTTCAGATCAACATTTCAGAGATGTTTTTTTTTATCTCAATAGCTAACAAAAAATACATTGGCTTGTGGTATTGAGGTATAAAATGAACAACCCATTACAAACTTTTTAAGGATCCTTCTAATTTCATATCTGATCTCATTGTCCTTAAAATGATTACCTACATATCATGTCTCTACTAAATATGTAGGCAGTTAAGTAGTATGATTGTTGATAAAGTCAAGGAATTAATCATTCCTTTCAATAGGATATTATCCATTTACGGCTGATTAATTGTGGTTCAGGAATAGAATGACTTATTGTTATTTTGAATGAATTAATGTCTTATCCACTTAGTTTCTGATGACTCAAGGCTTTTTTTTTTATCACTAAGGATTATTCATGCGTAGTTGCCTTTATGCATATCATTAGTGTTTGTGAGCCTCTAGTAGCCTCCCGCCCCTAAAAAAGTAAAATCTTTTTGGAAGTAATGAAGTAATGAATCAAGTGGTGGTGTCTAGACCATTGCTTTATTTTGACTTATCCAATTAGATGACCACGTTAAAACCAGGTTGTAAAAACCATCAACTCCATCCATCTTAAATAAATTAAACCATAATCTTATCAAAGTTCAAACCAACAATTATTATCAGAAAATGATTCATTTCTTTAAAAAGGTATATGTACATCAAATAATGATGAGGCACTCTTAAGGTCCACTAGATAAGGGAAAGAAGTGCAGTGAGGAGTTTCAAGGGATAAATAGTGTTATTCTCTAGTAATTTACTTTTCAAAGTTATGTCTTGACCTTGTTTTCATGACAAATCATTACCAAATAACTGATATTTTGATGGAGAAAAAAAATTACTTTTTTTCTCCAAAGTCTTGGCCTTTTCTTGGCCTCACGTAAGATGGTTTTGAGCAAGTTATTATTATTATCCAGATTTAATCGAAGGGGGAATTTTAAAAATATTTGAATTTTTAATAATACTAAAAAATTATTTTCCTATGGAGAAATTTAATTATAAATAGTCAATTGGGGGGAAAATGGTTGAGAGCCGCTGGACTAGATACTTAACTACTTCATATATTAAAAGACATTTAAATACTTTTAATTAGAAAGAAAACAAAATACGAAAGACAATTGGCAAAAAAGAGTTGTATGTTTGTATTCAAAAAAAAGAAAAAAAGTGAAACTTTATTCACGATTTGTACAAATTTCAAGATGGCGTCATGGTATGACTTTCAATTTAAATATGTATGGTCATATATCTTTTAAATCTGCATAAACATCTTGAGAATCACATGTTTTGTACATAGACATTTAGAAGGAAATTTTTCCTATTGTATTTATAATACATATAAAACTTACAATAACGATATCATGTGTCTGAGGCAGGGATCATCAAACTATGGTCCACAATGACAATTCACCCATTCCTTTGTAGGTACTTGAGTTCGTTTATTAAAACAACATACGCTGGCATTTAGCCATGTTTTTCATAAATCCAATTAATGTACATTTTTTACTTTTAATTCCAAAGTAGATTAGTTGGATAAATGGGGGTTTCACGATACAAACATTTGTGAGTCTTTTTTTATGCATTGAATGTATTAGATTTTTAAGGTCACAAAAATGTATATGCTTTGTATAGGAGTCAGGAGTTTGGTAGAAGTTTCAACTATAAGTGAATTAAAATATATTTTTTGTGAATCATAAAATACTTATTATATTCAATGATTTATTTTGAAACCCCACAAATTAGTGTAACATATAATACACGAATTATCAAAACAGCTTTATATTCTTTTAACATGAGGCTTTGAATCATATTTTGAAAATATATGTATCTCTATCTACAACTCTATGCGTCAAACAAAGCCTCAAATAATGGAAATACAAGAAACTTAATGACTTTTGTATAAAGAATCGGGGGGCCTGATGGAGAAAAACTATGCCTCCTATTTAAACAAAGGAATCAAATTCTACTAAGGTCCGTCTATTATGACCTCAAGACATTTTTGCTTTTGATGTCTGTAACTTTTTGCAAAAGAAGTCAAAAATGTTTACTTAGTAAGTAAACAGTTAATGGGATTTTATATCATTGAATTCATATTTCTCATCACAGGAACTATAAATTATTTATTTACGTATAAAACCCTTCATCTCATATTTACTTGCAATCTGCTGATACAAGTTGATTATAGCCTCTATAAACTATGTACATAAAGGAAAACTATCTACTTCACAACTCCCAGTCTATCTCCAGCCGATGTTGTCTTAAACTTGATAGGAAATATGTTGTTTTTTATTAGACGAAATATGTATTTACCAACATACTGCTACGGGCAAAAAATATCAGGAATCAAAAATTGATTCCTTTGAAAAATTAATATTCATTTCATCCCCTTCAAAATTAACTCCCCCGATGCAATACACATTTTTCAATTTTCAAAACAGTTATAAAATTTTTATTAAGTCAATAATCATTACAAAATAATAGCTGTTGTGTTTAGATATGCTATTAAATTATAAATGGGATAGCTAGTTTCTTGAGCAGTAATAGGTTATGTATCTCGAAAAATCAACCACAGATTCTCAAAATTTTAATAGAATACAGTTTGAAATATTTACTGTAACTTTTTTGGTTTCAACAACAACATTTCTCACAATTTTATTTGAGTCATCATCTTTCAGACAATTAAAAAAACAAAAAAAAATCAATTTAAGCTGTTCACAAAAGGACTCGTTTCTCAAGCACTAATAAATATTTTGACGTGTAATTTGGAATCACAGATGTCAGAAATGACAGGTGTACCAACCGAAAAAACAAAAGCATTTACTCCTATTGGAATCCCCCAAAAAGGTTCAATTCAAATTTCTTGGGTTTTTTTGCTCATATTAGTCCAAAAAAAAAAAAAAAAAAAAAAAAAAAAATTGGTGACCCTTATTCTAAGATCAAGTCATCTTTTTTACTAGAACTTACATACATACACGGGTTTGTAGAATGAAGCACTATGTATCCTACTCATTATAAAATCCGTTATATCAATTGAAAAACAAAGTTTTAAACACATGTACAACCAATACTTTGTATGCTATGTAAAGTCATAAGGTATTTGATTATCAGCTACCTGAGGAGGAGTACATAGAAGAATTACCACCCATCCTATTTAGATACATAAGTCGGTATCTAAGTACTTGAGAACAAGGAAGTTATCAAGAGTCAGTCAGTGATATTTGATGCTATTTGAACCTTAATTTATATACATTTGTATATGCACGAATTGATTAATGATTCTACATATATGTATTATGATTAAAGAGGATTGATTCATATTTGTATCATATTTACAAGATTATCATCAGAGGTATACATACATAGGTAGGTATATATTATTTCTGAATGTCTCATTAATTAATAAATAAAATAAAAAAAGATTTACAATATTCCTATTCCTGAGCATACAATAGAACGGAGTCAATTAAGGCACCTACTAACAGTACATTGTATAATTGTAACCACAGAATTGTATTCAAATCTAAAATGAAATACTCTATTTCATACTTTTGAAGTATATATTTATAGATAATATTTTCCATGATGATTATTTTATCTCCATTATAACTCCATTTTATAAAATCAACGCTCAGAGTTTCCCGAACTTTATTGACATATAAATATTAGTAGCTGTATTTAACTCTTTGTGGGCGTCTATATATATCTTCAAAAATCAAATTAAAAACAAACAAAGAAACAAATAAGTGTGTATTTAAAAAACTAGTTATTTAATGTCCCTAATAACTAAAGTGACCGATTGTACATATATTTACCATAAAGCACATGATATTTATTTCTATGTAGAGACATTCCTAATTTTTTATTATTAATAATAAACATACGGAATGTACCTCCAGATGTACCACTCAAAAATGACTCGGAAGTGACTATAGTTTAATTGGAGAACTGCAGATATATGTATGGTGCAAAATTACAAAGAGACTTTCCCAGATTTGAATGAAACATTGACCTCAATGCAATTTTTCCTTAGTATGTCGTTAGTTACCTTTTGTAATGGACTATAAATTTGTTCTGCGAATAATTAATTATTATTGTACGTTTCACAACAAAGTATTTATGTTCATTTTCATGGAAAGGAAAAAGTTTACGTAGATCCTTGCAAAGAAGAAGCCCGGAGTTTCTTTTTAAAATAAGGAGGTGCATTGATATTCCCAGTCGAGGATTTAAAAATATGGTTTTCTGCACGTGCTGGTGAATGTAGTAAATTATTATTATTATTTCAGTTGTGAATGTTTAATTCAATTTGTTTAGAAATGTCTTCAAACAAATTAAAAATATCCCTAAATAAATTGGAATAAATAACGTATGCTTTAAGGATAGACGAAAATGTTTTCCTCACTTATATATAACACTTCTTTGGGCGAACCGACTACAATAATTCAATGAGATTATTTGTTCAATTCAAAGGTATAAATAATGTTGTTTTAAATAAAAAAGATAATTGTAAACAATACGTTTGTTTCAATTATAATAATAATAATAATAATAATCAGACATGTGTGTATACATATGTACATATATGTATTTATACCTCAATTTCCTTGTTTGACATTCTCTTTTTGACAAATAAATATAATAATTAATTTTGAAATAAGTTATAGGTCTTGTAACTATGTACTATAATTGAATATTTATTGTTTCTGAATATAAAGGACTCTAGAAGGAAGTTATTTAAATATTTTAAGGTACATACATACATACTTTGACGATAATTTTGTTTTGTTCTTTTTTATACATATATGCATCGAATATTATATATAAACTACTGTTACCTTAAGTGGAGTCCTTAAAAAGTCTGGGATGTATTTATGTATTTAGCTCTCAATATCTAGTACTAGAGCTCAAGTAAATAATTGTACAAACATCCTTCCAAGACGACAACGATGATGATGATGATGATGAATGAGGAGTATGATATGAGCTCCTAGGTACTCATGCAACAAACAATTTATTACATATTTTAAAAAACAAAAACAAAGTAGATCTTAACAATACGTGAAACAACATTATTATAGTTTGTAGCTCATGTTCTTCTCAAGGGATCTTCTTGACTCCTGACCTTCCTTCTACATACAGTCATTTTAAAGTAGATATATACCTTTATATGATGTGATAATTGCAATTATTTATCCACGACTTTGCTTTTTAAAATGATTGCAACATTACTTTTTAAAAATAAGGATTTCAAAATCAGATAATGAAATTAAAGAAGGTGAAAAATGAAGAAAATCCACTGGTTGAAAAGTCTATTTTAACTTGTTTTTTAATAATTAAATAATTTGTCAATTTTTTTAATTTCCTTTGTCATTATATATATATAATATATTTATTGACTAATCAGCTACGCTCTTATTTGAAATATTACTACATATTCTGATATATTTGAAAGGTAGAATGCTTATCTCCCTATATATATATATATATATGACCATATAATGGAATGCTTCTAAAGTCATATTATGATTTAATATTTAAGCTCCTTGAATCGAATTCAATGTCAAATGATGCATATCACAAAAGGCTTATATATATATTTATGTACGTTGCTGAATGAACAGTTAAGTTGCGTTTAATTTTAGTCTTCCTACAACTGAGGAAGTAAGTCATGACTTAATTTTACCCTCTATTTATGTAGGTACATGCATTAGACTTGCAAAATTAAGGAACAATTAATTTTGTTTGTTTTTTATTGAGGGAAATGACTCTCATTTCCCTAATTCAAATCTTATTTAATTGTACGTTTCCAATCCTTTTCTGTTCACAAATTTACTTTTTGATAACTGAACTTGTATATTTTTTTTGTATTTATAAAAGTATATTTGTTATATATTAATAAATTGTTGAATATGCAATTCAAAGAGTAATTATCATACTCTTTTTGCAATCTTAAGTAACTTTTATTATCTCATAAAAGTATGAATTATATACGTATATACAAATGAATGTCATTCATGAAATCTTTTTAAAAACTTTTTATTTTCATGAAGATAGCAATTAAATATGTTTTTAAAAGTGCTTTAATTCAATACTAAATCCCTGACTAGGAAGCATCAGCTGTGATTGAGATGTTACTTAATCATTTAATTCGGAAGATTTAACATTTGAGTGAGTGCGTAAATGTATACCTATATATGCTCAATCTTTAAATGTCTTGTATGAAAATTATAGTCACAAAGTTTTTGAGAACTTTTAACAGTACTTTTGTTCTGCTCGTCGGTTGTATTTTAGGCTTGAAATATAATTATTAATCTATACAATACTCGCAAATAGGAGGAAAAAATCATTTGATGCATTAAAATGTAATAAATAACGGATTCGACTTTTAATAATATATTTCATTTTTTTTCCAGAGTATTCGTCAAATTGAGTGATTAGTTTTAAAGCATCATGAAGGACTTCTTCCACTATCCCCTTCTCCTTCTCCTCATTACCACACTTCACCTCACTCCATTTTCTTCAGGCCTTCGAGGTCGGTCAAAATATAGACCTCAAAAGACTGCATACTTTGATCCTGTCTCAGGGATATTCCGGCGAGGACCTTATTTACCCAATGCCCAAAATACTCCATCCACGACACCCTCATACTTTTCCACTCCAATTCCTCAGGTTACAACCTCAAAAGTATACACATTTTTTCATAAGCCAGAGGATGTAAGACTTCATCCATCCACTTCCATATTTGACAAAAAGTACAAAAGACCCGCAGTTTCCAAAATAAACTATGATTTTTCCATTGGACGCGATGAAGAGCCGGTCACACCCAAAGAGGAAAAGAAAACAACTGTAACAGCCCCTGATCCTAGTGTGGAATCTCTAAAGCGTTTGTATGACTATACCATAGGGCGTGATAAGGAGACTCCAGTTGTCAAAAAGAAGAAGATATACTTTGAAGTTGAAGATGTGAAGCCCTCACATGAGATCGAAAACAGCGTTGAAGCGGATGAAGAGGACTATGAGCGAAGGGCTTATCGACCGAAGCCCATCATTACATTTCGTACAAATAGATTGAGCACAAAAGCTCCGTCATATTTTCTTCCCACCATTGCATCAAATGATGACGTGACGTCACCACCATCTACAACGACAACCACCACCACAACTACGACAACCACCACAACAACAACAACTACTACTACTACATCTACAACCACCACTGGCACACCCCCTGTCACGTCAATTGTACCAGAACGCTCAACTTGGAGAACCACGACGACAACAGAGAGGCATTTTACTTTTAGCAAAAAGTCAAGCATTCGGGATCATTATCGAAATTTTAATAAGCAAGGCTCAAGACCGCAAGTGGCACAGCCTTATGCAGTTTATGAAGATAGCAAATTCCCTCACTTTCCGGAGCAGCCCCTTGGATCCTTTCCCTCCATCTTTAGACCAAAAAAAGGGGAGGCATCAAATGATGAAAAAAATGGAATTGCCCATGTGGAAAGTGAGATTCCAAATATTGAGAATCATGCCATGGACAAAAAGGACGAAGTGGAGGAGACTACTCCAAGGCCCAGAAAGACACAGTATGATTGGAACATTAAAACACGTATTCGTAGTAAGCTGAATATGAACAAAAAGAGACGAATCCTTGGATTCACTTCCACATCAACCAAATCCACGACAACGACCACAGAATCAACTACATCAACTCCCTCTGGTCAGTTGGAAACGAGGAATAAGTACTACTACACTACTATATCCGATCACGAGTCTGAAACTCTTAAGCAGAACCCTGATATATATCAATGGAATTCCAAAACCACAATATCAACTCTCAGACCTATACCCATATCAACAACAGAGAGCTCTCAATTCTTCATTGAAGACTTTAGCCATTCGGAGGACGCCTACTCCAAGCACCTTTCTCCTCAATTTGCTTCAAAAACAGAAAGCTTTGAACGTCCACGAGTTCCCTCACTTCTGGAGTTCCATCCCTCCTACCAAGAGCATGACTTTTCCCCTCGAGATCACGTATATAACCGATTAGAAGAACTAGAGCGGCGGGAAAATGAGTTTCTCTTTCGAAAGAAACCCGCATTCATTCACAGAGGACAGAATCAAATCCGAAGAAAAGGACAAAGACGTCATGATCGGCCTCGACCCTACAGAAGAGCACGTAGACCAAATAGACGCACTCGTCATCCTGACGCAAAAAGACATAGGCAACATCATCAAGGGGTACAAAAGCGTCGAGGGTTTCAACAGAGATTTAGCTAAGGAATCCTTTGTTTCAACTCATTGGAACAACCTCCATGATACTTTTTCTTGTTGTTTGTTTGTTTTTTGACATGAGTACAGGGATACAAAGACTTGCATACTTCAATATACGAGTGCTCATTATTTGAACTGAACTTTTATATACCTACATACAACATATATATATCATATAACTACAAAACTATTTTCCCTATGTATGTATAACCAATCACAGTTAATCAAATGTATAATTGTATGTATATAACTTTTTTCTTGTTTGATTATATATGAAATAAGAAGAATCATTTTGACCTCTTTTAAAGAAATAAATTTTTTTACGAATTACATTTTCAATTTTGTATTTTTTATTAGAATACATATAATATGAACAATGCGGTTATTTTGAATTAATTATCATGAAACAGGTACAGAAATGAGGTGCAAAGTCTATGGGACTTGTTTTTACTAAAGGACAACACCCATATTACGTAATAAAAAGCTGAGGGTGCATTTTGATTTTATAGCTTTTGGATAATGAATTAATAATAATAATAATAAAAAACGAGTAATTTTTCTTTATAAAGAATCTGGTTTTTATATGTACAATGAGCTAAGTCATTAATTCATATTTATATTTGAAACAAAGGCATTTTAGGAATATAATGTTTACATGGTAACACATTTTTTTAAGTAGTGGTGGGTGCCAAAAGAAATTTTTAAAGTAAATAATAAAAATTTTAACTTTATGCAACAAATCCAAAATGTCAAAAAAATGATGTTTACATGATACACAATTTAGAGAGAAAATCATCATCAACTCTGCTAATTATATTAAATTTAACTAAACATTTATTGAACAGCACTTATACAAAACATTTCATACAATTGTACAAACTTTAAGTAACTAGAAAATCCAAAATTATAATAATGAACTTTAAATGAGATTACAACCTGAGACTTATAAAGAAAGACTGTCAAGCGCTCCAAGCGGATAATTTATGAATTACATACATTTAATTAAAAAATTTAATCCATGCCTTTTATGTATTTTTTTCACTATCAAATTATTCAGCGGGCCTGATTGAGCCTCCTTTCGGGCTGGTTCCGGCCCGCTAGCCATATGTTTGAAACCCCTGATCTAGACAGAAAATTATCATCAACTTTGCTAATTATAGTATATGCTAACATCCTATTCGGTTCTATATTTGCTGAGGATTTGAATTATAGAGTCTTATGCTGAGGATATCAAGAAACCAATATCTGCAAAATTACAGGTCCTTCAGGGATTTTGAATGCAACCGTGGGAGTTTTTAACTGTCTTATTTCATTTAAATTGACTCCATAAATATATGGACGACGAGCTATTTGGGATAAAAAACAAAACACTATGTCTTCTCCCTTCAGTTGTTTTTCATCAGTTGACTCTTTTGATTTAAAGCAGCTGACTCTACTTGTTATGAACTCGTGAAATCTATTATTATTTAAGAACTTTATATATATATAAATATTTTAAATCAAGGATTGCGAACCCTTTTTTTTGAATTTTTGAATATTATACAAATACTAACCTTTGATTTTTATATATTGGTAAAATTTATCAATGAATAGTATATCTAAATAATAACTCTGCCCAATATTAAAAAGTTGACGACAAGGAAAATACAGGAGACTAACTACCAGTTGTTTTTTTCAAATTTTTCCTTTCCCTTTTGTGAGTCGAGGTTGCGAGTGAATAAAAAAGCTCGTCGTGTCAAAGTATGTATACGTTGCTATGATACTTTCAGCTGTATTCTTTCTTTTTTATTTTAATCAAGGCAGGAATTTTTTTTTTTTTTTTACATTATCATTAAAAGATTTGTGTTGAATCAATCTTATACATACATTTTAAATCTTGGAAAACAAAGTTAACTGTAGATTTTTTACAACCTTTTAGCAGTAAAAAAAAAATATTATCTCCATAAAAGGACGCTTTAATGCACATGCCGCCATATTTGACATCCGAATAAGTCTTATTTTGACGTGTATTTCTGTACTTATTTACCCATTCACTTAAATTGTCAATAGGTCAATAAAGGGTATAAAAATGTTGAGCATTTGTATTTCATAACTTGATTTGCCTCTTTAAAACATTTTCCATCATCTACACCAATCACAAACTACACCTAGTCAGCTATTAAACCCAAAACCCTTTAAAAGTTTTGTTGAGCTGTGATTAAGACTGAGAGATTTAATTGTACATTAAGAATTTAAAATATGAGGAAACAGGGTTTTTTTTGTAAATACATATTCATTTAATTTATTTATTTCAAAATGGAACCTTTTTCACGCCTCAAATCCTCACTAAAATGAACTGAGTATTATTTCTTTTTATTTCCACATTCTTGAATTAAAAAGTCCTTAATTACATATTATGTGTGTGATAATGAAATATAAGGAACATGTCTCTTAAAATCAAAAATGAAGGATACAGTCAAAAAGATTATAAAAAACTACAAAAAAAATTTATTATAATATATAATAAATTGATTGAATATACATACACATCATAAAAATGAAAATCCCAGCTGTTATTACATGGCTGCATATAAATTGTTATACATAATGTTTCTACATTTTTTATTTTCTACACATAATAAAACCACTTTCTTGAAAGATTTATTAAAATGAGTCTTTCGTTCCCTTCAAGATAAATTCTGGTTAAATCCATGTGGAAATCATTTTTTTTCCTTCTTTTTTTTCAAAGTTATTTGTTAGTAAACCAATAATTACAAATTACATTAAGGATATAAATAAACTTTATATATGTATATATATATATATATATGGTGGACTACTTTGGACACAATTACCTTCAAATTATGTCCATAAAATAAGCTGCTTTAGTATCATTATAATACAAAAATAATTTGAGTGGATTGTTGCTCTAAAATGATTCTAATGATTCACAATACTTCCGTTTGTGTCTCATATATCATATAAATAATATAACTATTTATACAGATATAAATACTTCAACAGTGGTGCCTTGATACATGAGTGACCCAAGTTTGGAATAGAAATACGAGCCTTCTTCAGGGTTGTATCTTATATATAAGACATAATCTGTCTTATTGATTTAAAGTGCTTCAATCTTTTTAAATAGAATCAATAGGGAAAATTCGATTTGATATTCTTTATTTGTTTTTTAGAGATGTTAGATGTTTAAACTCGTATTTCGAGACATCACATGTATACATGCGTAGACACTCTACCTTTGACATTTAGGGTATTTTAGTTATACTGGTTGCACTTTATTTGAATATAAAGCGTATATTTGAATACATTATATACTTAGTAATTTATAGCATGGCTTATAAAAAAACCCTCATAATTTAATGAATTCGAATATTTTATTTATAGATAAGTGATAGGATTTTATAGGAATAAACAATTTTCTGATATTATTTATAATAATAATCGTAAGAAAAAGTAAGAACACTATAATCAAATTGTTATATATGTAATATGCATATCATTTAGGACTTTAAAACCATCTCAAGGTATGTTGAAGAAATATTTAGATATTATGCATTAGCAAATCGTGCAAATGGGAAACGAATCAAATTATTGCTAGAAACATAAAGAGTTCAAATTTATCATATATTTTTTATTGACTCCTTCCCCCTTTTAGTATTGACAATTTTATTTGGGTTGATTTTGATAGACATGATAATGTTTGAGTCAAGTTTTATTAAAAATAAAACTTTAGTGAGTCCTACTGATCAAACCTTGAGAAATATCGCCAATTATAATTATGTACTTTGATTAATTGATCATTGCTATGATATAACAATTTTTTTTGTCCTACAGCCGCCAGAAGCAAAGAACATATTCCAAGAAAAGTCAATTAGGCTTGAAGGTTTTGGGACAAATATTTTACCAAAATTTTCAGAGTATTCAGTATAAGAACAACAAACAGTTTTTTTTTTTTTTTCTAAATAGTATTCATCAGATATATTTTCAAGACAACAAAATAGTAAATTTCATATTACTATCCTTGAGGTCAAAGATCTCCTTCAGATAATGATAACCTTGATAAAGTCATGTCTGAATTCTACTTACTCATAGAATTATTAGGTATCGTAATAAGAAGGCTCTGCTCTTGCCCACAATGTCGTCGAGAAGCAAAACCTGGGTGCAGAAAAAATACCTGTCCTTGGCTCCCTTCAGCTGTTTTTCATCAGTTACCTCTTTTGATATAAAGCAGCTAACTCTACATGTTATATCTCAATAAGGGTGTTAATATTATTTATGATTTTGATATATAAAAAAAATATTAAATCAAGGATTGCACGCCCTTTTTTTGAATGTGTGAATATTATACAAGTATTAACGATTGATTTATATGTATATTGGTAGAACTAATCAAAGTATAGTATATTTAAATAATATTTCTACTCAATATTAAAAAGTTGGCAACAATGAAAATACAGGAGAATAATTACCAGTTGTTTTTCCAAATTTTTCCTTTCACTTTTGAGAGTCGACGTTGCAAGTGGGCAAAAAAGCTCGTCGTGTATGATGACATTGTTGAGAGGAAAGTCTGTCACATACCTACTAGTAGTGCAAATGTCCTCATATTTGCTGCTTTGATCGAGGAGATGGCCTCCAATACAAGGGAATTATTATGAAAGACATGCTGTAACTTATATTCTGAGTAGAGGTTATGGTGGGTACTCTCACTTTGAATTTACAGATCCCTCAGGATCTATTTATGTATGCCCCAAAAGATGAGATTTAATTTGTGATATTTATTTAACACCATATTTGTAGATGTTTATGTATGTAGTTTATGTAGATACCGGCTTCAATTGGTGGAGGAGTAGGAAATATTAAATGCGGTCATTCATGATGGAAACATTCTGGAATTTTTCATGCAATATTAATCAGAGTCTTCTAAGGTCATAATTGTATTCATAATAATAACTACCACTCTGAGCAAAAAATACCGGGAAATTTGATTCATTTTCCAAATTCCAAAAAGGATAAATATTTTTGTTCTTAAGTTGGCAGTGTTCTTATTGACATTTGTGCCAAATTACATGTTCAAATATTCATTAACCTTTGATATACCGTCCTTTTGTGGCGAGTTAAAATTGAATTTTTCGGTTTTTTTAAAATGTCTGAAATAGAATGACATAAATGCAATTGTGTTCAATGTTGTTGAAACCAAAAAAGTTAGAATGAATACTTAAGACCTTATTCTATTAAAATTTTGAGAGTCCGTGTTTTATTTCAGGATATACGAAACCTACTAATAATCAGGAAACAGATCATCCGATTTAGTTATTGTTCTATAATAATTATTATTGACTTAATAAAAACTATATAACTGTTTGGAAAATTGAAAAATGTACAATGCATCGGGAAAGACTACTTTTGAGGGGGGGGATGAAATGAATTTTGATGATTGAATAAAGATTTTTTGAATCCCGATACTTTATATTTACGCATAATACACTTGAAATAACGATTTAATGAAGAAAATAGAGAATATTCAAATTTAAAAGATCTAGGTACCTTTTAAACTTCATTTGAATCATGCGGAATCAAAATAAATGTCATGGTCTCTCCTAATTTGTATCCTAATAAATGTATTATTACCTATATAATTTAATGTAAGTATAAACTGTAAAAAATTGATTTTATGTGCATGAATCTATAATAAAAGTTACAGTTTATATAAAAAAATATGTTTTTAATAATATTGAATGGTCATTGCAACATAATTGGGAACATTCTCATTAGTTTTCAGTCTTCCAATTATATATATATATATAGCCCTTAAGACCATTAAATACATACTTATACAATATGTTGTTATATTATGTCAAACAGTTGTTGAACAAATTGGATTATATATGTTAATATATGTAAGTATCTACGATAATCTTTAGAAAATGACGTAATTAAGGTTCAAAGTTGAAAAGGCTGAAGAAAACGGATTGGTTCATCGAAAAGCAATGATGGATCATCCTGTTTGTATACGACATACATATATGTAAGACACTCAGGTCTGAAAGGCTCACTATATAATATATTTGTAGTTACGGAAATGAAGCACTTTATGCCAAAGATCAATATCTAATCAGGCACTAAAAATAGAATAGGGAGGGAATTTTAAATGAATAATGTACTTCATATATGTACTCATAAAATTGAAAGTAGTTTCTTCTTATACGTTCATTATTGTATACTGAGAAGATATTAGATTATTTAATATATACTTTAGATATTTAAAAAAAATAAGGTAGGTATTTTACTAAAAAAAAAAACACCAATAATATGTATATAATCAAAGCACGATGAGGAAGTGTCTAAACCTTTGTATCACACACACATATATATATATAATGCCATATTTTTGATCGGTCTTTTCTTTATTGTTGTTATCCGTGAAATAAGAACATTTCCTTATAAATCTTACACTATGCAGATGTGTAAGTTGCATTATATATACATAAATGCATAGGTACATAATAAAATAGCTAGAAGCAAAAATATAATTTGTATTTACCATTACCCATGAATCAAATAATTGCATTTTTGGAGAGTAAAATCCTGATTGTACAACACATTTTATTACTGTTATTTGATTATTTAATGGCTTAGCACTCTAAAAAAAAGAAGAAGATATTTATAAAGTATATTCGTTATTTGAAGAAATAATGATATTTAGCATCTCCAAGTATCATTAAATACTACTCCCTATTATATTTTTGCTTCTTCAGGAGTGTTGATATCCTTTTATTTGTATTATGAATGTGGATTTGTCGAATTGAATCTCGTTAAGAAATATATGTATAAATATCCTTACATATACAAATAGTTCAATAGTTAGAAAGAATGACGACATTGACACCTTACCAGTTAATTTTGTACCTATGTATAAAGAAGAGGTTGTGAGATCCAATGTAGATTATTTGTATCACGTCGAGCTTTTTTGTCCACTCGCAACCTCGATTGACAAAAGGGAAAGGAAAAATTTGGAAAAACAACTGGTAGCTACCCTTTTGTATTTTCCTTGTTGCCAACTTGTTAATATTTGGCAGAATTTATTATTTAGATACACAATATATTTATAAATTTTATCAATCACAAACCAATCGTTACTACTTGTAATATATTCAAAATTAAAAAAAATGGCGTGCAATCCTTGAAGTAATATATTTTTTATGCATCAAAATCATAAATAATAATAATACCTTTTTTGAGTTCATAATACGTGGGATCAGCTGCTTTAAATCAAAAGAGTCAAATGATGAAAATCAGCTGAAGGGAGAATACATAGTATTTTATTTGTTCTAAAAAGTTCGTCGTGTATGTGACAGAACAATGTAAAATAGATGGACAATTGTGTAAAAAAAAAAATATACGCCCTTAATGCAAGCAAAACTGCAATAGTGTTTATATAGTTTAGGGATCGGTAATTCTGGCTCTGCTCCAATTGACATTTTTGAGGAAATAAAGTGTGTCTATACTTAAAAACATTGTATTTTTTGATTGAGCAATAAAGAGGAGTTTATGCCTTTTGAGTCTCAAATAGTTGCCGACTCCTAGTCTAGGAACTAACACTCCGTAATATGCTATGTGCATAGATTTATAAATTAAGTCTATTTTAATGACAAAAACCAAACAAAGCCAATGTAATGTGTATTTTTTTTTAATGAGATGTTGGTAAAAAAAAAATTATTCAGACAAAAATTAATTAGTCTATGATTCATGCCTATCTATATTTAAAGGATAAAGGAACAAATTAATTATTGAACTTCCCTATCCATAGGTAGACTAATTTTATTATCTTTAATGAATAGTAGAAATTCTTGTTTAAAAACTAACAAAAATATAAATAACTAATGAAAGTACAACTTGCAGAATTGACTATTATGAAGAGTTTAAAATAAAAACAAGCAAACTTCCTTATAAGTTGTTGATATTTTGAGAATCAATACACCTCAGGACATTCAACAATATGTCACTACTTCAATCCTTTCAGACAAAATGCAGGTTTTGCATTTTCCTTGCATTATTGTATGTGGAGTTTATATAAATTCAGATGTGAATGGTTCAATATACGAGCTATTATTTTATTTTGATAAACGAGCCAATAATCGGGAGAATACGAGGCCTTTCTTATTAATATACATAGATTTGCTTAGAAAGTTCAATGGTAAATAAATATAGATCTGATATTTAAACTCCAAAGAAGTAAAACTCGTATTTCCAAAGCATCACTGAATAGAAATGTCATTGAAATGTTGCATTGCACATATTTGATGAGGACTCCACTGCTATTCAAGAAATTGGGCGATATCCTTGGTAATTTAAGGTAAGAATAATGTTACTGGGTGGTATTAGTATGTGAGCAAACTCTGGGTGTGTCTTTATTGTAGGATACATGTTCACAAATACATATATTTTGATAAAAAGTGCATTCCAAAATATTGCGAGATTGCGTGTGTATTTAGTTATTGGTTCCGTCACATACAAAGAAACTGTATTTTATATATGAAGTTACTGGAACTAATTGTAGATTATATATAGAATTGCATTAAGGAGAAATAAGTATTAGAATTACTAATTTAAAGTATTAACTAAAAGTACGATACATTTTTACAAAATCTTATTTGATTAAAAAAAAAAAAAAAAAACAAGACACCAAGACACTGTTTTAACATTTTAATAAAAAAAATAAAATGAATTATTATTAATAAATCAATGGAATTGAGATTAACGTAAGAGTAAACCATTTTGGGGAAGCAAAAACACTTTTGAAGTTATTTATATGCCAAAATATTGGTAATATTTTTATGACTATGCAAATTATTTTCGTAAATAGATTATTCAATTCATTATAATATAAAGTACTTAAATAAATATATATATATAGGTTTTCAAACCCTAAAATCAAGGATTAGATCAAAAATGTTATTTTTTCATCAAATTATAAACTTATGTACATTAACTTAACTTTAAAGAAAATCAGCATTTGTTCATTTATCATATATCAATTAATCATATAACATTATTATTAATCAAAATAATATTCTATGCAATTAATTTTTTTTAAAAATGAGGTAAAATATCTATAAGACATTAAAATTTCAATGTCTTGTCGGCAGCTAATCCCTTTTAAAAATTGCTACGACTTCTTATTTGTTTATATAGAGTACAATCAAATTTAACTAACCATTTAAAGTGTTTTATTTAAGGCTCAACAGGGGACAGGGAAATTAATTCATAAGCTGTACGACAGTTTAAAAAAAAAATGGCTTCACTTATTAATTACAAGATAATAATTATCCGATTTATCATTTTAATTGCTTTTATCAAAAAGTAGACTGCTCACCCTACTAAACATTAAATCATAGCTTTAAATAAACATAGAATGTTGATTAAATTAAAAGTGAATGCGAATCAAAATTACGGTTAGAGTCGTTCAGTTAAATATTAAAAATTTAGATATTAAGGGCGTCAAATATCTTTAGTAGCATCTATAATTATGCCTATTGAAGATAGTTATCGATAAATATATATATACATATAATAAATTGCTTCAATCTAATATAATTATATTTGTAACAAAAAAACAAAAAAAAAAAAAATAGAAAAAATACACGGTACATTTTATACATGCTAACTTAACCTCCTACTTTATTTTTATAAAAAAATCACATAAAAAATACGCCAAGCTGTTTAAGTGTATATTTATTTTATTTTATGGATGAGTTTTTTTGATAAAAATACATAAATAGTTTAGACTATTTTAATTTGATTTCGCTTTTAGTTTTATTGATATTTTCATATTTTATAGTATTTTGTGTTTTATTAAATCCTGATGGCATCAACTATATTTGATTACTATGTATTTCAAAGTAATTATGGTCATATAAAAAGTAAAAAGGTCAAATACAAAATAGCATAATGTTGATGATATGGCTTCACCACTAAAGTCAAAAAAGGCCATAATTGACTTTAAAAATGCATCCATCACAGCTGATGTTATAAATTCCATTTATACACCATCATTATTACTACCTTTTACTTGCAAAATTAAAAGGATTCTTATGCAATGTCAGTCATTGCATATTTTTTTTTTTTTACATTGTATTGAAAATTATATTTACTGCTCCTTAATTAATATTTATATCAAAGATAGTTGGAGTCAACCTTGTTTTAATTGCATTTTATTATGATTAAAAAACAAAAAAACTACAGGAGCAAAATAATTGCTCATTTATTAAAAGGTCGTTTTATTTATAAAATGTACTAGGATCTCATTTGAAATGAACAGCACACCAAAGATAATTTGAATTCAGTGGAAACCGATTCAATCAGGCCCGTAGTAGCGAACAAAATGCATATCAATCAAAGTCACTGAATATATATAAGTGGAAGAAAGTTTCTTGAGTCCTTCTCAACCAAACCACTAATGCCAAGTCATGAAGGGATTCTTTATATAAATAAAAAGTATGAAGACATAACAGCACATAAATGTATTTATATCTTTGAATTATGGGCCTAGGTACCGGTCTTGCCATTATTTGATCTCATTCTTTTGAATCCCGAAATCAAGGGAATACTCAAAGATCTTTGAGCTATGTAGGTCTCTCTCTCTCGTTCTACTTATATTGGTATATGATGTAGAGATGGAGGCTTGAAGGGTCGTGGTCAGGACTTTTAGAGGGAGGGAGGGTGTGTGTGGGTAAGGAGTAGCTCAGACATGTTCAATTTCAAAATTGGAAAATATCAATTTTAGAAAGTAATTTAGTTTAAACTTTAATATGACTATAACGACGAGTTTTTTTTGGGATAAACCAAGCTGTTGTTCATTAGTTGACTCCTCTGATTTAAAGCAGCTGACTCTACGTGTTATATCTCAATAAGGGTATTAATATTATTTATGACTTTGATATATAAAAATTATATTAAATCAAGGATTGCGCGCCCTTTTTTTTTGAATTTTTGACCATTATAGGAGTATTAAAGATTGTTAGAATTTATCAAAGTATAGACTATCCAAACAATAATAACTCTGTCCAACATTAAAAAGTTGGCAACCAGGAAAATACTACCAGTTATTTTTTCAAATTTTTCCTTTCCTTTTTGAGAGTCGAGGTTGCGAGTGAACAAAGAGCTCATCGTGTATAGCAGGGGATGCAAGTGAGAGGGAATATTTCCGGAATGGTACAGGGAACCATTCCGGAAATGTCTTCAGATTTAGGGAGGACATGGAATTAAAAAGAAAAAAAAAAACGAAGCAAGTTCAAATTATAATAATAACAATAATAAAAAAAAGATTTAAAAAAAATAAAAAAATAAAGCTCTTATCCCCAGGATAGGATTAAAAATCCCTTCCTTGGACTCGAGGCTTAAGATTCATATTTAAGCTTTACCTATTATTTTATACATACATACTATGTTTGAAAATTTTAAGGGTTGACTGAATTCAAGGATGAGGAACATTTGCTCACAACTATCAATCGTAATAATAATAATAATAATCGAATACTCATAAGCTAGAGTCGCATAATTACTATGAATCCATTAATTTAGACCCAAACTGAACTCAAACTACTAGGGTACTTAAAACATGACTCAAACTCAGTGATGGTTCCATACTTTTAGATTATTATTATTATTATTATTATTGTAATTACATATCCAGTAAAACATCGATATTAGACGCATCAATGAAGTGCCATAATCAGTCTCTCAGGGTCTTAGGCCTCAAATTTAACTACATAAAATCAAATCGATACAAGGCACAATCAGATACAATTTTTTGGATCCCAACTAGGGCTTTATATGGTGGATGCTTTACTCTATTTGTATATATGTACATATATAAATTCAATATGCAGTTTTATTGTTTTAAACTGCATTTGCTTAACTTTTTCCTTCAGATGATGGATTTTAAAAGTGCCTAATGGGATAAATACTAGATTATATATTAACTCTAAGATCCCTCCTCCATGTCTGATTTTATATACCACATACTATATGTATGTATACGTATAAGATTATGCATTTTATATGTATATACTTAAGTAGTCAAGAGTAATTACACTTTATGAATGTTGTAGGTTTCATTTCGAGCAAATAGCATCATCATATTCATGCTATTTTCTTCTTTTTGCAAATTAAAGTGATAGACATACATATATTGTAGACAAGGAAAACAGGATGTAACATACTCAAGGGTTCAATGTTATGTACGTATAATGTAGAAACAATGGGGTAAAGAGTCGTCGTTTCATATGCATGACAATTGTAAATGTACGTTATCTATGTATATATGTAGATATTAGAATCAAGAATTGGATGATGCTCCTCTTTACAATTTTAATAAAGATTCATGAATGAATCACTTTGAGATATAATATATATAATACCTCTGAGTATGTTCATATACCCACTCCTCCTGACCTTTTAATCTCTATCCACTTCCATCCTTTCAAGTATTTTGACATGGAATTAAGTCCTACATATAACATTATGCGTATATGTATATGTACATAGACATGGGGGTATAGCATAACCATTTTCCTTTTCTAGCATGGGTTTTGATTATAATTTATGTGCATTAGGTTAAATCATGCTTTAGAATTAATCATAGCATTATTCCATAATGAAATAACAAATGCCAAGGTTGAGCCCATTAGAGGAGGATTTGAATCTGATTAAAAGTGTAAATAAGTCAGTATAGAGATGATTAAATTTCTAAATCTTTTTTCCTTTGGAGGTATACTTTATTCTTTATTCAATACATACTAATGATATACCATGTTTAGAGTATGTACTTTTAATCATTTAATGGCCTGGGACTACCTATATATATATATATATATAGATTCAAAACATTTGCATTTGCATTGAAATCTTAATAACGATACTACGTTAAGAAACCAGTTAGTAGGTGCATCATTTTGATTTGAAAAACCTTTAAAGTGCTGATTGACTCTATTATTATAGATTAATCCTACGTTGTCAAAAATGATGGTTGTATAGTTTACCATTTAGAGTTCATAAGAATAACATCTCAGACAGTCGTACTCTTTGTACCATCCAACCGTGCCCAGTGTTGCCCCAGGATTTATTCTAAAGACACAATATAATAAACTTATATTAGATTAACTCTCCATGAGGATATCTGAGTGCTCATCATTCATCTTACTATACTCACTAAATGATATCCCATGAGTAGACATGAACAAAACGTTGAGATAGCGTTGAGTTTAAGGAAGGAAGGAAGGAAAGAAAGAAAAATATCAGTTTGTACAATTGTACCTTGAATCTCAATTTGAATTCAGTATTCTCAGTATCAGTATTGAATATATATATTTATATATAAAATTATAAGTAGCTTTTGTGTATTATTTAATATTGTCGAATAACGCAATCAGCAGATAAAATCCAGAGGCACTCAATAGTAGTTGCGGGTATGCACTTTCACATCACAACAAAATGCCTATCCCTGAGTCCATGAGGTCTTAGGCTTGGAGTAACATCCGGGGTTCTACAGGTAGCCATATTAGCCACAGGGTTAGAAGTTCTACATAGAAAGCATTGTAGCCGATAACCTTACAGGGATATAAAACATGGAGCATGCAAAATTTCAGTTAGTGAGTCCGTAGCAAAATGAGAACGACCTCTTTGTTAACTCACTAAAACTCACTGACGTAAAGTAACCTCATACTATCATAACGACAACATCAACTTTTTATAGCAATAAGTGTTCATATACACTACATATATATATTTGTTCTTCATTTGTCCATGTGTTGAATGTGAAGTGAAAATTCTATAATATGTTGTACATATACATATATATATATATTTTCCCTTTCTCCATGACTTTAAATGAACAAACCACTAAGGACAGTTGTGTGTGTGTACGTTGTCTGTAGACCCCTTCTGCCTGCCTACTATAAAAGATTATTTATAATTACTTGAAGGAAAATATCCACAAACATAAACATAAATCAAAGTCTGTGTGTATGTACAAGCAAACGTACGTAACATGAAAACACATATCATCATTTAATTGAGGTTGTCTCAATTTTATTTTGTCCCTTTTTAAAAAAAAAAAAAAGGAAAGGTTGTTGAATGTTTGCGGTTCAAATCCATTTCAAAATAGACCACATTCACTATTAAAAGTATGTATATCTAATCAATAGTAAAGACGTGTTTCTGTTGTTGATATACATATGCAGGGATCTATTTATAATGAGTACATATATTTCTCTCCTCCCCTGAGAGCATATTATTAATATGTAGCAGTGATTTGCCTATCTATATACTCTCTATCATAGTTATAGAACTACGATATGATCATAATAAATCTTTCTTGATCATTAAAAATTTTCTTTTCTTCTTCTTCCTAATTACAAACACCCTCAATGCATTCATAAGGGATTAAAAATCTAATGCAAACGTGTACATAATTAACTCAAAATGCAAGCCTACACAACATTTTACTCATTATTTCAAATATACATTATTCTTGAATAAATGAATTGATGTAAAAAGTGAAGCCATCTGATTGTAACTATTTAAAATATTCCAATCTAATATGATTCTCTCTCAACCTCTCAAAAAGGGGGTCAGAAATTAGTGTGTGTGTAGTTGTCCAAGAGTTATTATAAGTGACACTTATTTTACGTCATATTTATAATAAGAGACAAATCCAGATGGGAGTTGTTCTGACCCAAAAGTGTATAGAAAAACACTTTTTTTTCTTTGATAACTTAAATGTGATCTTCATAAGGAAATATCATGGTTTGATATTTTTCAATTTGATCAAGTCCATTTTTAATTAGAGCATTGTACAAATCTTTTTGGCGATTCCAACCTTTTTAAGTATATGATTTAAAAATATACTCATGACGTCAAAACATTGCACTTATCCGAATCGGCTTTTAAAGCATCATATTGCTTTTATACAAAAGGAATACAAACTACTTTGCTTCTAAGATAAAGCTGCTCTTGAAAAAAAAATTTTTTTTTTGTATCTGGATGATTCTAGATGCATAAATATCTATTTACCCTCATCCTGTTGCATATCCTTGAGAAGAAAAAATAAATATATTTGTGTTTCATTCACACACTAAAAAAACAACCAAACAGTGAAGTATGTTATCGAATAACAATAATATGTATATGTTGTTGTATGTAGGAGTACCTTTACCGTTAAATTCCTTTCCATGACTCAATACTGACCAACCAACAAACCAACCAAAAGGTAGGTACATGTTTTGAGAGATCCACCTACAAAAGTACCAAAGAATATGTATACAATACAGGTACCAATATCCTCGTAGTTTTTAGGTAATATTTTCTTTGTACATTCCTTGAAGAGGAAAATACTTAGTATAGTGTATGTATAGTGAGATAATACATACACATCTAAGAGGAAAAATATATATATGAATCTGTGAGATAATCATCAGACAGTCAGTCAATATACAAAATATACAAATCATCCCTCCAAACAGTTGTTTCAATAATAACTTTCACTTTTGTGTCGTACATATATCATTTATGTGGCTACTACTGCCTAGCTGTGTGTGTGTAGGTTACTATGTTGCTGTCAATCCCTTCAATCATCAAAATATAAATCAATATTAAAGTCTTATACATATTTGTTTCACCGACTCTAAAGCAGGGGGCTAAAAAAAAACACTTTAAAGCTTAATTTTGATCAGATTAAGAAAACAATTCCCTTTGTTTTGACAGCTACTTAAAAAAAAAAAAAAAAACTAAGCACATATACTTATATAAATATATAGGCACGTATATGTATGTACATACATACATAAAAAGAACAAATTATCTTCAAAGGAAAAGTGAAAGAAACAAAAAACAAAATATTATTATTAATAATAATAATAATTGCATTGTCTCGATTATGAAAAATAATTTTGTATGCAGATGATGCAACCTTCTATTTAATTTATAGAATTCATTAAAGTTGTGTATGAAATTAATTACTTTTCTTCAGATTTTACTTTTTTTTCTCTTTCTTTTTGCCTCATGATTTTGTAATTGAGGATAGGTTAAGTACACTAAAAGGGCTTTAAAATGTACATATAAATAGTCCATGATCCACTAGCAAAGAATAAGTAATTCACTCACTCTCATGTGTTGGTAACATAACAATGTTACGGTCAAGATCAAGACTAAGAGGGACCGATACCTAAATTACATAAATCAAATTTCTTTGGGATTTTCAAGGATTTCAGCCGGTTTTCTTAGTCCTTCTGCGCGCTTACTACTTAAGTAGCTCAACTGTGAGTCTTTGATTTCTAGCGAATTTCTGATCGAAATTGAATGAGAATTTAACACATTTAGGAATCTTATCGGGCGCTTGATATCTCGTTTGAAAGCTGTGGGTCACAGCTCTTGAATGCATTCCTTACTAATACATTTCATGTAATATTGGAGGACTTATTTAAGTACAAACGTTGTGGTCAAGTTTTGAGCCTACTCCCGTCCCCTACGTCTCCAGGAGTCCCTTTAGGTTAAAACAAAGACTGAAATTGGAATTTGCATTAAATATACGAACCAATCATCATTTTTCAATGCACAAAATGAGTATCCTTCTTGGCTTAAATTGAAGTTGAAGTTGGAAAATGAGCCAAAAACGCTACAAAAGTAGGGTTTGATTTCTCAAAAACCTTAGGACTCTCGAAAAATTACAGATTTGAAATCAGCGTGCAAAACTGAATAACTTTTATCATACTTATACCCCTTGTGATTTGTGATTGTTGATCAGTGTAGTTAATATATTCGATATTTCTACTAGCATCAGACGACCATACCTTCAATCTAGCCAGAATTGTTTGATGATAACGACAAATTTCTTTGATTACGTCATATAACTAATATTGTTCCATGGGAACAGCTTTTGAGTCCAATTTGACTGTGCATCCTTAAAATTGAGAAGAGGACTGAATGGAACATTAAAATTTTGAGACTCATATATTCCAATTAAACAAAAATGAAGTCAAAGTTTTTTAATTTTCCCAACTTCCCTCATAGATTCAAATTGAGTCCATGTTTATTTTAGCTCATACTTTGGCCAATCAGACTAATATTGCTTTTCAAAACACTGTGCACTTAATTTGTGAGCATATATATGTGAATAATGGATCTGAAGGACTATATAGAAATAATACTTGAATAGAAACCGAAAACAGTTGAAAGACCTAAAGTTATTATGGGAATTGAAGAAAGATATTGAATGGAAAAAAAAAATGATTGTTTATTTTTTTTTATTTTTTTTTGTACAATAAATCTTTCAATTTATACAATTAATGAATGAAAGTACATTAACTTGGAAACTTTCTTTGATTTTTCATATGTAAAAAAAACCAAGAAAACAAATTTGTCCCCTCAGGTTCAAGCTATGATATAATGCCATTTAAACATATTCTGTTTCTCTACCTATGTATGTATATATATTGTATAAATACTTTTGAAGCATGCATCTACGATAAAACGTACACATAATAGACTCAAGTCATGCACTCTATTGACAGGTTTGTTTTTGGGATACTCACTCCGAGCATTGATTCTATTGTACTAGGCACTGATTAAAACAAAAGTTCAAATTTACATAGAATAAAAAATATAATTTTTAATTTTCAAAAAATTACATTCACTACTTTTTAGCTTCTTCTTCTTCTTCACTTTTAGTCAAAAAGTCGTTTTAAAAAGTCTTAAAAATAACTAAAAAATATCGCCAAAAGATTTGGAGTGGAATTATTGCTCCACATTCTATGAATTCGTTTCCGAATGACCCATCCTTCATATTGTTATATTTTAATGCGATGATAACTCAAAAAGAACAAAAAATAATAAGTTCTTTACTTCAAAAGATATCTATGTTGATCTATATTGAGCTATGAAGCATGAACAGTCCTTGATATTGCTTACTGATATATATATATATATATATATATATATATATATATATATATATAACAAATCATACGGATCTTTGCACAGGTTTTAAAGTAGTAGTCATCTTTAGATTGTTGTTTTTGTTTCTTTCTTTCTGATAGACTTCTAAACTACTTTTAGATCGGGGTCAGATATATGTCATTCATTGAACTGATCTAATTTGATCTCGAAATAAATTAATAAGATAACTATTGATTAAAAAAAAACGAGGCGAACATCATAAAGTTGTCTTGAGCACAACATAGGTTTAATTTAAAACTTTGATATTTTAATAGCATTGCATTAATTGATATTTAAAATGAGCAAACATTGCAGATTACATGACGTCATACAAACGTTTACAATGACTCATTTCGAGGGTTGACAGATACAAATTTTGGTCCAGATGTGTATGAACTTGAGAAGAATTGCGACTCACGTCACAGACTGATTCTATACCTTTTCAAATTCAATATGAGAGTAAGCAAGTTTAATATGGGAATAAATAATAAAGAACAATATTCATGAAATTTAATATAATAATAAATTTATTAAAATCTCATGTAATTGTTCCAGAGCTGTTCTTGATCGAAATGCTTAAATCATTTCTTTCAACATTTAAAATATTCTCAAATTTTCTAGGACATTCTCTTTTCACAAAGGCCTTCAATATTGACCAAATATGATCAAGTGGATTAATCATTGGAGTAAGAACCCCATTTTTAAAATTTTGTGAATTGAAAACTCTTTTTCATTCAAAACATCTTCAATCCTGGAGTGTGTCGGAGCATTATCAATAACAAGTACTACTGGTCCTCCATATACATCCTTTTGCTCTTCTTAAGCATTCCCACACCCACTCCATTGCTCTTTGAATCTTCCTCGTCTCACCTTATTTTTTGATTTTCATAAATTATAAAATTTATTATTATGTTAAATTTCCTGAATGTTGTTCTTTATTATTTATTCCCATATTGAGCTTGCTTATTCACATATTGAACTTGAAAAGGTATAGACCAAGGTGTATCCATTTAAATAAGTCTCTAGAAAAACAGGAAAAAAAAACCCTCCATCCGACTGAGTCACAACGCCATTGGATACCACTTTACTATGACTGATTTACTAATGGTAAAACCATATTTTATGTACCTACATGTAATTGTGTATGTAGTTTGTTCAAGGTTCTAGAGTGCTTCTTCCATCTAAGAAGAAATTAGTTTCACAGTTGTTTGTAGAAACCATAAATTCAATCACTTAATGTAATTTTCTCCTCATTTCATAATGGATTATAATTTATACATATGTATATATATATATATACCAAAAATTACCTGCATCTCAGAATTAAATGAATCAATTACTTACTATTACGTACGTATTACAACCGTACATTTTATCTCCTCCTTAAAAGAGAGACAACCTTGTCAACTTGTATACTTACACTTAGATATTACTCAACATTGAAGAATTTCCTAATCCATTAGTTCTTTTTGAGAAAACTATACGAGCTCACTCATTTATATTTAATTTCTTTTGATTCATAAAGCGTACACGAGAGTTCTTAATATATATATATATATATATATATATTACCTACAATTTAAGTATTTTATACTTTTTTGAAAAAAAAAAAAAAGAAAAAGATTTTTAAATCCCTTATTCTCAATTTTGTTCCATTGAGGCCATCACATCATCATATATTGTTCAAAAGTTTGTTTGTTTGTTTAGCTCCTAGATTAGCCCCACCTCACCGGAACTTAATCCGGTATCAGCCGGTTGTGAACTACCTAGGAGCTAACTTTATTTTCAAAAATTTCATTAAACGTACATAATAATTTATAGCTCCTGAAGATGAACTCCTCCAGGAAAATCCTACGGTCCCCGATCTCGTCATAGAGCTCTTTAATTTTCAAATGCGTCCGTGGACAGTGATGAATGAGGTGGAAGGGAGTCTCCTCGTTTTCTCCACAAAGCTGGCAGATGGGACTTTCTATTTTGTTTATTTTGTTGAGGTGTCTCCCGAGGGCTATGTGGCCTGTTATCATTCCAACAATTATTGACATTTGCTTTCTTTTGAATTTGAATATTTTATTACCAATGTATGGCTTGGCGATGAACAGTTTTGATTGACGACATGTCTTCATTGCTTTCCATAATACTCGCCATTTATCTAGGGATATTCGTCTAAGGGCGGTTTTTGCCTGACAAATTGATACTGGAACAGTTACTGACTTGCCATGTTTTGCACCTTCTTTAGCCAACGCATCAGCATATTCGTTGCCAGTATGGTTGTCGTGGCCCTTAATCCAACCCATCGTGATATCGGAATTTGACGATTCAATGACGTTTTTGCATGCCAGAATTCCGGCGGTCATCATATCGCTGGGTCTCACATGAAGACTCTTTATCGCCGATAGACTGTCGGAAAGTATCAATATTCTTTTTCCCCTTGTTTTATCTCCCATGCGTCAAAAGTTATGCATATTTTTTGACGCATTGATTTGAATTTATTTTATAATTATTGGAATTTGACTCATATTGCTTTAGTTTTTTCTAATTTTTTTTTTTTTTTGCGAAAGTGAAGGGTATATTTTTGCTAGTTAATAGGAAATAGCGTATTTTGCATTCCTCATATTGTAACTTGTACAATGTACATATGTACAACATATGCACTGCCTATTTATGCAATATAACTTAAATGGAATAAATATGCATGCAGATAATTTTGTTTTCCACGTTTTCAATTCAAGACTTTCAATTCCCATGTAGCTATCAATCACTTGTCAATTTTCTGTGAGAAAAAATTATTATATGCTATCATGATATATATATATATATATATATATGTAACTACTTTGGTTGAAAGATACCCTGACATTTTGACGAGATAAGTGATTATCCATTATGGTATGGATATTTTTTTTTTTACTGCTTACATGTACTGATTGAAGAAAGAGGGACAAACATCATTAATTTTTTTATTTACACTCTGGATAAAAATTCCTTTTATAGAACACATGACATAATTGAATCTCTCTCTTGAGGAGGGATAACTTAATGAGAACTACATACATACATAATATATTAGTTTGGCGATAAGTTTATCTTTTGTATTTAATTGTGGATAATATATATATATATATATATATACATATATATATATATTGTTTAAAACCAATCAAATGCACTCACAAGAGAAGAACTGTATATTTCATTTCCCATGAGTATGCTTTGAAAAAAATAGAATTATATTAATAGTATAATTCTATTTGAGTCGCATCACTTTATCAAGTTGAGATCAAATCCAATTTGGCCGCCATGATGTCATGAAATATGTACTTAGGGGGTCATTCTAGATATGTATGTATGTACATTGCTCATCAAATCTCATTCCACATGCCAAAAAGGAAAGACAATCAACCCCCTAATTTCACATCTAATTTCCTCAGAAGGGATTTGATGACATTCAGATTGCATTTACTCTAAAAAGAGATAATTTGCTTTCATCAAATTGTTCATATACAGGATTTTCAAAAAGTCGTCATCTATTTTTAAATTGTTATTACATCAAAAATATATTTCTGATGATAATGAAACTTGTACACAATGAACAGTATACATTAAAATTTTGTTTTACTGCACCATTTTAATTATTTCTTCTTGATTTTATCTTTACCTCCATTTTAATTATCCCATTTTCTTTTCAGCTTCAGCACCATTTAAAATGTATACAATACAAGAACGTGTTAGAATAGTTATTCTTATGGCAAAGTACGAATCCGTTACAGCAGTTAAAAGGCAGCTTGCAAAAGAGGGATTTCAACATAAGCCTACAGATCAAACAATTTGCCTTTTGTACAAGAAGTTTTTAGAGACAGGTTCTGTTGAAGACAAGGTGCGATCAGGGAGACCAAATTCATCAGGTAATCCAGAAAATACACAAAAAAGTTGGGCATTCAGTTGAATAAAATTTTAATGTATACTGTTCATTGTGTACAAGTTTCATTATCATCAGAAATATATTTTTGATGTAATAACAATTTAAAAATAGATGATGACTTTTTGAAAACCCTGTATATATAATATAATTTGTGATGCAAAGTGCAGAATAATGTTTTTAAAAGATGGAGCAGTACTATGAGTCCAAGAGACTCACCCTGAGAACTACATCACTCTAGGGAGGGGGAAAGGATATTTTAGTTTCTCTGATTCTAGCTCATTTTATAAGCTATAATTTGACGTAATTTTGAAAAGAAAAAACCATTGGTGAAAATAGGTCAAACTTAAGGTCTTAAGGTCAATCATATTATAAACTGATGTACAACAACATTAAAATGATAAATTTCCATAAATGTTCCTCTCTCTCTCTCGCTGCCTGGATCCATTCAGCCTCCATCTTTTGACCTTTGACCTTACAAAGGTAGAAATCAATCAATGACTTGATTAGAGACTCACATCATTACATTTTATAAGTTTATACTTACAATCTTTAAAATTACAATTTGTCTTAGAATCGGGGAGTTCAACACCTTGATCAGCTCCGTATCAAAAACGAGGGATTTCTGATGAGTCATTTATAAGTTAAAGAGCTTATAAAAGACATGCTTATAGCTGGGGGTAAGAAAACTCAGGAAGTAAAAAAAAATAAATAGAAAAAATTCCAACACTGTGATTTGGAATCCTTTACACAGTAAATTACGTCAAATTTTAAGAGCTGATCAAATACAATATATTAACTGTATCAAATGAAAGAAACTGTAGAGCTTGTCAAGTTAGACCAGTGAATAATATCTATAACTATGTACAAGAACACAGGTTCTTTAAATGAAGAAATAAAAAGGCAATATCTTGACCATATCTTTGTACAGCTATCAAATAGTTATTTTATAAGACATATTTGAATAAATATTTAGATTAATAACCATACGATCCTATTATGGAGAGGAACTCCAGGTATATGTATGTTATATATCATCCCATCACGGATGAAAATGAGTAATAAAGAATTAATGAATTCCTTATAAGAATTTTTTTTCGATTATATGTATATACTATGTATTATATAGTTCAATTCGTAACAATTCTCATAAAAAACTGGAACCCAACATTCAATTTTATTATTAAAGAATAAAGTCGTAAAATATTTATTTAACAGAATAAAGTTAGAAACTCATAATAACAACTCAGCCATATAAATTTTTATATAATCCTACATTTAAGATTGAATATGTAATTGTACATATATTAAGTGATAAGTAAAAAAACAAAAATGATTCAATATGGAACAATTGTGAGACGGAGTTATTTAAGGAGAGTTTGCAGAAAATAGGTTTTTATAGTATGTAAATACGATGTCTAGTGGATTTTTGATTCAAATCGAATGAAAATGTACACATTTCGATGAACGATTTCTTCAAAGTTAAGGATTCTTATCGGGCACTTGACATCATCTTGTTTGAAATCTGTAGATTTTGGGTCTTGAATGCATTCCTTATTAATCCATTACATGTAAAATTCAAGTAGTTAATTAAGTAGAAAAGGTTTGCCCAACTTTTGGACCTACTCCCTCCACCTACGCCCCAAGGATCCTATTTAGGTCAAAACAAAGGCTGGAAATGAAATTTGCATTAAATACACTAGAAAATCAATATTTTGTAGAGTACAAAATGAGCATCCTTCTAGATTTAAATTGAAGTTGAAGTTGGAAAATGAGCCAAAAAAAAAAAAAAAAAAACCATAAAAAGAGGGTCCAATTTCTCGAATCAACGTAGAAAATTGAATAACTTTTATTATGTTTATACCCCTTAGGATATTTGACTCTTGACCAGTGTATTTATCAGAAAATACTAATAATTATTATTAAATAATTATATTGACAAGTTATACAACTTAAATGATGTCATTTGGCAAATAAGTAAAAAAATCTTACGTGTGTGTCACGCCTAAAACGTACATAATTTGTAGCCAACATATATACAAATAACTTATTTAATATTCCCTCAAAATTTAATATGAGGCTCTATGTATTAAATGTCTATTGGAAGCTAAGGATTTTTCTGCATATTATGACTGAGGAACCTTTTTTTTTTTTTTATTAAAAAAGGCCGGATTTGTTCCTGCATAGTAAAGAAGTGTTCACGCCTATGTAGATAGTTCAGTTTGCATTAAATTTTTTTACGTATGAAGAGCTATCCACCTTATGAGACTTTCAAACTAAAAGAGTATTAGCTATGAAAAATCTTCAGAACAGTATGTAACATACCCTACTTTCTCAGAGAAGTTATAAATTATAATATATATCTATAAATAAGCAGAGATTTCAGAACAGAAGTATAATTTTTTTTTTATATAAAAAATACCAAGAGCTCGCACTCTCAGGAGACTATCCTGATGTCCAATAATAATAATAATAATAATTTCATAATCAATTTTTCAATTCGTCTATTTCCTCAAATTTTATTTCGTCTTTGTCAGGTCTCATTTCATCTTCGTCACGTTTCGTCTAGTCTAGTCTAGTCTATGTATATAGTATTTTGACAAGAAGAGAAAATTTTAATAATTTAAAAAAAAAACAAAAAAATACATAGTTTTCATTTCTTGTTTTTGTACATATATCAAAGACGCTTTCGTTTTGTCCTTAGATCTACATACTTTTGTCAGTGATTTCCTTGTTTGCTCACATTTTGTTTTTATTTCAGAGAAAAGTTGTCAATTTCTGAAAATCTTTATTACACTTATTTTTAGTTTGGCGAAACATTACAAAAAATGGTTGTGTCTCCTCATCGTCTTGAAATAAACATTCCTTGACAAATACATTTCGTGTTTTCGTTGCTGGCTGACAAAATTTATGTACACATTTTGCCAATGTGTTCCTACAGAAATACCCACAAAAGAGTCTCTTGAAGAGTGCCGCCAGTGCTATGAACTAACGTTTTATTCATTTATCCTCTAAATCCACGACTGTATTAAAAAGTTTTTTAAAAATATAAAATTAGCCGAAATCAAAATACAGACGTTGATCTTGCACATATAATATGTACCTAATTAATACTCATGCAGCCTTGATAATGATTAGAATAAAGGGTTCATAATCATTCTATACGAAGCGTGACAAAGCGTTACTGCCTGGCTCTATCCATTAAATTATATCTTAAATAAGCATTAATTAAATGAACATCTTGTCTCCCTTTTATCACTCTTTTTAATTAAAATATGTTAAAGCTTCATTTCAAATTATAGAAATGATAATAATGATATAATTTTTATAACCCACAATGCATAATATATGCAAACATTAGCCCTACATGATAATGTCTCATTTAAAATACATATATGTATGTATATATATTATTTCAACAAATCTCAATGAGTGCTTAGTTCATTCATGATTCAAGTAGGGTCAATCTATGCACTTTATAAGAGAATGGAAACAGTATTCAATACAAGCGCAGTCTGAAGGTTCAAGAGGCGTATAAGTGAAAGATATTTTAATTTCGGTTTTTCTGTATTTACAACGTTGAATAAAGTTACCGAATCAGGAGCGTAGCATTTTTAATTAGATTTTATTGTTTCATTTAGTTTTACTTCTTATTACTAGTTATAGTATTCCTTGTATGTACATATGTACATGCTATCGTTAGGCTATTAAAAGAAGATAATTAGTAGAATCATGTCTTGGATTTTCATATATGTAATTGTTGTACATACACATATAACTTTAATGATAAACTCTAACAATCTTCTTTCATTTCATGTTGTTGTTCATGAAGACTTTAAAGTTGTTGTTGTTAGTTTTTTTTTTTTTTTAAAAACTTTACAAATTAATTAGTATCATCATTCAAATTTATAAATCAGAGCTGGAAACTTACTCTCACGGCTTGATCTTGAGTCACACGTAAGTTTCCTCATTAAATTAAAACTTCAAAGTAAAATAAAAACTAGCAAACTTCACTTGCGACTCTATGTTAAAAGACTCTGATTTAACTAAAAAGACACGTAGCTTTAATTTCACAAATATCCTATATTTCAAATTATTTGATTATTGTTAAGGTATCTTTGTATGATTGAATCGGTTCACTGATAGGACTCTCAAAACTATAATTTAAATATAATAAAATGGCATTTTTAAAAGCTATTATTCCCTCGGAAGTTCTCCATATTAGAGAGCTTCCGACGACAGCCTTAATGGATGAAAATAATATCATCAAAGCTGGGAATTTGTACACAAAACTCTGACTAAAGTTGCAGAAAAGTGACACCCTTTGGACTTTTACTGAAAAAAAACTCTCGATTCAGCTTGAACACAAGAGCGCAAAGACGATTAAAAACTTAAATTGAATTTGTAAAAAAAAAAAATGACTCATGAAAAGATCTAGTCTGTGACTTCAATTGGTTATGACAGCGTAAGCCCCCTCCCCCCCAAATAAAAAAAATAAATAAATAAAATAAAATAATGAATAAATTAAATTGATGAAAAACTCGATCTGTATTTCTACCATATCTCTGGATTTTGTCATACCTTGGCTTGAACTGAATTGACGCCACTGGCTCCAATGCACAAATATTTATATAATTTCATGAATGTACAACAAATTTTGAAGGAATTACAGAAAAACTGGGGAGGGTCCCCAGTGTCAACTTCGCTCACGAAAGATGAACATTTATCCATTCCTCAACACAATGAAATTTTTTTCCATTTTTGTTAGGAACAAAAGGAAACAAACAAATTGTCTATTTATATATTTCCACTTTTAAAAGTGGAACTAGTGTTGTGCTTAAGTCCCCCTTTTCTAGACTCAGAATTTGAGGGATCTAGATCCAAAGAAATTAAATAGATCATGCTTTGTCAGGAATATTTTTTCCACATTAATGGGTCGAAACCTAGATGAAACCAAGATATTCAAGGATCAATATATTAAATATCTCTTAATGCTTTTAACAAAATCATTTTTTTTCATGGTTGTTTTTACTGCCTATTTTGCACTTGACGGTTTTTATACTCAAATTGAACTTTATAAAACTTTTCTAAAAATAATAATTAATTAATTAAGTTAATTAGTGAAGTTTAAATTATTGTTTAGTGAATTCAATTTAGGAAGAAAAAATCTAACAATTTACAGGTGTTCAACTATTAATTATTACTTTACAAGTGGATTGTGGCTGTTTATAGCCACTTACAATAGAAAATACGAATTATTTTCTATGGTTTTTTTTTTAATCAAAATGAAGTTTGATTTAGGAAAAAGTTTCAAAAAACTTTTAAGCTTTAGTTGACTGGCTACAAAATTGGTGTTTGTGTTTGAAAACCACTGTTTTAAAGGGCCCTATATTTTGACAGCCCTAAGTACAGAAGAATGTTTAAACTTTTAGCAAAAGAGACTAAATTTTATGTAATGGATCTGGTATTTGTGTCAAAGGTAATTGTTAGTCCTTTCAAACCTCAAAATTATTAATGAGTGTCTTACTAAGGTACAGGAAAGTCGATACAAGATTACAAAAAGAAATATTAAGTAACCCCTTTAAAATTAGTAGCCTAATTTAAAAACCTACATATTTATGTTATATGCAATGACTAACACTTTGCATCATCAGCTCATTCAATATCTACATATGTTTGTAAGTAAAATGAAATCATCTTGCATGATTGGATACCTACCTATATTGTATGCTATGTTCAAAATATATATACCAGGAAAAAATAAAATGCATTTTAAGAAATCGAAAATGGATCTTGCATGCTGTTTTCGTGTATTTTTCTTCGTTTTTTATATCAAATTAATATTAGAGTTGATTAGAGTTTTTCTTCTTCATAAATTAAGGGGGAAATTTAATTACTCTTATTATCACCCATGTAAGTATGTATGTAGTTAGTTAGTTGGTGAATCTTTTGTTTCTTTGTATGTGTGTTTTGTCTTCCTTTTCAAAAATACTTAGACAGAAAGTAAAGTCCATATGATAATAGGTCGGAAAAACATAGTTATATATTTAAAATACTTTAGTATCTAACGGAATAGTCTTCGATTACAATTTATTTATCTTATTTGAATGAGCTCTAAATAAACTTTGCATTTTTTGCAACCATCATATTAATTGAAGAAATAATAATAATAAAAAAAAATACGATGCAGTCTCCTTTTAAACTAATTGTATATGTAGCTATTTTAAAGTGGAGGGAAAATGCAGGAATATAACATAATGTATAAGTTCTATATATTTTGCATGAATTATTAAATTTCTATTCAAAATTTATAAATACAAAACTAAAAATCAAAAATCAAATCTAATGGAAATGTTTTTCTTTTCTTTTCTTTTCTTAATGGCGAAAGTCTGTGATGAGTACGTTCAAGGTAAGAAATGCATACGAATCTGTTTTACGAGACAATTATAACAGGATGCTAAATAGGTATATAAACTAAAGTTATCTACGCGGCTTCTACATACCATAGGTATATTATTATTATTATTATTTCCTTTGTAACTTTTCCTCAGAAGGACTCAGGCACAACTTGTAAGGTTGATGTTAACTACCTCCATGCATTGCAATGAAGTTTATGTGGGTAAGGAGGCATCAGGACAGTTCTCAGGTAGGAAACGTTAGCGGAACAAAATATCAATAATAATAATAACAATAATAATACTCGAAAAAAGGCAATAAATATATGTATGTAATTGAGAAAATTCATGAAGGCTCTATATTTATGGGATACGACGTCATTTCAACATTCCTCAAATTCCACAAGGGATTTTATATCACTTCTTCTTCTTCTTCTTCTACTCATTTATTTAACTTTTATTTTTATTTTTTGTCAATGCGTTTGAAAAAATGAAGGAACACACTCTGCAAAATAATATAATTTTTAATACGACTAATAATAATCGTCATAGTATTTGACATTTAATAAAAAAGAACCTTTTTTTTTTAAAAGAACCTATTTGACAATTTTTATTGGTACAACTGGTTTATATATATATATATATATATTACAACTCTCTCTCTCTCTCTCTCCTTCTTTAGTAAATTCCATTTCCAAGTTAATTATTATTATTATTATTAGAGTAAGATGTAATAACTGATGGTAACTATTTATATATATAAATATATATCTATAAACATTGATCAATGATGATCCTTTTATAAATCAAAACACGTAGAGGGATTTTAAAATTAAAAACCTAATCCCTTTTTCACTCTGTAATCAGGAATTGATTATATGTAATTAACCCATTTCCTTCAAATGAAACTCCTCTTTCTTACAAATGAGATTGATTAAAAGCATTGAATAATGTATCTACAAATATCCCTACATATACCCATTTTTAGGTAAGAGCTAAATGGAAAACAAAACAAAACAAAACAAAACCTACTTATTTTGGGTAGGATTCAACTCTCTTAAATTCTACATGGTGCCTAATTATTGTGCTTCTGATTCTTAATTATAGGCTCCTTCTCCACTGATGTTCTAATTAGGATGGCTCATCTTTTGAAGGAAAATCAAATCGAATAATTATACATTGTACATATAATTAAGGTGATACATAGATACCGTCTACATAAATATATATATATATATACCTAGAAAACTCTGATTTGTAGACCTTGCTAGAATAATTTTTTTCTATCATAAACTTAAATGGTTTTTTATTTTTTTTTAGGTAAAAGTATAAAATATCTATTTCACATAATCAACAGACTTTAACAAGGGACACCAAACAAGTAAAAAATTAGATATTACAAAGTCTTTTCTAATTTTCCTAGGCATATATAAATGCTGAGGCAAAAATATCCGAAACTGTCTTTTACACCGTCTTTAAATAAGGATTATAACTGCACATTTTGAGGTTTTTATTATACTTACGAGACCTTATTTATATAAATATTAAAGAGAATAATAATTTTTTTTTTCCACATCCATTACATAATGATTTAAACTCTTAAGAAGATTATCATCATATGGCTATTAGGATACAAAGAGTAGAGAGTGAAAAATAAGGATATTACATATGATATTAAAGTTATGATTAACAAATAAATGGTCTGGGCAGATCTTATATTTAAAAAAAAAAAAGTGAATGAAAGACTAAAAATATGGTCACATGGTTGTATATATATATATACAAATGACGTAATCTCAGGGCTAGAAAAACATAATATTTATTTATTAATAGTCGAATGACCAAATATTATTATTTTTTTTTCTTATTTATTTATTTTTTTATAAGTAGAATTACATAAGACATTTACCAACTAATAACCCTGACAAGTCATGAAGTGATAAATGCCCATAAAACGTAGGAATTCCTATTTATTTCAACAGAATCAATGAGGCAATACTTTTTTTTTTTTTACTCTTAGAAAAGTGATTTGAGGAAAGTTTAGCGTCTCTTTTTTTATTTTGGTATTTATAGATCAAATACTTTGATAAATCAAATCTTCAAAATTTATTTGTAACAAATATTTATCTTAAAAAAAAAAAAAAAAAAAAAATTGTTGATAGGAAAATAAAACGTTCAAGGACGATTTAGATTTTGTCTTTGATATCATGACAGGTATACATATAACTATATACTAATGATCTATTACTCAATGAACTGTCCACCTGGAGATGATTATTTCATATGTTTTTTTTTTTTTTTGAGATATGCTATCAATGAAGGAACGTTAATTTGATATTAAAAGGAAAAGAAAACTGCAATTTAAATTATAGAATCAATTTCTTTTTGATGACCATTTTATATATATGAACAAACATACCAATATAATGCTTGAATGATCAAATTTCTATGCATTTATTCTCTCCTAATAATAAATCTCAATTAATTTATTAATACCCTTAAATTGCCACAACAACAACACTACCAAAAAATGAAGTTTCCGTCACATTCAAATGAAATCAACATTAGAAAGAAAAAAAACAACACTTTTTCCACTCTATAAACAATATTATAGAAATAAATTCTCCAAATAAGAGTCATTTTTCATTAAACTCTTTATTAATTCATAAAACATCTACTATAATATAGAAAATACGTCAAATTTGCAAATATTTATTCTTAAAATACTATTTAGAACATATTCCTGACATCAATAATATACATATAATTTATCACGACTTGGTCTTTTCAATTTAACCATTTATTAGATCATATACAAATTCATAAAATACACATTACATGAAATGAAAAGACAAATCTTATATATAACTATAGAAACAAAAATATATAAAAATAATTGATTTTACAAACTACATATGCCTCAAATTTAGTTATGAGCAAAGTAAGTATATATCACAACGTATGTACATAGAGGGCCCTGTTGATTTTACACATCATTTAAGACTCACTGCTCAATTTTGAAAAAAAAATGATAGATGAAGGTTGAATTAACCTCATTTTTTATTGAAGTTATAAAATTCAAGGACATAATTTGTTGATCTTTGGTGCAGAAGCTTCTATGTAATGTGTTCACTTTATTATCTTATAATACATTGTTAATTATATAAAGTCGATATGAATATGAGATAAAGACCATGGGCTTGAAATGGCCTGAAATTTGCCTCAGATGTTTGTTACAAACATAAATTCATGTTTCTTCACTATCATCCCCCCTCCCTAATGTATCGTAAATGTACTTTTTTTTAATCAAGTTTCAGATGCCTTCGGCACAAAAACATTTCCGTGGAAACTGGGGTATGTTTTACAACAATCAATAATTTTGTATGTGAAAGGAAAGAAATGATTAAGACAATAAAAAATAGAAATCAAATGATTCTTTAATTAATAAAGCAATTAACTTGACTTTCCTTCATTGCTCCTCCTTGTTAATGTCTCTCCTAAAAACACTTATTATTATTTTTTTTATTAAATGGATAAACCTTAATAACAACAAGGATAATTAATTATTTGTACTCCAAAAAAACAAAAAAAAACAGGATCTTTCATATATATATATTTATATAATATGAAACAACTTGATAAGATTCTTAATATTCTGAAGATACCCAAAAACAAAAACAAAAAAAAATAGATTAGTAGGAAGAAAAAAACCAACGTTTTAATCAGAGCTCATATCTTTTAGGTAGGGGATAGATATTTATATTTCTCACATGTTTCGATTCAAGGACGACTTGATGTAATAAGTATAACAGTTCACAAAATAAGTCCCCCTCATAAAATGACTCATTAAGTTCTCTATAATAACTATGAGAAATAAAGCCTTGTTGTGTCCTTTGTAAAATAATTATTATAATTAGGTTAATAAAACTATTAGGCCAACAAGTATTATCAAAATTCTCTTCATTTCCAAACTATCGTAAAAATATACGACTATTTTAGATGGTTCTTATAGGAAAAAAACAAAAACTTGTAGGTTTTAATTTATAATTTTCATTCACGTCTTCACTTTTTTCTATATGTAAGTAGTAAATATCTTAATATATAAAAGAAACTCCTTGTGATTACATATGTAATTGTAATCTTGGGCCTACCCTCCTCTTTTCTTTTAAGAATAGGTGATTTTTCGAGACAAATGTGGTTTGGTCTTGGAAGGAAATGAGATATAACTGTGCACGTAGAATTGGAAATTAAATAAATTACATAGGGATACGTATGTTTTTAAAATTAAAAAGTTCCTTTTGGTAGTCACAAAATCTCCTATCCTCATAAGGAATGTTGTTTGTTGAAGATCAGAGTAGATGATGTATAAAAAACGGATAGTTTTATTTATTTTTAAAATGTCTCTCTACAAATTCTGAAACGAGTGCGTGAGTCAAAATTTTTTATTTATTTAAAATAAGACTTTTTCTATTGAGTCATTTTTTGTACAAATTGACTTTATAAAGACATTCAAAGTGTTTTGTTTTTTTGTTACTTTGATTTTTTAAGACAAAAGTATATTTAGAAAACATTTGATTAACAATTTTTGTTCTTCAAATCGAATTAAGATGAATTAAAAAGAGGTTTTTTAACCCCTAGTTCCAAATATTTTACCCAAAAAATAAAAAATAGAATAAATAATTAGTTAATCAAGAAAATGACTACAAGACAAATTTCATGGCAGTGGAACAAAATTTTTGATGTTATTTATTTTTACGACTTTTTAACAAAATTTCTTTAACATTTATGTTAATACATATATTGTAATATTATATTATATAGTCAGTTAACAAAATTTCATTTAAATTGAACAATAGTAAAAAGTTCTACAAAAGGAAGTTTTTCAATTCCTTTTTGCCCATCAAAATCAACTCCATCCAATAAAAAACTTGCTTACAATGCACTTTAAATGCATTTTAAAGATACTTAAAAGCTATATTTTATATTTAATTTGAATTAGAAGTGTTAAATGACTAATTCTCTGATAAACTTATGTTAATACTACTATGAGACAAAAATACCCGGAAATTTGAATTGAATTTTTTGGGTATTCCGATAGGAATAAATGTTTCTGTTTTTTATGTTGGCACTACTGTATATGACATCAGTAGTGCCAAAATACAAATGTCCAAATATTCATTAGACTTTGAAATACGTGTGTTAAAGTAAGGCGTTTGAAACTAAAAAAGCTCAAATGAATATTCCAGAATGTATTTATTTTTTTGTTCTTGAAATTTTGAGAGTTTGTCATTTATTTCTCGAGATAAATATTAACCTATTACTCAAGAAATGGACCCTCCAATTTTGAATTTTAATAGCATATCTAAAGTCAACAGTTATTGTTTTGTAATTAATATTGACTTAATATTTACTTTTGAGGTAATTAAGTTAAATGATTAAATAAAGAATTTTTGATTCCTATTTCGTTTTTACTCATAGTTGTATTTGAATTTTATCGTTGAAAATATCATATTGTTATATTAGAAACATTATGGAAGTTCATGATGTGAACTTCCTTTGTGGATACTCTAAATCTTTTTTAGTGGACATAAACTATGATGAGCATGCCTGTTTTTTTGTTTTTATCCTAAAAACAACTTTTGATAAGAATCCAAGGACTTTATTAAAAAGAAAAAAAAAGTGGTTGAATCTGAACAATTAATATATCACTAGAAAATAAAAATATGTATTTGGCTTTTTTTCTTATATATATATATATATATATGACCCAATTCCTTGCATTTTATTTGTTTTTGATACTGGTGATTACAATAGATCAAGTAGAATAGGGATTCAAATGCATGCTTTGTATTTTACCTACAATGTAATTTAAATATGTTTTTTTTTTTTTTACTTTGTTTTAGATTAAATGTGACTCGAATTCGTCAATTATTTTTTAAGCTATACTTTTTAACGAGATGTACATGATATGCGGTATTTTAACTGAATAATTAAGCAAAATTTTTATGTTTCAAATTCAAATTTGAACTTTCGAAAATCCTAAGGGGTATGTGTAAGATAAAATTTATTCCGTTTTGCACATTGATTTCCAATCTACAATTATTTTTGTTTCGAGAGTCTAATGGTTTTTGAAAAATTGGACCCTACTTTTTGAGCTAATTTGGCCCTTTTTCCATCTTTAACTTCCATTTAGGGCAAGAAGGACACTCATTTTGTGCATTAAAAAATAATCATCCGCTAGTTTATTTAATGCAAACTCTATTTCCAGTCTTTGTTTTGACCTAAAAGGGATCCTAGGGGCGTGGGGGAAAGGAGTAGGCCCACAAGTCGGTCAAATCCTGTGTACTTAATTAACTCATAAAATATTTTACATAAAATGGATTAATAAAGAATGCATTCAAGAGCTAAGACCCCCAGAATTCATACGAGATGTCAAGTGCCCGATAAGAATCCATAATTAAAAAGAAATCATTCATCTAAATGTGTAAATTTTCATTCAATTTCGATCAAAAATCCACAAGAAATCAAAGACTCACGGCAGAGCTACTAAAGTAGAAGTAGGCAGAAGAATTAAGAAACCAGCTGAAATTCTTTTTGTCTATTCCACTTGTTTTTTAGGTGCAAATGAATCAATAATAATAATTTGAGAATACATATATTAAAAAGTGATAAATATTCTTTAAAAGCAAGATAAAAGTAATTCACACCTCATGTTATGTCATGTAATGTGTTAAAAAGTAGCCAGATAAGGTTAAAATTTCCTGTATGTATACATATATATTTTTTACTCGACAGAAGAACCTTTTTTGCATTTTTTTTTTCTCACCACAAAATAAATGCAAAGCAAAACAATGCATATATTATATATATATATATATATACATTTGATATGGTAAGAGGTGAAAATTACTATGATACTCAATGCCTCGGGATTTGACCTCCGATGAGAGAGTTCAAGACATTTGAGTGTATCTACCGTTTTACATACATACATATAAAACTACCATTATTAAGTTATCATTTTGGGTTAATGATTTTATACATATGTGAAAACAAAAGACTCAGACTTTATTTTAATTGCAAGTTACTCCTTCCGTTTTGTATAGAATGATGACATAATAATTTTAGAGACGTGATTATGTATCTTAGGATAGGAAGTTAAACCGATTTTTTTTAATATTGAAAACTTTATATATTGAAATTATATATGTACATATTTCTAATTATTATCTTATCCATGATATATAAGACAATTCCATCCCATTCCGTCTACTAACCTTTCATCCAAAATGGAATACAAAGAAGTCCCATTAGTGACTCGTAGTTAATCAATGTGGCCTAGTTTCAATTTTCTAGTCTCAATTGACACTACCTAGTTGCCATTGTCTCAAACTCTTGGATTATTCCTCATTTAGACGTCAGGAATAGTAAGAGTGAATTTAAGTTTCGGATCACTAATCATCATAAGAAGTAATAAATACTCTTCTAAAAATAAGGTTAGAATCACACAACCTCGTGCAATTAATTTAAATTCCTTCCTTCTTCTATGTACATTTGAATGACTTGGCAGTTTTGCTCATTGAGGTTAATTGACATTAAAATTAGTCGTTCTTATGGAGAATATTTGCTCTTTTCCAGAGGGCCGTACTGTTTACAAGTTATTAGTTTCCTAAGAAAGTTATTGCAAAGTTTCTCTTCCCGAGACGGCAGGACTTTATATGTTTCCCCATGAGTGAGAAGATTCGAAAATAGTGGATTCAAGCTATACCACGAAGAAATTAGAAACCTTTGAATTTGTTTCAGTTTTTACTCTGTCCCAATTAATTTTTTTGCCTAATTTTCCTTCCCCTATCATAAAGTATTTTTGAATTGATCTTTTCCCAAAAACCTGGAATCTGAAATATTGTCTCAATTAGTAAATTTCCTTATATGCATACGTTTTAACAACTTTTAACTAATATATTGGTGAGTCAAATGCACTGACAGATTATTTTTTGATCATTTGAGATGAATCAGTCATTTACCAAGATTTTACCGATTATTGTAAATGGTCTTTTGGTTTTTAATAAATAAACTATGTATCTAAAAACAAACCTCTTCTTTTCCCTCTTCATTATCTATATGACGTATAATTATGTACTTAGATTATATAAAGTTACAAGTAACATAAATTGAAAAAGTAATACATTTCTCGTTACTTAGTTAAAAAAAATAAAAATAATAATGCCGTTACTTAAGAGCAAAACTAATAAAATACTCGTAAAAAGTTCCTAAATTGACTTTAATAAAAAGTTTTATTTTATACAAATTTATAGTTTATTTTATATAAATTTCGTTATATACGTATGAACTTATTTTTATTCTAATAAAGGTACGAAAAAGGATCGTCAAATTTATCAAAACTTCAATTTTTTTGTTTGTCAATTTAAGTAAAAAAAAATAGGCTTTTGTAATATTTGGTTGATATCAAAAGTATAAAAACTTTTGATATACATTTTATTTAATTAATGTTTGTAGTATATAGATGATATTAAAGCAAATAAATAGTACTTTTTTCTAAAAAAAAGTGTAAAATTGCGGGATCGTTAAATTGCCTTTACATATTCTAAACACAAAATGGTTCAAACTTTGTCAATTGTATTCTTTTACTACAAAGAACACTTTTAAACTGTCACACTAATGTATGTAATTTGTACAAACATACATGTTGGGCATATTAAATGGAACAAGTAAAAATTACTAACTACTTTACCCCAAAAAAAAGGTAAGATCAAAAGTAATAGATTACTCATAAAATTCACGTTACTTTATAAAATGATAAAATTATAAAATTTTTTTTACTATACCTTAGAAAACAAGTACAAAAGAAAATTAAATTTGAAGTTTGGACCTTTCATGCCCTGAATTAAAAGTTAATTATTTTTTTTTTAGAGTAAAGTATTGTATTGAATTCATGACACCTATGGGGAAAATCAGAAATGAAACAGATGGAATTATTTAGCTTACAATCTTTGTTTGTTATTTTTTAATAACGACTTTATAATAGAAAGTAATCAAAAGGTTATTTTGTATATGAAAAATATAACAGAAAATATTTCTCTTCATATATTTTATATATATGTACATATATAAAATTCTATTTTGTGTTGTATAATTTTATTAGCATTCTAATAAACAAATAAAAATTATCAACCTTATCTACCCTTTTTAACCATTTCCAACCCCGGAAGACATTGGTATCCCATAAATTCAAAATGAGCTAACACACTTCATTGTTCACCGATTTTTGTTTTCTTTTTTTTGTTTCATAGCTAAAATGTTGAGTTATTATTCATATTTCATAGTTAGTCTTACAAAAAAAATGATTTGAATAATTTTCAAGGAACTGAAAGTTACGATTTTTCCACATGCAAAATAAAATCAAGTTTAAACCAAAATAACTTTTTCGTTATTCAAGGAAATAATTTGTTAATATATACTTAAAAAATTATAAGTTTAAAATTTCTTTTAGTTTTAACGAATACATTAGAAGTTATACAAGTCTAAGTTCTTTGGGACACAAGTGTCCCCCCTCTGGATGTGAAGGGAGTTTTTTTTTAAATCAATATATCAACATAAATTCCTTCATAAATTATCACTTGTAAAATATACATAACATGTGATATATATTTTCTGTTTAAGATTTTTCAAATTTTTTTGTCAAGTAGGTTATAAGAATAAGGAATAAATTTACCTAAAGATAAAATAAATACGAAAAGAGTACTTATAAACTGTGTTTTTGTAAGGATGAAAAAATTTCCTTCACATCCAGAGGGACACCTCCAGTGTCCCATAATAATTTCTTAGAGAAATGAGTTGAGTTACAGTTTTTTGATAAAGTCAAATTAGGTTAGTATGGTCACTCTGACCTTAAAAAAAACATATCTTCCAGTTAAAAATACTTTCTCATACCTTACGGGTATGAGAAAGGGTTAATTTGAAAGATTTTATTTAAGATAAAAATAAATCTTGCAAAATATCCCAATGAGAATTAAAACTACAAGTATGAATCATCCAGATTCAGTTCCTGCAAAATTTATTATACCAATGACTAAAAAGGAAAACTGGCAAAATTGAGATAAACAAACTCCTTTGCATTGCTCAAAACTCTCTTTTCCTGGATCCAAATGCGAATAGAGATACTTTGAACTAAAACATAGATCGTAAATATTTTGAGTTTAAATATATTCTATGTATATATAAATGTGTTTGCATATTATCTCTGGTTTCAAATGAATTATTTTAAATGGTAAGTTTGATCTTTCACGTTATATGTATTTAAATTATCTGAATCTTGATTTTTTTGTGTGTGTACAGGTAAATACGTCTGTACATATATATAAATGTGTGCCTATATTTACATACATAATGGGCATTAACCGGCTTGACAACCAGGTTAAAAAATTTTCTAGCTTGACTAAATTTTCACATCATAAATCATGCAACTTTCATTCATTTTTCAAATATATTTTTGACACTATTTCAATATATTTAGTTGAGTATTATTACTTTCCAATTTTATCAAAGGTGTAAAGGTAGATAAGAGACTGGGTAAATATGGTTTTATTTGTACCTTTCCAGCAGTTTCTCCTGAGTTTTGTGTTAAAATATAGTCTCATCTCCTACTAGAAAAAAAACCAATTTATGAAAGTATTTTTTTTAATGTTTAAGAACGATATGTAATATGTATTTACTAACAATATTATAAGTAAATTAAAATCCTTATATTGTGTGATTTTTTTTGCAAACATTCCAACCCACTCTTCATTAAAGTCCCTTTTCTGAAGATACTTTATTAATTTTTTTTATATAGTCTACATCAAAAAATTTTATATAAAAAAAGTATAAACAATTACAGTGTTTTTTGAATTTATATGAACAGAGCCGTATTGTATTAACCAATAAAAGTATTTTCATTTATAATTAGAAGCAATATACTAAACAAACAATTAGGCAACAAAAAAAATAATATTTTCTTATTCCTCTAGATTACATTGTATTTAACTGATATTAAAAAAAAAACGTTTTAACTTAAAAATATACATTAAAAATACGGTTAAAAGATGACTTTTTGATATCAACTTTTTTCATGGAGTACAAGAATATTCGTTTCTATGTGAGGGATATGAGTACAACAAGTCATAAATGTGTCAAGTCAACAAGAAATCAAGTTTGTCTAAGATATTTCAAAAATGAGTGTGAATTGCACTCATGTTATTCTTGAAGACATTCTCTATCGTTTGTATTAATAGGTTATTTCGATTAATTAAATTATGACTCCAATAATTTCAACTGTATTATAGGAAAAAAATACCAGACAGAATCAAGAATAAAAAACGTCTGGTATTTCTGTCTATGTAGTTTCTATGATTCATGGTGAGCATGATTGTGGATCAAGTTGATTCTTAATAGTTCTTAAAAAGATGTACTGGTTTTAGCCAACGGCAACTAAATATATCTTGGGGCTGTGAAAAAGATGGACGTTCTTTCAGGGACCATATCGGCTCCATGTGTAATCCTAACATTTATCCGATTGCTCTATTGTATAGACAACAATCCTTGGTTGTTTCTCGATATAAAGTGACATTTTAGCAAAAACTGTGCGCAATAGGTCTTAAAATGACTCAGAAATATTTGTACGTCTATTTATGAGGTAAAAAAACTTAAAAGCGGATTTAGAATTTCAATTAATGAATTGGATGGAGGAAGATTAATATTATTATATATGTCTCAAGTCAGCAAGAAACCAAGTTTATCTGAAATATTTCAAAAATGAGTATAAACTGCCCTCATATTCTTAAAGACGTTCTCTTTCGTTTGTGTTAATAGTATATTTCGATGAATTAAATAATAACTCCGATAATTGTAACTGTATTATACCAGCCCCAATCAAGAATAAAAAGCATCTGGTATTTCTGACTATGTAGTTACTATTACTATGATTCATGGTGAGCATGATAGCGGATGTAGTTGATTCTTAATAGTTCTGGTATATGCCAACTGCAACACAAAAAATCTTTGGGGCTATGAAAAAGATGAACGCTCTTTCAGGGAGGACCATACACACTCCATGTGTAGTTGTAACATTTATCCAATTGCTATATGGAATAGACAACAGTCCTTGGTTTTTCGATGATTAAAAGTGACATTTTTGCAAAAAAAAATAATTATAATAATAATTCGTTAAATGACTTCGAAATATTTGACCGTTGTATTTATGAAGTAAAAATACACTTAAAAGTGGATTTTCTCCTTTTCAATATTTGAAAACAAACTTGCTTTTTTGTTGACTTGACACAAATTTAGTTATGGCTCTTATGTGCAAAGATTTAGCACTCATTCTATTTACTTCAACACATCAAGGCAACATATGCAGTAAGGTTTCATCAAAAAAAAATTAAAAAAATAACTTGTACCTATACCGTTACTTCTTTAAATTTTATTTTCAAAAGGTTTTAAATTTATTGCTGTACAAATGATGGATTATAAACAGATAAAAAACTTGGTTTCCCCAATTTATCTTATGTAATAGGATAAGTAAATGAATTTTTGTGTCAATTTTTGGAAAAACTGAAGAGTATTGAAAAGTATTTTTAAATCGTTCAAATTCAATGAACAGCTAATTTTATAATTAGTTTTCCTCCCTGAAACGTATTACTATTTGATTCAAATACCATTTAAACATTGATATATTGATACTAATATATATGTATATACAAAACTAAAATAAATAAAGACCCAATACTCGTAAAGGTACAAACAAAATGTACCTTTTTTTTTTGTCCAATCACTCTGTTCATTAGTGAGAAAAAAAATTCATTCAAAGATACATTTGAAAAAGATAATTAAAGCGTATGAGTATAAAGTTTTTTTTTTCTTAAAAAAACAAAAACAAAAAAACCAACGGAATTGCTCATAACAAGCATCATTTATCAAAACGATCTTCTATTATGCAATGTCATCATCATAAGACTCAATTGTTTCCTTCCAGGGTTTCTATCTCTATGTACTCAAAAACTCAAAACAAAATGAAACAAAACAAAACAAAATGAAGATTTTGTGGACCGTTTCATCAAAAAAAAACTTTTAAAAAAACATTTTCTTTTAACTACCTGAGAAAACAATTCGACAAAGAATTTGTCGACGTAAGGACATATTTTTTTTATTAAAAATAAACTCAATTAATCTTTCAGCCTCAACATACTTCATACATCAATGTATGTATATTCCATGTCTTTGAAGCTAACAAGTTATATAAGATTGCCCATAGATGTCTACCTATCGTGTAGTGAAGGTGCAACAGCAATTGTTTTTTTTTTTGTTTTTTTGGAGGTATCAGTGATTCAGATCAAGATATTCATAGCATATATGTTATGTATGTTGTTACCTTGTTTGCAACGTGGACTTTTACAAAAGTTAATGAGTAAAATATTTCTTTACAACATTTTTGTACACAAATGTAAGCAACTAGGGACCTCATTTCTGACAAAATGTGACCTGCTACAATTTTGCTCTGGACTCACCCATTGTTCCTCACTCTTTTTCCTATATAAGCCTCCACAAGATACACAGCAGATACATACATACTATAACTTCATATCGTACATTTAATTTATGTTTATTAGTTTAGTGCTTAACTTGAACTCTGACCTCATGTTATTTGATAAAGAAAAAAAAATATATACATATACAAAGTGATTCTTTGTTTTTTTTTGTTTTTTTTTTAAATATGTACATAGTTGATTTGATTTAGTTATTTTGAGGATAGGGAGCAATAATTATTCGTGATGTTATATTATTTAGGTATGGGCTTTTATATCAAGAAGAATATAGAACAATAATTATATAAAATAGATAGGTGGAATCAATGGCCCGTGTATGTATTTTTTTAAAAGCTGCTAAAAAATAATTACCTTCCTTTTGTGCAAATAATAATAATAATATCAAGAAGTAGACGAAGAAGAAAAACAAAAATCTCTCAGATAAATAATAATGCATGAACATATTCGAAAACAATAGTTATTAGCCTAATTTAATTTTCTTTTAAAAGATCATTGTTTTTCAAGTCTTTCAAAGTACTACCTGTTTACTACTTGCTATTTGTAGATAGATAATAATAATAATAATAATAATTAGTAGTTAATTATAATAATCTATTCACAAATTAACAATTGGTACAAAGAATAGACTTTTAATCTCTCTCAGAGGTGATGATAATTAGGAATGTAAATCATATGCAATTCGGGCTTGTAATAAAAAAAGAAAGAGAAAATCAACCTGGCAACCCTGACAATTTGATGAATGTTGAGAGTGAAGCAGCTTGAGCTGTCATGACGTTTTACTGAGCTACAAGCTGCTATTCTCCATTATATATACAACAATAAATAATAACATAGATGAGAGGCAGAAAATTAACTCAAATTAATGTCAGGAATTTATATATATATTTTTAACTAATAATAATTATACGAGGACTTGAGCCCTTTCTGTTTACATTTTATTTGCTTTATTAACCTTAATGCATGTATTCCTTCATGTGAGATCTTTACTATCAGGTAGATGTTCTCCCCTCAGAAATAAAGGAAAAATGATAACAGCTTTGGAAAACAAAAAGACCTGTTTGAAGAGCCAACTCCACTTTTTTATCACACGCCCGAATTGCATATGATTTACATTCCTAATGATAATGTAGTATCTACTACTTTCATAGTCTTAAGCCCCTCTTGAAAATCCAGTTATTTTTCCAAGGGGTTGCAGCCAAAAACTCCATGTTGTACTTTTCAGAAATTAGGCATTTATATTCTTGGTGCAAACATTTTGCCAAATTTACGGCCCATTTTATTTTATTCAAGTGCTCATATCTCAGGATTGACTAATTTTAGCATACATAATAACATTGAATGACCGTTCTTTTCTATCGAGCAAGAGTGTATGTATGTAGAGAAATTTTTAGAGCTTCAATTGAAAATGCAGAAATGCACTAAATCTCACTCAGCTTCAAATTCGACAATGAGTCAGTCATATACCTAGGATATGTATCTCGAAAAATAAAACCCAAAGTCTCGAAATTTTAATAAAATACTGTCTGGAATATCCACTTTAACTTTTTTGGTTTGCACAACATTTCTCTAAATTGTATTTTAATCATCACCCTTCAGACATTTAAATAAAAAATAATAATTTTAGCCGTTCTACAAAAGGACGACGCGTATATCAAAGGCTAATAAATAATATTTGTACATGTAATTTGGGACGAATATTGAGTTTAACTTAAAAGCAAAAATATTGGAATACCCAAAAAATAAATTCAAATTTCCTGGTTTGTTTTTTGCTCGTTGCAGTTAACGTATATATTATACAATTTTAATTGCATACAGTAGGAATTTCCTCTTGACAACACGTAGCCAAATTGATATATGACGAATATGCTCAAAAATCCTCTTCAATTTTTTCAAAATTTGAGCAAATATAGATGCTGAAGAATAAAATTCCATTTCATACATTTTTAGTTATACAATTATACAAACAACTCTTCATTTTCGAATCAAATCTAAATAGTTGTAGATATTTCTTGAAATTTTAAAACACTAATGTTCATAACTTATATTACTATGGATAATTTTGATTATGTTCCATGTTGATATGTTACATTTGTCTGTGATAAATACATTTTATAAAAAAGGAAAACAGTTTTTTTTTACCATAATTATTTATAAAGCTATACATCTTTGAACCAAAGTATGATTGACAGGACGGTCACAAATACTGATAAGAAAATTTGTTAAAATGTACTTCATTTTGAGCCAATTTATTAGACGTTATCTTCAATTTTTTTTTTTTAGTATAATGCATCGTATTAATGATGATGAACCCTAATAAGTTAGTGTATATTTTTTAAAACACTTTTGTTTAATCAATTTATGGAACTGATGGGAATAAACTTCATTATTAATTTTTATGGCAATATAAGCCCATCACAAAGTATTTGTCTATGCATAATATGTTTTTTTTTCTTCCATTGGTAGTAGCTTGAATACACATTTATTGATTCTTCATGTATTTCTGTGCTCTTTTATGGAAAATTATGGTAAAAATGACTCCAGAAGAGCTGTAGTCACGAATCATTTTGTACGAGTCGTTTGAATATCTTTAGCTAAAGATGTTTTTTGTAAATTCCTAACATTCTTTTTAGCAGGGTTTCTCCTATAAAAATTTGACACTGAACAATGTGACCGTTAGGTCTTGAAAATTTACCGGACAAATGTTTGAAAGTCCGGTCACATATTATCTGAATGTAATACGCTTAAAAGGATAATCAAATGATATGCAGGCTTTATACTAATGAATTCAAGGCGTGTTAATTGATCATTTTAGATCATAGATTCTATGCATTTTTGCTGCAATGAAATCTGCGGCAAAGGTAATATTATATCAACCTATCGCCACTAATGGGCTAATAATAGGTGAAAATTATACACGGAAATTGCTTTTTAAATGCAATTTTAATTGTGCTTAGAGGGATATTTTCACTGGCATTGTGACCGGAGGCACTACAAAATACCGGAGATCAGGAGATTCTACCCGTGGTAAATTTCGACTTACGGAAACACTGATATATGCATAGTCATTTTTGGAGTAAAGAATCTTTCCACTTCTAGTTATGTGGTTGGAAATTGTATCTGAGGTCACATGAGACTCAAATCCGAGTCCCGTAGCTGTAATTAATCATCATTAATATTTTAATTCAATCATATTATTAAAAAAAAGATAAAAAGACGCTACAAAAGTAATTAATTATCCTTTAATTTGGAGTCCGTGTAGAGTCTGAAGTTGTATTTGATGAAAGATTAAGGCCAACTATGGCCCAAGTTCCAGCTATTTGTAGATTTTACTCATTATCGGAATTTCCTGAAGGTTTTGCATGTCAATGTAATATATATATTTTCCAAATGTAGGCATATTTTGTATCCGGCTAATTTTCAGGGAAATAGGGAAATTTAATTTTGTTTTTAAAAAAGTAAACAAATACCGGCAGGGTAAAAAGAAAGGGTTCTGCATTTAGAAATAATAATGTAAAAAGTAAAAGCGTCTAATAAATTGGCAAGGAACTGTAAATAATTTGTAAATACATACAATATGATATACGTAGGCTTAAAATCCGGTAAAATTCAATCCCACAACTTTGATATTTTCTACAAAATTAGTGATGTTTTTGATCAAGTCTCGTCCATATAAACCCTATATTTATGAAGAGAGTATAAAATGAGCTTTGATCAACAAGGTAGGTAAAAAAAATCAAAATTATTTTTTGTACAAATTTATTTGATAGTAGATTTTTTTTTTTTTTTTAGAAAATACCAATTTTTTTGTAAATTATAAATTTAGTAATATTCTTGACCTATTTAGTCAAAATAAGATAATTTTTACATAGACGTACATAGACGATGGTATAATCAGATATTATTACAAAGCTACGAACCGTACAATTAGTTTAAATTATAGGATGATTTGATGTTTTAGAGAGAGAGGACTTAATTACACTCCTAGGAATCCGTCAAAGAAAAGTGAAATGAACACAAAAAGAAAGAAATAAAAGTAAAAAAGATTAGACCTTGAAAATACATAAAATGATAAATAAAAAAAAACCTCTTATTTTTTAGTTATTTATTATTTTTGCGAGATATGCATAGATATTTATAAAATTATTTTAGTAGTAAGAAAATCCTGACTGTGGGCGTTGAAGCTATGGAATAGTAAGGAAGAAAAAAAATACCAGTTCATGCCAGGTTCCCTTCCTTACTTTTTACTCCTCAATTTTTGCATAATTTCATTTTTTTTTTATTATTTAAAAAAAATATATATATATTTCATACTCTGCTCGATAGAATCAATCTTTTTATTTTTTTGAAATAGTATGTAATTTTGACTTCATTTCATATATATATAACCTATGCACGAGTCACTCATAACTTCTTTTTTTTTCTCCACTCTAATTTGATAAGAACTCGGATCAATTTTCCTTGCGCCATGATGAATTGCTGCTATTCTTTTAGCATATAAATATTTAAATTAAATCTCTCTGCGAATTTTGTTAATTGGGCTTAATTATAATGGCAATTCATGGACTCACTAAATAGAATCTTAAATTAAGACATATTATGTAGTCATGATTGAGAGGCTATTTTGCATTAGATATTAAAAAAACAAAAAAAAAAAAACAATAGACTTGATAAGGGTTTTTTATTTTTTATGTCTAACGATACTTTGTCTCTAAAAGGTAAATTATATGATTACATTTTAAACCATTCACATCACGATGCTCTTGTTTAAAGTAAGGAATCATATTTATGTTCGTATTTACGTCACAAGTCACATATAAGGTTCTTCAATATATTTTATTATAAGTTTAAAAATGGATCTGAATTATAGAAGTAAATATTAATAACTTGGACCTTGTTGAAAGTAATATTTTTTGAGCTTTAAACTAGCACTTTCTTTATATGTATTGGATAAAAGCAAGACATCAAATTTTGTCTTTTCTGAATACACAAGTACAAATATAGATAAAGATGTACATTTGCAACTGAAAAATGGATTTTTTTGTCAGCTATCAATTGTATTACTTGTCTTGCCCTTCTAACTGTTTAAAACGTTGACTGGTTATTTATGACCAATTAACTATTATTATTAGCTAAAGTTATGCTCTGAACAATTCTCCCATGTTAAATGAAGATTAGCTACAAAGTTGGCAAGAACAATTGACTAATTAGCCGTTAATTTCTGGACTTTTTCTTTATCTTTTTGTAAGTTTGAAAGAGTCTATAAAGTTTACTATTATGTGCGTAATATTTTTTCGATTGAAATTCACTTATAGCACACATCTGACGTCGTTGGTAAATAAAATATTTACGTATTTAGGAATAAAATCTTTCAAATTAACCCTTTCTCATACCCGTAAGGTATGAGAAAGTATTTTTGACTGGAAAATATGTTTTTTAAGGTCAGAGTGACCATACTAACCTAATTTGACTTTATCAAAAAACTGTAACTCTACCCGTTTCTCTAAGAAATTATTATGGGACACTGGAGGTGTCCCTCTGGATGTGAAGGAAATTTTTTCATCCTTACAAAAACACAGTTTATCAGTACTTTTTTCGTATTTATTTTATCTTTAGGTAAATTTATTCATTATTCTTATAACCTACTTGACACAAAAATTTGAAAAATCTTAAATAGAAAATATATATCATATGTTATGTATATTTTACAAGTGATAATTTATGAGGCAACTTCTGTTGATATATTAATAAAAAAAAAAAACTCCCTTCACACCCAAAGGGACATTTGTGTCCCAAAGAATTTAGACTTGAATAATTTCTAATGTATTCGTTTAAACTAAAAGATATTTTAAACTTATAATTTTTTAAGTATATATTAACAAATAATTTCCTTGAATAACGAAAAAGTTATTTTGGTTAAAACTTGATTTTTTTTTGTATGTGGAAAAATCGTAACTTTCAGTACCTTGAAAAGTATTCAAATCAATTTTTTTGTAAAACTAACTATGAAATATGACTAGTAACTTGACATCTTAGCTATGAAACAAAAAAAAGAAAACAAAAATCGGTAGACAATGAAGTGCGTCAGCTCATTTTGAATTTATGGGACATCGGTGTCCCTATTATTAATCATGAAGTATATACTTAAATAAAATGGAAAAATTTCTCATATCTTTTTCCTTAATGCTCAGATCAATTTTGTGTTGAGACGTCACATACTATGTACTTTGATAAATATATTTATTTATCTTGTGTTAATGTGTACAATCAACACATTAAGTTGATAAAGTGAGTTTTTTCTATATATTTTTAATAACCCTTTATTTGATACATAGTTTTTATTCAAACTATAAATATAATTTTATTGGCATTATTTATTAATATGTAGAATATTGGTTTGTTAGAGTGGAGTAATAACCATTTGCCACACAATATTTATTTCTATATTTTTTATATTTTTTCTTGGGGTAATCGCTAAAGAAATTATTTATAAAGGATCACATCAACACAAAAGACCTGTACAAAGAATATAAGCTAATTCAAATTGCATTAAAGAAACTACCTTAAGAAATTAAATAGCTTTTTTCTTACTCTCATTTGATGTAAATCCCTGTAAATTAAAAAAAAAATTTAAATAATGAATTAAATAATTATTTATCAAGGTCTTAAGATCCTATATTTGACACTATATGTAGACGAGTCTAAGTCCAGAATATATATAGATATGTTTTTATGAATAAAAACATATACATTGGTCATAAACGCCAAGGATTCTTTGCATTAAATTGAGCCAAGACTGAGTTAGCAAATAGGATTCGACAATGGTATTATATTGACATTAGTAAAGTATATCCTAGGCACTTGGGGGGGGGGGCTATTCAGGAGTAGCCCATGATTGAATCCAGTCTTGAAAACTAATAATTTATAAGTGACACTACTTATATAACTAATAAGTTATTAATAATATCCCAAATAGAGGGTGAATCCTTCTACAAAAAAAAAAACCCCCAAAAACAAGATAGACTCTTCCAAATCTATTGCCTTGAACACACACAAGACTCTAATTGAAAATCTACTTGAAAATGAGTCACAGAGAGTCTCACATTCCTCATTTAACCATCATTATATCATTAAAGGTAGGGTAAGAGGAAAGAATGATAACTAAAGAAGAAGAAGAAGAAGAAGAATGGATCTTCTTCTCTCCCTCTCTTGACTATTATTTCCTTCCTTCCTTCATCAATGACAAAATTTCTCTTCTCTTCGTACAATGTACTTATGTAGTAGGTACTATGTACTTCTGTAATCGTCCTTGAAAATAACAAAAAAAAAAAAATTCCCAACAGTTTGAACGTTTCAATTAGTTATAATAATAATAATAATAATAATAGTTAGTAGTTGTAACTTACCCATTCTTTCATCTCGGGACTTATATATTACATATTATTAGGTAGGTAGAGAAAAAACGAGGGAACACAAAAAGAAAGAGAAAAGAATATGTGAAATATTATTTATGTACACGAACCACCCTACGTGTCAGTCAACAGGAACCTCTTCATCATCTCATCCCTTGGGAGAGAGGTCAACAACTTCTCTTTTATAAGTGTACGCGTATTGCTTCTATCAAAATGGATTTTTAATGTGTTCATGATATTTATTAGAGCATATATGTATTTGAAAGAAAGACCATAATGGTGTATGAAGTAAATAGGACACTATTGGGTAATAATTAAAAAAACAAAAACAGAAAGTAATTACCTATGCATTGTTGTAATAGTTTACGTAAACTATAATCATTATTTATACATATATATATATATTAAGTATTTTTGAATATAATTTTCATTAATTCAACTCCACGAATAACATCATTTACCCTAAGTAATTATGTATTTATACTCTACATAAAATAGAATTTTATTTTATATGGTTTAATTATAATTTGATATTTAATTTAATATTTTGTCAAAGGATGAATATTTTCTTCAATATACATACGTATGAATTTGACATATTCATATATGTACATATTTAGAAATCATCTCCAACATTGATACAAATTTTAGATTAAATAGTCATATCCTCCCAATGGAGGAGAGATGTTTATTACATATGTGTCTAGTCAACAAGAAAGCAAGTTTGTTTTCAATTATTGAAAATAAGAGAAAATCCACTTTTATGTGTATTTTTACTTCATAAATAAAACGGCCAAATATTTATGAGTCATTTTAAGACCTATACAGCACGGTTTTTGCTAAAGTAACACTTTAGCTCAAGAAAGCAAGGATTGTTGTCTATCCAATAGAGCAATCGGATAAATGTGTCGACTGCACATGGAGCCAATATGATCCCATAAAGAACGTCCATCTTTTTCATAGCCCCAAAAATTTATTTAGTTGTAGTTGGCTAAAACTAGTTCATCTGTTGTAGAATTATTAAGAATCTACTAACTCCACTATCATGCTCACTATGAATCACTACTGAGTCAGACATAGCAAATGTTTTTTATTCTTGATTGTGGCCGGGTCGCAATTATTATTAGAGCCATTATTTAATTAATGGAAATATACTATTAATACAAACGAAAGAGAATTGTGTCAAAATATGAGAATAATTTATATATTAGATAAACTTGGTTTCTTGTTGACATGACATATATATATATATATATATATATATATATATTCTATTTAAAAATGTCAAGGAAAAGAGTTCAAAAAATCAAAGGATGAATTCTTTATTCGGTGGGTTTGGAAATTTTAAATATTTAAGGAAGCGCCTCACATTAAATGTAGGGATGCCAACAACTAAATTTTAAATATAATTTAGCTGGATATTTTTAAAACATTATATTTAACTTGAATTTGCGTATTTTACAGAGGGTTAATGGCAAAAAATTTAATATAATAGAAATTGTAGAGCAAATGGAAATTCGTCATTTGAAATGCATGTTAATAGTCATATTAATAATATCATTTGTATATTTGAAGAAAAAAAAAATTCAAAATAAAAATGCATAACACTGATGTGGGTGTTTGCATACTGCTCTGAAAAGAAAGAGTTCCAAGGCATATGTATGCTTGGGGGAAATAGGACCTTATGCATATTTTAGACGAAGGATTAATCTACATAACTAATTACACCATTGTATTTAATCAAAGATCTTATACATATATAATATTAAATTAATGTAACTTGTTGTCAGAGATGATATTTACGTCGTTAGTAACTTACAGATTACTGTCCCAAAATTATACCAAAAACCTGTTACTCCGTTACTAATAATTCCATGGGTTCATCATTTCTGACTGTCTCGTATGTCACAAATTAACTACCCTTCTTTGCTCTTTTAATTGAGTCAATGTTAAATTCTATTAACATAAGCGTTCAGACTCAAATTTATTTTTTCTGTTCTACAGCCTGGTTTATTGAGTAGAAAATAAAAATTACGTTACTTTAACTTAATATTTTTTTATCAATATAAATAGTATCCAGTAATTAACTACTTTTTCCATGTAGTTTGTCACATCACTGCTTGTTAAGTTGACTTGTAAACATTTATCCACTGTTCCTTCGGTTGGGTACTTTGTATAAATTTAGTATGGATTATTTATAAATATCATCATGCTTTTATATTGCCTTATTGCTGCCTAGTTGATGAACGATAAGATTTCCTTGATAAAATCATGTTTCTGCAAGTGAATGGTGCCTATTAGCAAAGGATGTAAGAAGAAGATATTTAGAGAGATACATATTAAGAGTAAAATTTGACAATGGAATAATTAAATAGATGTATGTATACATTACATTGATAATGTAATTCAATTACCTATTTAAAGAAAGAAACTAGCAGTAGTATGCTACTCCTTAAAAAAAAAACAGTATCCTTTTTAGAGAGTGTCAGGTATGTCATGGTTCATTAAGAAATCTTAAATATGCACGAAGATTTTTTTCTTTTACAAACGATTACCTAATCATCTATGTAGGTAGGTAGGTAGAATGACTCAGGAGCCCTCAAAGAACTTTACTCTTTGAAGCTAAGACACAAACAAAGAATGATTTTAAATAATTTCGAAAAAGTATTATCATTATAGATAGTAGTCTAGGGAGCCAAAACATCAATACAGGTTCGATCGATTCCCTGAAGTTTATTATTGTCTCGAGTAGGTACTACTACTACTAACAGTAATTTTTAATGTACATAAGTGCTATTTCCTAAGTTCACACTTAAGGCAAACAACAACAACAAGGTGGAGACTTTAACGCATAATTTTACGTGTTTAAAAACAGAGACTGGAAAGTACACATTAGATGATTATAGTGTATATTATTATATACTTTTGGGCCTAAACAAAAGAAATGCAAAAAAAAAAAAAAAAAATGTTGTATCAATTTAGAAACCTTGGGGTTTTTTTCTTCATTAAATAATAACAATACAATGCACACACCTACATAGAGTTATATTGTTATTATTATTGTTGTTGTCGTATATACGTCTATCTACATAGAATATTCCAAGAAAGAAAGAAGTCGAAAAAAATAATAATAACAATGATTGGCTTATCTTCTTGGTGAAATCAAAAGTCATAAATATTGTACAACTACATACATACAATGACAACTGGCACTATGATCGCAAAATTAGTGCCAAGAAAGGAAGAGAGAAAGACGTTCCTTTACATGAACATCCATTTTTTGTCAAACATTCATCGTTTTCTTGGATGTCAAATGGTAAGTCTCAACTCCAGGTATTAATGAATCGTTCTTTTTCTTGTATTTTTTTTTTTGATTTTTCAATAGGGTTTCTAATGTAATTACCTATGTATATCCTTCAATCTTTTTTTTAAAAAAAAAAAAAAACAAAACCACAAAAATATACATTAAAATTAATTAGCTAAAACATTATCTCTTCTCATGCTAAACTATTTATAATTGAGTGGTCGTTGCTCTCTTGAGTCGCTCAAAAAAAAACTATATACAATCGTTCAAAAAAAGCCCAGTTCTCTCCGCATAAACAACACTTTACACTCTATGATCAAAATTGAAATATTGTAACTAATAGATAATGATGGTATGTAGATCCTCCGAGACTCAAATACATTATAAGGTGAATCAAATACTAATTTCATGTATCTCAAAAAGATATTGTTTTTGTTTTTTAGTATATGTATATACTAAAATAAAATCGAAAAAACCGATAATAGATAGATAGCGTGTTATTAAATGAGATTGAGTTAAATAATAATAATTACTTTTTTTCATTTTGATGGTGATACAACAAAACAAAGACATTTTACATGACGTCATCGTCGATTTAAAAAAAAATATATATTTATATTGTCATCGACATGACGTAAAACTGAATCAAATTAGAATCCAGTCCTTCGTCTTGAATTAGAACATGTTTACAGCAGCTTAACAAAATATAATTTGAATTAAACAACTCATGAATAATAATAAAAAAGCAATAATAATCGACAGCTGACAAAAACAATTCCGTCTACATTATCATGTTCACTCTGGGATTACGGACGTGGGATATTATTATTATTGGTTCTTCTTACTATAAATATCCGTGTAAAACCAACACTTATTCAGTGACCATAATTAATGCTGTAGGAGTTATTTAACACGTGGTTGTAAGGAAAGTTCGAGGTATTTTGATATTTAATTAAATGAATCACCTCATAAAGCGTATTTATATATAAAACACATTTAAATTTCTCCAAAATAGGAGAGTAAAGGATTAGGACTTGACCCATAGGAACTTTCTGGGTCCCAAATAATAAAAATTATTTGGAGGTTAAAAATCGATACTATAAAGTTTGACGGATTTTTTATTTTATTTTTGACTTTAAATTAAATTGTTGAGACCCATGTTTAGATAATATCACAAATCTGATCACTTTGATCACTGCATAATTTTACCATATACCATTAAAATCATTTTCAAGGAATTTTTCTTCTGAGAATTTCCAAATTGTTGAATCAGTTTTATTTTTTTTTTTGTAAGATTTTAGTTTTTTTAAAAAATAATAAATGACAGTTATTAGTCATGTTTTCAATTACATTGACTTTCAATGGAGAAAGTACTAAGTAACTTATTGGGTTATCAGTAGGATTTTCAATGGTTATGTCATTAAAAATCTCATTTATAGAGCGAAAAGAATGTTGAGTTCGTGTTTTATTATTGGAAAAATTAAAATATGTTTGATGTACATCAGGGTTGTCAAATATACGGACCGTGGGTAGTAACCAGCCCGCAAGGAGGTTCAATCAGGTCCGCAGGATAATTTGAAAGTAGAAAAAATACATAAAAGACATGGATTACATTTTTTGATTAAATGTAACTCATGAATTATCCGCTAGGGACGCATGTTAGTCTTTTCTTTACAAGTCTCAGGTTGTAATCTCTTGTAAAGTTCATTATTATAATTTTCGATTTTCTAGTTACTTAAAGTTTGTGCAATTTTGTGAAATGTTTTGTATAAGTGCTGTTTAATAAATTTTTAGTTAAATTTAACAATGCCCTTCTTTAAATCAAAACAAACGGAAGACATGAAGATATTTTGGTTATTTATAGCTAAGTATGCTATAATTTTAATGGTTCGGCCCACGACGTCTACTTAGGAGTCGTATGTGGCCTGCGATGTGAAATGAGTTTGACACACCTAATATACATAGATATTTACAGCCATGATGGCTGATTGATAAACATAAAATTGGCAAGGACATGAGTACATACTTTGAGAGAATAATAGTTTTGTTCATATTAATCACATGGAGATGCTTTGCTAAAAAAAAGAAAAAAAATCTGCCCACACATTTTGATTTTGGTTGATATATATATAGGACTTTCATGAAATTTACCAAAATGAAACCTATGGATAAAAAGATCATAGACTTGAAATAAAAAAAGTTAATGAAGTCTGAGTGACACAATGGAATTTTTTAGAAACTTTTAATAATAATAATAATCGATTGTGTTTTTTTTTTATTCACTAGAGTATGGACAAATGATTGAGAGTCTACTCTATGTATGTATTTTAATCAGATCCTTTGTTCTATTTTTAGAGCCACCTTACATAATAATAATAATAATAATTCAAATTATTGAAAATCTTTTTTTGCAAATTGCTATCCTTCCTTGTTCAAAAAAAAAAAAAAAGTAAAACTTTTTTTTTGCTTATCTGTAACTAATTATGTATACAAATGTCAGTGCCTTGACTATAAAACCTGCAAAAAAAAAAAATGATTTGCAATTTCTGTAATTAATCACATTTTCTCAAATGATTGGGTATAATAAATAAAACAATAGAATGAGGAACGAGAGAACGCTTTGTGTGGCTTATTTCTACTCTTTCTCAATTTTTGACAGTGATAAATGGCAGCAAATTAATGAAATATCTGCTTGATAATACTATCAATTCATTGATCAAATAAATAATTGCCTAAAATTATGATAATTGAAGTTTTTTTTTTTTCAATGCATTTCTAAAGGATTTCTCTCTCAAAACGCTCCATAGAATCATTCATTAAATCCCTCAATTCCCGATTGGGTCTTTGCTAATGAATTTTTCAAATGAGAACGTTTAGTGATTTATTTAAATGATGTTTAAATCAAACAATAGCATAATTATTTTTCAAATATTGTTTTTTATACATACCTAAGCGAGGGAGCCTGTATATCCTACTGTCACCTGATGACAGTAGGATATACAGGTGACAGTAATCTTGTAAAATACTAAATATCCCTACCTTCAATAGAGAATAGTCTTATAGGTAGGAATGTAAATAATATGCAAAGAAAGAGAAAACCAACCTGGTAACTCTGACAATTGGATGAATGTTGAGAGGGAAGCAGCTTGAGCTGTCATGACGTTTTACTGAGCTACAAGCTGCTATTCTCCTTTATATGTACAAATGAAGACATCTTTAATAAATAATAAAATTATGTATACCATTGATGAGAGGCAGAAAATTAACTGAAATTAATGTCAGAAAATTATATGTATATTTTTAACTAATAATAATTATACGAGGACTTGAGCCCTTTTTTGTTGGACATTTTATTTGCTTTATTAACGTTAATGCATGTATTCCTTCATACAAGATCTTTACTCTTAGGTAGATGTTTTCACCTCAGTAATAAAGGGAAAATGATAACAGCTTTGGAAAAATAAAAGTACTGTTGGAAGAGCCAACTCCACAAATTCTCGCACGCGGCATTTTGCATATTATTTACATTCCTACTTATAGGTAGCTAGAGAAAATGAGCAAATTAGCAAACTACAAATTAATTTTGGTACTTTTACGGTCTCCCATTTAGAGTAAATGTTGAGAGAATCAATAAATATCCTCATTGGAACTAGGGTTACCATTTATAATTAATACCCTTGGAATTCAAAGATAATACTTTATCCCTTTGGAAATAATTTTAGAGCCGACTGGACTAGTTGTTTTCATCTTTTTGTCTTTGAGTACTATTTGACAAATAATTATGAATGGCTAGTTGGCATATTTCTAAGTTTAATGCCACAAATTCATACTCTGAACGATAATAATTTATTCAACTTGTTGAGAGTAAAGTTATTGCTACTATTGAGACTAAAGTATAGCTCAAGAGGATGAGAGAATGACGTAGTTGGGGAGCTAATATCAGCTGATTTTGATAAACAGGAATAACTTACCAGGAGCTCATGATATTTTTTGAACATGGAGGCCCTTTCGCAACAAAATTAATATGCTCAAAATTAGACCCCCTTGAATAGTTCCAAATATTTCAATTTCCTGCTTTAAGAAACCCATTTGCCTTCGCAAAATACGTGTTCCAATCCGAAAAATGATGTTGTAGGTAGATTCATTTTTGTTCAAGCTCAAGGAGGAAAATTGTATATATATATTTGAAGCTTCTTCATTTATCCATTTGAAAAACTGAGGTACGGTCTTCCATTTAATGTAATTAATTCAATCTTTTCTTCTTCGTCAAAAACCCTAATGTTGGACCTTTCCCTCCTGGAAAGAAAAGGCAAAGAGATACTACAAACTAGATACATATATATTTTGAAGCAAATTCCTGCTTGATATATGCATGTCATATATATATATATATACATTATTTATAAAAAGGTTTCTGCATGATGCCATTTTTAATGAATAGGATTCTCTGTGCAAAGTCTAATTAGTATATTTTTGTCAAGGAAAGCGAATTCTGTTTGCAATTTTTGCATTTAATTAATATTTTGATTTGTATTTATAGTTTTTCCTTATAGTAAAAAATATATATATAAAAAAAAATGAAATAACAGTGGGAACTCTTATTGAAATTTCTCTAATTAATTGTGGCATTTGCTTAAAATTCAGTCTCTCTATCGACGAACCTATTTAAAAAGGTTATTTTAAAGCCCAATATGTACATGATTACTACTACTAAATAATTCTAATTCAGTAACTTTCTAATTACCCATTACTATTAAAAGTAACGGATTCCCCACTTTTCAAATCTACATATTTTCATATTTTGTAAATCGTAAAAAATCCGGATTGCTCTCGCAAAAATTCAAGGCTCAGCACTATTTATACATATACCTTATACATATATTATAAAAGGATTTCTTTATACGTAGATTGTTAATGTATGTACACACAAAAGAGTTTATTCATCTTTTTTTTGGTATGTGTGTACTATAAATGAAATAAATAAATACCTCAAAAGGGAAAAAGGAAAAATATTGGTACTATTCACAAACATTTTATTTTGGTTTATTGATGATTATAGATAACCATATTGAGATGTTTGTTCCTTTGGTTTTATATGAATAAGTTGACCTTTTTTTCTATTTTTTTTTTTTATTTAAAAAAAAAAAAAAATAGAACTGTCTAAATTAATTAACCTCAACGTCTGATATCATTTTTTGATTAATTGTTATTATTTAATCAAATAAGAGAGATGAATATAATAATGTACTACGCATGGTGGTTGCTCCTATTTCATTTTCACTTTCTCCAATGAAAAAACCCTCACATATACATATATGCATTTATGCTATATTGACATTTATTTTATTATTAAATATTTTGTCTTTGTGTGTCATTCAAAAGTAGTTATTTTAATGGAGAAGTTGAGCTCAAATGCAATTTCATTGATCAATTAATTCTCTTTATAAGGCAAGAGTTAAAAGGTTAGAGTGTCAGTCATTATCTGTCAGTCAACCCTTGAATGAATTCTCTGTCACACATCTATCTATGTTGTAAAATATGAGGATATATGTAGAGTGTTTCGTCTTCAATAATGACGGATCTGTCTAATTCAGTATAAGCTGAAAGCCATGCCATGCTGGATACAATGCTAATTGTGGATATTGTTAATTAGAGAGGTCAACAAATTTGAACTTTCAAAAATACAAAGGGGTAAGAAATCAGATGAAATCCTTCAGTGCGCTACTGCTTAAGTAGCTCCACCGTAAACAGCTGATTTCTAGTTGATTTTTGCTCAAAATTGGATGAAAATTTACAATTTTAGATGGAGGATTTCTTCTTAGTTAAGGATATTTATCGGGCACATAAAATCTCGTTTGAAAGCTCTGGGTTTCAACTTTTGAATGTATTTCTTTATTATTATTCCGTTTCATGTAATATTCAAGGAGTTATTTATGTAGAAACATTTTGGCCGACTTTTGAACATACTCCGCCCCCCCCCCCCGCCCCTAGGATCCCCTTTAGGTCAAAACAAAGACTGGAAATGGAATTTGCATTAAATACACTAGCGGATCAGTATTTTTTAATGCACAAAATGAGTATTCTTCTTGGCTTAAATTGAAGTTGACGTTGGAAAATGAGCCACAAAAAGCTCAAAAAGTAGGGTCCTATCTCTCAAAAACCGTCGGACTCTAGAGAAAAAAAAATTACAGATTTGAAATCAGTGTGCAAAAGTAAATAACTTTTATTATACTTATACCCCTTAGGATTTTACACTGTTGACCAGTGCTATTATTAAACTACACATTTTCACCCAAAAAGTCCTGAGGAAACTTTTTATCTAAATAGTGGAAAAAAACAAAAACAAAATAGTTGTAAGAAGTGTTTTCTTGTGACGTCATCATTATTTTAGACATAATTACATACATTTTATAATGATAAAATCCTTGTTTGTTTTTTTAGATTAATGTAAATTCTGAATTACTTCTGTGGATGATCACAATAGAGGGACCGATAAATAAAATGAGTCAAGCCTTTAGCATCTATTAAACATCTATGCTCTTTGTTAAATCTCAGACATTAATAATGTATATTTTAAAATATGCTACTATGTCATTCATATTTAAAGAGTCTAGTTGATAATTTAATCATATATTTTTGGGATTTTCATATATATTTTTTTTCTTTTGAACAAAGAACAAAATGAATTGTACAAAATACAGCCTTTTCATTGGGATATTGATCATCAGTTACTAATTGGATTGGATTCAAATATCACAATTTCTCTCTTTTTGGCATAAAGTTATATTCAATACATTTTTTATTTCATTTTTAAATCCATTTGATGAAGGTTCCTTGATATTTTTTTAAAAGGACGTTTTTTTCATTTCCTTACGTAAATATATTTCAAATGTATGTTCCTAATCTAATTCCATTGATTATGTAATCGTTGATATGAGTGAAAACCTTATAAAACACTCCATTTTTATATTACTGTGATCAAAAAAGTAAGGTAAATTTGTCATTTAAAACTTCTGGGCATTAAGGAGTCTGAAACAGTTGCCAAGGGTCTACTTGTCAAAAGTTATAATTATCATGACACTTGTTTTTGTGAGGAACCAAAAATGAACTTTTCGATTTTTACAATGGATGCTTTTGTCGAGTAAGGAATTTGTATCAAATTTTGCTGATGGAGCAAATATTCGTGTGTGGACACATTGAAAATGTTGCAAAAGGCATTTGGTGATCAAACCATGGCACATAAAAAACGTTTATAAGTGATACAACGAGCAGGCTGAGAAATCGTTGAGTACAAACCGCGCTCTGCTGGACGACCATCAATTTTTACCGACGGGGGCCACGTCCAAAAAATCAAAGATTTGGTGCTTAAAAATCGTCGCATATGATGCTAAAGGCATGTGCTGGCATGGATTATAATTTTTGAAAATTATTTGATCATCATTTCTAAAAGCTTAAAAACTTGTATAGAAACACAGGAAAAGGTCAATCCAGGTCTACGTATAATAAACCCCTTTTATGTACTATATAAAAGCAAGCAGCATTGAAACAATATTAAGATACCTCAACAAGAGCTTGATTGATATGGATTTCTATGGACAGATAGCAATTATTATTATTATTTGGGGGTTAAAAAACCAATAACGGATTTATTTGCAATTTTCACCCCCTTCAATTTAACCTTTAAAATCCTTGTCAAAATACCCTTAACAATTTGACCATTGTGGTCAATTTATTCTTCTTTTTTTCATTGTAATAGCCAGGCATATGACCATTTGCCAAGATTGAACAACCCATTATTCTATACTCCTTTTTTTTTAATAATAAAAGTAGTTATGTATTGTAAAATACATTGACTGTGTGGGTCAAAATATTAAATAATTTTTGGAAATGTCATAAAATACTTTTATTGGTATTTTCTTTGAAAAAAAAATTCTTTTTTTATTTTAAGAAATACGGTGTTTTTTAAGGGAAATAAAAAATAAGCCACATTGTCTAATACTGCCTAATCAACTCCACTAATTTAATTAGCTCACCCAAGAACATATGAGCCAAACACCCTTATCAGCATATTATTTTTGAGCTATTCTTCAATTCTGATTAGGAAAATTAGATATTATTGACAGGAATGGTGTGGCTTTTCTTCGTCAAAAAGGGCTGACTTGCAAAATAAGTACGTCATGCGTAAGAAACGCTCTCCCTTTGCATATAAAAAAGTAGGGAAATTAATATTGATTCCATTTCAATTGACAATTTCTTTTTCGTTATAATTAGCATATTAATATTATGCGACCGTTTTGGTCTATTATAGATAGAATGGTTGATAGAGCTCCATCAAAGGTTTTATTATACTACAATGCATTGATTAATACGTATATATAAATAAGTACATATATCTGTATATTTTTTTTTTTTTTCAATAAAACGAAAATCATGGAAATTTTTCCTTGTTTGGTGTCAGTGAGTAGTGGTTGCTTGATGATCTATTATTACATCTAAACCTACATGTGTTTTTTTTTTTAAAAAAAAAAAAAAAACTACGAGTAGATTTCCAAGTAATTGAGGTGTTAAAAATTGGCTAAAATAATCTTAATGATAGACCCTAGGTTAGTGAGGAATAATAAAAAAATTGCATGCTCTGTGTATATAATGAACTTTGTTAAACACCAGTACATATAAATTGTTCTCAACTCAATGCAAAGTAAAGGGTATATGTAGAGGAGACACAAAGGGTCTCACACTATCTATGATTACCCACAATATTTTTGTTCTATATATTTTGCAACATGCAAAGGACTACAATTACTAATTAAATAGCGGAACTAACAAAGAAATATGTTTATATATACATAAATATACTCTCTTCAAAATTTAAGAAAACACTTTTCTTTTTTTTGGATATCGTATCTATTTATCTACAAATGAGTGTTGAAACTCCATTTGAGACCCATTTTATTATATTCCTTTCCGTATTAAAACATTCCTTTTAGATCGACGATATTTTTATCAGTCAGAGCGTGAGGAGCCGAAATGTATATAATAATTGTTCTCAAATTGTTGAGAACCGATGGGAAATGTATCCTTTATCTCTTATCTAAATAAATTTCACACTAACTCCGTTTGACGATATCGAATATTATTATCGTATGATCAAAGTTATAGGAAAATTAGACTGATCCCCACTGAATTTTTGGCTCAAATCAATTCAGAAACCGGCTTGGCCTAATAATTATATATGAATACTGAATATCGAAATATTGGTCTGAAGCAGATCCACGGAATAAATACTCGTGTGCCCCAAAGAGATAATGGGTGGAAGACATTTAATTACATTTTGTATTATATAATGAATACATTTAATTTCTTAATCATGATGACAGAGTGCAGTTCTTAAATCTAAAGCTAGAATAAGCTTCAGACTTAATATTCAAATAAAGGGAAGAAGCACAAGGCACAACTGTCTCCTCGCTGACATTCACCAATGCTATTCTACACCAGTTACTGAATATAGAATATCTTGTGTCTATGTGAATAAAAATTCTTCTTCTGTGATCTTATTAGGTTTTTTCTATTATTTTATTAGCAAAAAGACTTTATGTGTATAAAATATTTATTTTTTTTCGTAATAGGTCTGCCGCCAAATTAAAAGAGCTTGATAGTGTCCCGTGATTTAAAAAAGGTTGAGAATCACTAGTATAGAGGTTCAAGACCGAATCATAGAAATAGTGCATTATATGGTCGTTAGAATTCATATGTAGCGAGCATTATATATATATATTCTTCTTCTTTCATTGTTATCCAAAATGAATTGAGATAGAGTGTTTGTGATTCCAAACTTCTTTTAGATGAATAAATAATCTCTAAGAAGTTTTTATACTAATTTTCTTAAAAATGTATTTTAGGGACATAAACAAAGGGTAAAAAAGGGAAGACAAATAAATATACTTCGTATAACGCATAGTTTTTTCATCATATTTATTTATGTCAAAAAATAAACAATAAAACATTATCCAATGTCATTTGAACAATTTTAATCTTTCATTTAAAATGAATATAATTACTTTATAATTAAAAATTTATCAAAAATTCCCTGTAATTTGAACTTATATATGTAATGTTCACTACACATGGATTGGAATCACCTCAATGGTCATAGTTCATAGTATAACCATTTTTCTATTAGAATGAATAATTTGAAAGCTCAGATTGTGACATAATCACCCATACATCAACCTATTTTTGGCCTATTATTAAGTAGTATGTAGACTTTATCTGCCTCTACGTATATTTTTATTTGATTTTAAAAAATCTATCCATATATAAAAGATTATTGATTGAATTGAGTAAAGTCTCTGTTTAAATTAGTGAATCAGTTCGTCATAACATCATTATTATTATTGTAACAATTCTGTCTCTTATGGAAGTTAAATCCTATTTTTGTTTTGTTTTTTCCGGAAGAGATTTCCCAATCCATTAAGTATTTGTCTTCTCATTTTCATTTGAAGGAAATACCCTTTAAATGACTTCATTGCTAATTCTGAGAAATATTAATTTAATGCTTCTCTGCAAGTTTCGTAATATCTATTTAAAAATCATTTTTATATTGAAATTTTCAATCATCGAAAGAGTTTTTATATATATTATTATTGAATGAACACACATTATAATTGCTATTGTAATCAAAACGTTGAATCATCTCGTTCCCTTACAAACTTATTTGTGGAATTTGAATTAAATTAATGCACTCTTTAAAACGTTTATTTGATAAAAATACAGACAGGAATATGTTCAAATGATCAAAGGTTGCACGAAGGAATTTAAATCATCAATTTTGTTCTTTTAATATGAAATTAATATGTGAATTTATGAGGAAACTATCATAAGAGGGTAAATTAATTCTTTTAGTTCTAATTACAAACTACTTTTATATTGATTTTTCGAGTGCAGGGCCCACTTTTAACTAACTGTTTTCAAAATGTATGACTATACATTAAGGATACTAGTTACACTCTTCAACAGTCAAAAAACCTATTGTGTATAATAAAGGTTATTCTGTTTTGCAGACTGATTTCAAATTTGTATTTTTTTTCTTCGAGAGTCTGACGGCTTTAAAGAAATTAAACCTTACTTTTTGAGCTTTCTTGGCTATTAAAAAACAATGTTCCTCTAGTGTTTTAAATGCAAATTTCATTTCCAGTCTTTGTTTTGGTCAAAAGGGGAACCTCTGGACATAAAAGGCGGTGCTAGGGCCAAAAAATTACTTATTTGAAATCAGTGTGCAAAACTAAATAACATTTATTATATTATTACCCCTTAGGATTTTTGACATTTCAAATTTGTTGACCTGCATTATTTAAAAAAGAAATATTTGATATAAATATTCTCAAAATGCCGCATAACGAGGGCTTCTCGTTTAAAAATATGACTAAAAAAAAAGATTAATTCGAGTCACATTTACTCTAAAACAAAGCAAAAAAACAACAATCAAATATAAATGACTAAATAATGTGGCTAATATACATAGCTACAATTTGAATTCAATTTCAACTGTAGTATTTATTGAGATCAAATTGAGTGTGGGTGAAAAATTACATTATATTATATTAAAAGGAAATATATTTCATACTGTATTTTTCTACTGATACAATATTTGTTTAGATTGGACCACTGGTTTAGAAGATACAAATGTTTCAAATTGGATATGATGAGACTGGTTTGATATTTTATTTTATTTTAATTTTGTGGTTGGTTGCTAACTAAAAATTATTTTTAGCTATAAAAACATCACGTAAAAATTCAAATATTAGTATCGATTACATCAAAGTAAAGCTTTTAAATATCATTTAAATGCATTTAAAATGCATTGTAAGCAAGTTTTATATTAGTTGAAGTGTATTTTGGTGGGCGAATAATATAATTATAGAAGGAGCCCTTTTGTGGAGCCACTCACTATTGTTCAATTTAGAAAGAAATTTTGTGAGCTTGCAATATAATATTAGTTATGTATTAACATAAATTATTAAGTAGTCATAGATGTGAAACATAAATGTTAAAGAAATTTGCTCAGAAAATTTAGAAATCATAAAATATAACTCATAAGCAAGTTCAATTAAATATATGAACCTCAATAAAAAAAATGTCAACTGTTCTGAAATTTATTTTGTGGTTATATTCTGTTATCTTAATTACCAATATTCACGGGAACCGATCATCAAACGGGGGGAAAATACATTTTAACTCAAACCATTCAACGGTTTGAGATTGAATGATTTTTTTGCAAAAATATATTGACAAATTTTAATTTTCAATCCATTTTTTTGTTAAGTGCACATACATTAAATTATGGAAACAATGTGTGGCCTTAGAAAAATGATTGACTCTGCCCTCCTGGTACAGGGTTTTAAAATATAGGTTCTTTTGTGAAAAATGTTAAAATTATATTTTCTATAGTTCCAATTAAAAAAATGTTTAAATGGTTTAACACTTTATAACAAAATTGAAACTTTTGTCTGTGTCTGAGGTCAAATCAAGCTTGGAGCAAGTGCACTTATCAGACTCTTGAATAAGGGAAGTCTGTTATTCAAAAGATATTACATATATAAACAAAATGTCAATACTTTTAGAACAACTAAATTTGATATATATATTTTTTTTCTTCATTACTTTGGTACATAGTTAAAAATTAGTTTTAGCAACTACGGAAATATTCCCGTTCAAAAATGAATGAGTGAGATCCTGTACAAATTTATTTGAATAAGAGTTCTTAGTGTGCTAAACTAAACCCATGATATCTTTTAATGTTTAGAGTTGTGAAAAAAGAGCCCATCCAGCAAGCGTTTTTCATTCCAAAATCCTTTCATTTGGCAAATTTCATTATGTAATCTTTTTTTTAACATTCTTTGATAGCACAGGTCAACAAATTTGAAATTTTAAAAATCATCCTAAGGGATAAAGTTTAATACAAGTGATTATGTTTTGCACACTGATTTGGAATCTATAAATTTTTTTTTCGAGAATCCAACGGTTTTTCCAACTTTAATTAACAAAATTTAAGCCTAGAAGGATATTCATTTTGTAATGATTTTATCAACTGATAATAATGCATGTTAATTGACAAATTCATTTGAGGCATGGTTTTAGTTCTCGTCGACAATGGATTGACTTACAACTCAAGAGTAATCTTATTATATGTATGTATATGTCTTTATGAGCAAAAGACCATTGCTTACTGATTGAACATCCGATATTTCCCTTTTCATATAAACGTCCAAAAGAAATTAAAATATATACATAGTTTTTAATTCCCTGAATCCCCTTCAAAAAAAAAAAAAAAAGTCATATTGTGTGGTTTACCTACCTACAAATCACTCACATACCTCCTCGAAAAATAAAATACACATTCAAAAAAAAAAAAAAACCCTCTAAATCATATTATGTATAATTTAAGTTGTCTTTTTCCACTATTTTCCATGTATGTACTTTTTACTATATTTGAGTAATTAACTACTACCACTACTAACTCTTATATCTACTAACGTGTGTGACTTCATACTAAGTACATACATAAATAGATATGTATAAGATGAAATAGTGATAAGAATCCTTTTTTTTCTTTTTTTTTACCACATGTCAAAACATTTGTAAAACGTGATGTCATTTATAATTAAGATGTCACTTATATGCGTGTGTGTGTGTGTGCCTGTGTCGCTGTAAAGTATTCGAAAGTTGATCTTGGATAGTTTTATAATAAAATAAATAAACAGAAGGAATTAAAAAAAAAAAAAACAGACATTTTTTTTTCTTCTATACACACAATATATGAAAACTGTCCGAGGCGACATCTAGGCGGAAAAAAGGGAAATAATGATTCAAACATACTACAATTAACATACCAACTAACTAATATATATATATATATATATATTGTACATATTATATGTGCCTTCCATCCTACACGCATTCTATGCCTATAAGCAGTTACCTCATTAATATTATTATTATTATTATTATTATAGCTATAAAGAATAAGAAAATGTTGAATTTCCTTTTACTGCTACCAACATATCTGTAATAGACATACACAATATATGTAGGGTATGAGGTCACTTGCATTTTTTTCATGCTACTTCTTTCTTTTTCTCTTTGTATTTTTTTTTTGTTTTTTGCAAGGAAAATTCAGCTGAAATATGATCTCTTTATTTCTTTTCTACACGACAGTGAATTAAAAACACCAAAAAAAAGCAATAAACTGGAAGAATAACTTATCTATATACGTAGAATACTATAAAAATTATGCATCCTTCTTAATTTTTAATAATAGTAAAGAAACAAATATGACTTAACTCTCACCCAACAAAAAAAAGGCCCTCTTAGTTATCTAATATGGCCTGTTTTTGTTTTTTTTTTGTTTTTTTAAGTATCTTATACTAAAACCCTCATGGAAAATTAATTAACTATACAATATTGAATTTGTATGTAGATTTCAATCTATTTATTGCTTTTGTCATTTGTAGCCAACTTCAATAGTAGGCTATACTATAATACTTGTTCAAACTACGGCCTAAAGATCGCAAAGAGTCTTTGTCAGAGTCATTGGACCTTTTGAAAAATATGTTCTACAGTTTTAACAAAAATCAATTTTTCCTTTAAAGTCTGTCTAAAAATGTTTATCAAAAATTTTTCATTTGTACACACAGAGATTTGAAACCCATTGCAAATATCTCGTGTCAGGGAAATTCGCGCTAGGATAAAATTAAGAAGATGAAAAAAAAAAAAATTTTTTTCAAAACTTTTCTTAAAGTTTTGTAGTTTTATATATATTTATAATTTAAAAAAATTTCTGTCATTTGAAGAGTAAAGCCTGCTACATCATTGATAACTAGGTATATACAAAATTGTTCGCATACCCTTTTCAAAGTACTTTTAATAAATAGATAAAGACTTGGGTTTTAGAAATATCATGTATCATTTGGCATGAGAAATTGAGTTTCTTTAATTCCCCTCTAATGATAATAATAATTAATTTTTGTATACGAAAATTACCTACAAGTCTACTACTAAACTCTCGTAATTAAGAATACATACCTTTCATCAAAGGTGCGGTTTTGCATTACCAACCCGTAAAAATGCAATGAACCTTTGATCAAAGCTCAATGCAGTTTTTATCACTGAGTAAGATCAACTCTTAAAGACATTTTATTGCATGAATTATATATATATATGTATGGAATATACTTTCATCATTTGATATGTATTTTCATTCTCTCATATTAAATCACTGCAAAGCATACATATTTTTGTTTTCTAAAATATTTATATCAGATATTAAATAATAAAGATACATACATACGTACATACTTCATAAATTCTTAGAAGTAATAAAATAATGTCTTATGAAAGTTTGAGATTTATATACGGTTCATAAAATATCGACTTGACATATATTGTTATTTATATTTCATTTCAAAATAATAATAATAATAATAATTAAACATATAGGATATTTGATTTGGTTTTTGTATAGTCTGAGGGTGTTGAATTTAGGTTGAGCCAAGGAGGAAAAAAAAGTAGAAAGATAAGACACTCAATCGGATTATAAAAGTATATATACATTATTTCATCAAATAATGCTATTAAATAAATTTGAAATTTCAAGGGTAAAAAGAGTCGAGCTACTTAAATGCCTTCACAACTTTCATTTTGTACATTTTGTACACAAGTAAATGTGGACTCTTAGGCCATTGGTAAAATATATATTTATGTAAATAAATACAGTGATGCTTTGAACATACGAGTTTTTAAGAGCTCTTCTTAAAAGTATTTTTTACATGAAAACCTTTTTAAAAACAAGTCTACTCTAAATAAAACTGGCTCAAAAAAAGAACAAGGTTCAACTTAGCAAAAATGCCAGTTCGTACCTAAAAGCATCACTGTACATATTTCTTAAAGCAAGGCTATTTCGTAACAAAATATCTACGTTTTTAAAAGATTCCCTATACATACATTCATTTTGAATACAAAGCAGTAGAGAATAGATAGAAGATAATACAGTGTGTTCCCAAAGAATGTTCAGACACTTTAAAATTATAAACTTGTAAACACCATATTCAATTTAATTGTGTCTTTTTCTCAAAAGTATGAATACGTTTTTATTGAATTCATTTTATATACATAGAATACAAATTTTTCAAATTCCATTTATGGGACCAGACGGAACTTGGCTTGAGAGTTCACAAATCATCATAAATAGTCAAAATTTTGAATATTCGTATACAATTTATAGCTAAATTATGATACTTTGAGTAATGTACTGCCGTTGGACAGTAAAAAAATTGGCAATCATGACAGTGAGTTAAGGGTCCAAAAATTTTATTTACCTTAAAATCTTTATAAAAAAACAAGGAAATGAATCCTCCATATTTTTGTGCCATTTTTATGTGTGTCAAGTCAACAAGAAATCAAGTTATCTGAAATATTTCAAAAGTGAGTGTGAACTGCACTCATATTCTTGAAGACATTCTCTTTCGTTTGTATTAATAGGTTATTTCGATTAATTAATTAAATAATGACTCAAATAATAATTGCAACTTAATCATAAGAAAAAACCAACTGCCACTAAATAAATATCTGGGGCTATGAAAAAGATGGACTTCTTTGTAGGACCAACTCGGTTCCATATGCAGTCGACACATTTATCCAATTGCTCTATTGAATAGACAACAAAAATCCTTGATTTCTCGATATAAAGTGACATTGTAGCAAAAACTATGTGGTATAGGTCTTAAAATGACTACATAATATTTGGCCGTAAAAGTTTATGAAGTGGATTTTCTTCTTTTCAATATTTAAAAACAAAATTGCTTTCTTGTTGACTTGACACATATGTAAATTTATTTGCTTCACTTTTCTTTAAATGATTTTTTTTTTTTTTGAAAAAAAAACTCTTAACCGACAAAATGTTTATCAATTTGTTTATTTTATTAAAAGAGCTGTTTTAAGAGTTGAATTGACTCAATAAGCACGTTATGAAATAGTGCCAGCATCGTCCTTCTTCAATTCATTTACATCTCAAATCCATAGACTGAATACATACAAATTTTTGAATATAAACAAATTATTACTTACTTAAACAGTTACTAAACATTTATAAATCAAGAGACACCCCTTACATTTGGTTGAGCTTTTCTTCTTTTTTTCTTTTTTTTACTCATTAACGAGCATTGGACACGGTGGTTCTTTAATGGTTATACCTATGTATGTACATATATTTCCATGTATGAATACGCAATTAGCTATAGTCAATGATATTAGTTTCAAGTGATTGGTTCCAAGAAAAGAATTCAACCTTTTATTATTTATTTTTTTCCTTCTTGTTAAATATTTCATTGATAAAATGGCAGATTTTTTTTAAAGAAAAATAAAAAAAAAAAAAAAAGATTTATCATTCAAAACATGTAAATACTTTGATCATTATTATTATTATTATTATTATATGTATATTAAAAATGAAATTGTGATTTAAAGTAATTATGTCCAAAAAAAGAAAAGAAAAGGAAATGAAATGAAAGTTTGACCTTTTTAAAAAAAACCACTTTGATTATATTATATATATATTTTTTGCCTTACCTATAGGTAAAAAAAAATTTTTTTTTTTCAAAAATAATATCAAAAAAAAAAAAAAAAATCCCCCTTCCAACAAGTTTCTCCTTTCTTTACCTTTGAACAATGTAGGATAATTAATATACATGTATACTTAGGTAATATACATATTATATAAAATGTTCTTAATAATATCACTTCTATACAAAAAAAAAAAAAATCTATTCAATACAGAATGACTCACTAAAATTTTTTCTCACAGACAGAGAGAGAGAGAGAGACTTTAATTGACTTATATGTATATATATATATATATATAAGTACAAATATGTACTTACATATAAAAAATAGTTTAAAAATTAATTATAGAGTATGACCCATCACTCACCACCAGAGGGCGCCCAGGTATCTATCCCAATACACGACGACGAGCTTTTTGGGATAGACAAACACCCACAGTATTTTCTCTTCAGCTGTTTTCATCAGTTGACTCTTTTAATTTAAAGCAGCTGACCCTACGTATTACGAACTCAAAAAGGGTATTATTATTTCTGATTATGATAAACCAATAATATATTAAGTCAAGGATTGCGCGCCCTTTTTTGAATTTTGAATATATTATAAGTAGTAACGATTCGTAAAATTTATAAATATATAGTATATCTAATTAATAAATTCTGCCAAATATTAACAAGTTGGCAACTAGAAAATACAGAAGGGTAGCAGCTACCAGTTGTTTTTTTCAAATTTTTCCTTTCCCTTTTGTCCGTCGAGGTTGCGAGTGAACAAAAAAGCTCAACGTGATGAATAAATACGAAAAAAACATACATATTCTGTGTTATTTTTAAATGGATTTTTAATTATTAAACAGGCATTGTGTTATTCAATTAATTGAGAAAAATCGGACTGTGGTTGCATATTTTAATATGTTTGCAAAAAATATAATATATACCAAATACATATAACAAATTTTCAAATTCCATTTAGAGTGGTTATTATATGTAGCTTCGTCTCAATAAATGTATATATGTATTATTATATACAGACAAAATTGATTTTTTTTTTATTGTTAACAATTTCTTAGTTATGTTATTTTCTTCTTGTTTTTTTTTATTACTCTTTGCAAAATTAAATAAAAAAGGTTTTGCATCAGCCAGCAAATGATTGAGGAGTTATTTCCTCAATATTATTATTATTTTGTGTTTGTTGAGGAGGGGGGGGGGATTTTGTTCCTCTTCTTCTTCTAGCAAAAGTGATGATAATCTTTGTCCACTTTATATTAACCTTCTCTTAAATGTATCCATGATTTTATCTATGTTGTATATACCCATAAAAAAGCCCCTTAATTTGTTTAAAAATGGGCTTCATATACCTAGATTATAGATCATATTGGTTACAATAGAATATGTGTGTTTTTTGATATAAGGTGCTGAACTATGAATAATTATTATTATTATTGGTGTAATTTCTCATAGATATCTTTCCTTACTTACCACTGCGTCATAATCACAAAAAGGCATTAGATTATTGACTTAACAAATCTGCACATATTATAGGTACTTGAATATGTAAAAAAAGAAAAAAAAAGGAAACAGCTTGAGGTGTTTTTTTTTTTTTTTCAGCCCAATTAATTAATATTATAGATTCATGTTCCATTTTGCAAAATAATCAAATAAAAAGTTTCATATTTTTATATTATACGTATACATATGGAATTGAGAAATTTGCTACAAAATGGTCTTTGGATTTAAGGTATTTGGATCAAGTCTGTGTGGTCTGTCGACTCCAAAAGCAAATAAAGTATTTGTTTTTTTAGATCACGATTAAATGCAAATGGTGTTCTTCTACCCACAACTAATTACCTCTAATTTCTATTATTAATTTATTCTGATTAATTATTATTAGGAGGCGTTGTGAAGGATGATTAAAGGTTGCAAAAATTAGTATCAATGGCAATTAAAGTATATAGATCAAATCAATGATCTACATATATATACATACCTGGGCTATTCAGTTACAAATCAAGGCATTATTAGCACCAAACCAGCGGTTTTTAACCTTGTTTGATGATACACTGAGCCCAGTTAGTTCCAACCATGCATTCATCGAACCCTTGCAAAAATAGAATGTGCCTTTTTTCTTCAAACCATGACGTCATGAATTATACGAGCGGGGTGGACCAAACCATCGAAATCAGGTTGCAAACAACTGTACAACTAGACTCTCTGAGGCGTGATTTCCTTTATTTGACTTTTTAAGTCAAAATATTTTTAATAGACCCTTCAAAATTATTTTGATATTTACGATAAAGTCTTACTTTCTAAGGCAGTCATTCAATTTCATATATGATGAATCCTTTTTCAGCGTTCAGTTGAGGTAAAAGAACAATAACAACTGTTTGTTTGTATTTAGAAAATAATTACATTTTTACTGACCAGACAAAAAGTAACTAAAAAATGGTTGTTTAATGGGTATAAGTCGTTTTGACGACGAATGAACGAAACACACTTGATAGCTTAAGAAGATTCTATTGTCTATGACACAACTTCCCCCCCCCCCTCCCCCGCGCAAGATGTCACTTTTGAGGCTTATAAATAACAACATATATACATATATAATGTTTGACCCTCTTTCGCAGAATTCACTTTGTTGTAGTAGATTTAACAAGATAAATTCTTGGAGGTTCTGCAGTTAGTTGTAAAGTAAATCATGGAACTCTCAGCCCCCCAAGTGGATAAAAAAAAAAGAGTCGTATACTAGCCTACTAAATATAAATCATTTCGCCACTTTGTTATATAGTATTTGTTCTCAATCTTTTTGGCACTCAGGACCAATTTGAATGAATGAACTCCACCACTAATGACATATTATTCAAAGTGTTTTATTTTTCTTTTCTTACTTGAGAAAAAGAGAGGGGAAAAAACATAATATAAAATCTAGGGACCCACTCTTTGGGAGCCCATGCCTAATAGTTTTACCCCGAATTTACATGAAATATTAAACTGTTTATGCAAGTCTACATTTTTACGAAAAAATTGAAAAATCCCAATTAACAGGGTCTTTATTTATAAATTATTGGGATTTTTTCAGTACTTTTCTTTTCTTGTTGTTGTTGTTGTTGTTGTTATTCCAGACTTATTTTGTGTTGTTGATGTATCACATAGTCAAAATCAGTATGTAAATCCTTCATACATGAAGTCCATCATACGTGATTGTGTGTATGTAAATATTTTTTTTTTTTTTTTGCTTTACTAGCTGTGCAAAGTAAAAAAAAAAACAACCAAAAAGCTGACCTAAAAACATGGATTACTCCACGTCATATAATGGGGCCGTATATGTATGTACCTATCTAGCTTTTTTACGATGGTAAAATTAATAATAATAATAATAATAGTAATATGAAAATTTTAATTATGATCATCATACACGTAGAAGAAGAAGGAAAAAAAAACAAAAAACCCTGGGGTACGGAGAGTAAAAAGTAAAAAAAAAATTGTTTTATAGTAATAAGAATAATGGTAGAGTATAGGTTGAATGGTTTATACGTCATGGTTGTATAGAGTTACTACTTTCATATGAAATACAAAGGTAACTGAGTATTTTAATATTTTTTTATTTTTCCCCTTAAATTTAAATGAGTCATCATCATCATATCCTGAAATATGATTTATCCCTCACTTCCAAATCAATTTGTATGATTTCTACTTGGCAATGATTATTATTCTTATTATTATTATTAAACTCTTTGTTTGTTAAAAAACAAAAAAAATGCCTTCTACCCACACATATTATTTATTATTATTCCTTTAAATATGCATGCATCGTAAAAGTATGTAAGGAAAGTAGTGGAGAGAGAAAAACTCAGCTAATTATAATTATCTATAATAGTTTAAAAAGGAATATTAAGGCGTAGTCGAATGCCCTGGAGTTTTTTTATTTATAATAATGATAAAGTTCAAGCTTTTAATACGTCACAACATTGCCTCCTCGTCCTCCTCCCCCAAAACAACAGAGTTACTTATAATTACTTAAATTACTTATAATCCAGGCTTCAGGTGAATTTTTTAGCCATAATAACCACTTGATACTAAGTTTTGTCTAATGTTTAAGGTATATTTAGCCTAAAGGTCTACTACTACTCATTGATAATTCCTCAAAATGGCTTAAAATAATGGCACTAAGGACTTTATGGTTCTGACTCTCAAAAAAAAAACCTTCTTTTTTCAAGGAAGTGCCAAATTTGCATATTTATTAATATATTTATTTAAGGATTTTGAATAAGTGCAACATTAGTATAAGTTCTTTCTATATATGTATAAAAACAACTTTGAAAGTTTGTAACGTATACGTAACTAAAGTGTCTAATCAAATTTCCAACAGGCTCAAGAAAATAACACAACATATAATAAACAAGCAATGTTTCTCAGCTGGTAGGTCAAAAGTGTGTCACGAGACCCTTATTATAGGTGGAACGTGGAGAGCTTATCAAAAATGAAATTAATTAATTAATTAACCTTTAAGTTTCATTTATGAAAAATAGTTTCATACTTGGTTTAAGTTGAGAAAGGGGGAAATTTAACATTAGCAAGTACCACAACGGTAAAGAAAAAAATCAGATTAACGCAGATTAACGGTCAATTTCAAAGTGAAATAATATAGATTTGCTTTACTTAAAGGAGAGTAAAGATGTGGGGCGTGTTAAAATGAACATGAATGGGACCCGCTAATAACTTCCGATCTAGGTACATAATTTGACTGTTGGGTGAGATGAGAAGAAAAAAAAATCTTATTATAAACTTTATTAGGGAAAATAAAGAATAAAGACTTCATCTATAGACTCTAAATATGCCCACATTTTAATCATGCACAAAGTTAATTAAATAGCAATCTTTATTTTTAAATTGAGTTCTAATTCCACTTTGGATAAGAATATAAAATTTTTGTTGGTGGTGTTCAAACTGAGAATTTGTTGCACTTATCTGGATTTCTATGAATTTATAAAAGTAATAGATGGAACTCTGCAAGGTCCTTGATTTGATATGGTTTTCAATGTCAGAGATGTTGGTAGTAATTGTCCTTGTTTTAATCACTCCAATCTCACTTTGACCCAGGAAATGTTTTTACGCGGCCTATCAAAAAGGTGATTTAACCTACGATGCGGCATAAGTGAAGTTTCTACATTTAAATAAATGTATATTCATTTACAAATTAATACACATTAAAATATTTTATTATATTTTTAAAAATATAAAAATTATATATATATATATATATATATATATGTATATTAAATATTTCATAACTTTAATTAAAACTACATTTTCTACCCTTTAAAAGTCGCAATTTCCTGAAGTTGGCCCTTGCACTAAAAAGTTTGATCATACATCATAAACCCACCCAGCTAGCACAAAGGAAAAATTTCTCTCCCTACATATATTTTTTTCGAAGAAGTAGACAATTCGAGGACAATTCTACATATAGTTTTTTTTTTGGTATTAAACGATTTATTGCACGAAGCATTAATATATGCCTCGTTGAGTATTTTATATTTATACTGCTCCTGGTCTGCCTCTACTTCATAACCAGTCTGTTATACATACATATAAATTTGTCCAGTAATAGTACATACTCTACAACGTGTCTGGCAGGGGAATACCCATGAGAGTCATAGTCAAAACTTTGCTCCTCCGTTAGGGACAAGAGGGCATGAGTAGACTACAGGTCAAAACGTTTATAGCTTCAAAATGGCTGAGAAGAGATGATATTGCGTACAAACCCTAATAGGGGTATGAGCAAAGAAAGATATATAAAAAACCATTTTTATATATGCAGTGATATTGAGTCTAAGTCAGTGGTTCTTAACCTGTTTCCATACATGCATACATTGAACCCTTCGTTGATATGGAGGCAAGGAATATGGCATAATCATCTGTAGCCAATGATGGCCAAGCAGAGCGTGACGTCACGCATTATACGAAACCCAGGTTATGAACCACTGGTCTATTTAAAACAACAAACTAACAACTATAGATGGTGATTTTGACGAGTCACCTTCCCAGAGTTGGATAATAAATAATATGCTGTATCATTCACATTTTTTTTAAAAAAGGGAACAAACGACCACCAGAGGGATGATATTAATGGAAATGCAAGGATTTGGCAACAATGCAGAAAGGATGTGGAAAGTATTCTAGAGGAGTAAGAGAATTTATTATACTTTCTCTCAATCATTCATTGTTTTAATCCTTTGTGGACTACATAATAGGGGGGGGGGGAGGGGGAGTGGTTGCTTGGTTGCTTGGTTGCTTGGCCCACAATGTATGATTATAGTATGTACATATTAAATACACATGTATGATCCTCCTTCCCTCTTTTAATAATAATAATAATAATCATTTCTTGGCAAGGATGCAAAAGTAGCGAGAGAGAGAGAGAGAGAGAGAGAGAGAGAGAGAAGGAAAGAATGAGTTTTTGTAAGTCGTATGCAAATATGACTTTATGTACATAACACTTATTATGTTGTACCATGAACCGTTTCAGAGTGAATATACATATATGTATATTATGTAGGTATTGTTTTTCAATATGTGTATAAAGTAGGATAGCCATGGCTACCCCACCACCACCACCACCTATGTACATCTATGTACTAGATAGTCTGCTCTCCTCAAGTTATAATAATATTTTGTAGCTACATATACTGGTGTATGAATATATATATATATCTATATATATATATATATATAGTATAATAAACTGACGAAGGAGAAGATGAACAATATCCTAAGGGCAGTAAGTATGTATGTATGTAGACTGGGAGAAAGAGAGGGAAAGGGGGAAAAAAACCAAAGCTAAGAAAACACATAGACATACTTACATATTATGTATCCATCTATCTATCTACATAAGTACAATTTCTCTTCTTCCCTTATTCGTAGTATGTATGTGGGTATGGTTGTAGTCAATAATAAGAAGAAGGCAGTGAATGAGACTACAGTGAGGGAGCTACATATATATATACATACATAACTAGGTATGTACATAATATACATAGGTACATCTATACCTAGGCATGACCGTTTAACTCTCTTACACTATAGGTAGTAGGTAGGTTGAGTTATTTTATGTTCTTGGGTCTCCTCTCATTGATAGGTAACTTAATAATAATATTAATTTATTTATATGTACTACATATGTATGTATACACAAATGCCCTTCTTACAGAAGACTACAACTACATAGAGAGTTGCAAGTATCATTTTGCCTACTTCACTGCTACCTCAATCTATCTATCTGTCTGTCTGTCTGTCTTTATTTGCAAGGATGTACTGATTATTATTATTATTATTTGTATTGATTATTTATTTTTTCTTGTGTGTCTTTTTAAGAAAAAAAAAAAAAAAGGATTCAGACAAGATCCTTATCAATTTTGTAGACTGTTGAGTATCTCTTTTATTATTTTTATTTTTTTTATAAATTAAAAATATATATATTACAAAGTCAGCTTTATCTCTGTAAAAAAAAAAAAAAAGAAGTCTAACTTGTTTTTCTCTCCTTTAATGAAGATTTATGTTCTTGGATATAATTTGATAATATTTATGAGTATGTATGTGTTTAAAAAGACCTTTTATTTAAGCCTCTTGCATTATGACTCCTCTTAAAAGGGACTCCTCCTCTATGGGGTCTTTCAAGGAACAAAAAAAAGTGTTTCCACTCGTTCCGACTACAGGGTAACTTTTTTTTTTTGTATAGGAATCAGTATCTTACCCAAGGCGTTGGAGTGCAAAAATTGTACCATGCATTGGGCACAGAGCATTGCCTTCATGTATACTTATGTATGTATGTATCATGGCCTTATGGGCTAAATAATTAGCCCAAAGACCAAGATATTTACTGCATTAAAAAAGTCCCCCCCAAAATATACTAATTCATTAATATTTTTTCAAAAATCTTGCTCTAATAGAAGTTAAGCAGATTTTTTCTTTTAGGAGGAACAACAACGAACATGAAAAAACCATTATTGACTAAACTACAATTGTAATTGTATTTTTTTTTTCCAAAAAGTATTTTGTTCGTTTAGTTTTTTTCAAATACTTCTAAAAACTTTTTGTTTTTCAACAATTAAGACCCATGTACATGAGATTTAATATTTAATTATGGTTAAATTAATAATCTCAAAATTAATGTTCATTTAATTTACTTACATAAACGCTTTATTCAAAAAAAAAAAAAAAAGTAATTAACAAAAGGAATGAATCGTTTATTTCGTGAGGAAAACAAGGAAAATATGTGCTTCCATATGTGTATTGTTATTTTTTTTTTTTTTTTTGATCTAATGATACCACTATATATGGAGATAAAATATGTAGCTCAAGTTTCATAGCACATGTAGAATTTTATAATGAAAAAATTTATCAAATTTAAAAAATTATATTTTTTTTTTATAAATTCCTACAACAAATCCATTTTTGTTATGAAAAAAAGAGAATTTTTATTTTTTGAAGTACTCACAAATTGAAAAAAAAAACATGAATAAAAAATGCATCATGAAAAGTTTTAAAAATCTGTACAAAAAAGATTAAAACTATGTGTAAAAGTTCACTATCAGATGCACATAAATAACACAGGTTCACCAATTTGAAGTTTCAAAACTTCGCAGTGGGTGTAAGTTTAATAAAAGTTATGCAGTCTTACACACTGATTTCAAATCCGTATTTTTTTTATTTTTTTGAGAGAGAGAGAGAGTCCAATGGTTTTCGAGAAACTACTTTTTGAGCTAATTTGGCCCATTTTCCTACTTCATTTTTTGCATTAAAAAGTAATGAACCGCTAGTGTGTTTTTAATGCAAGTTCCATTTCCAGTCTTTGTTGTTTTGACTTAAAGGAACTCCTGGGGGCTTAAGGGACGGGAGTAGGCCCAAAAGTACCCCAAATCCTTTGTACTTTAATTACTCCTATAATATTACATTAAACGGAAAATTAATAAGGAAATGCATTCAAAAGCCTTGACCCATAGCTTCTTTCAAACGAGATGTCAAGAGCCCGATAAGAATCATTAATCAAGAAGAAATCGTTCATCTAAATATTATGTAAACTTTCATTCAATTTCGAGAAAAAATTCGCTAGAGTTCAATGACTCACGGTAGAGCTACTAAAATAGAAGGAATGCGAAATCAGCTGAAATCCTTCTGAACGCCACTACTTCAGCCTATATAAAATTGTTTTTAGAAGATCTACTGTGAGTCTTTGATTTTTAGCGAATTTTTGCTCGAAATGTGATGAAAACTTACACATTTAGATGGTCGATTTCTTTTTAGTTAGTCATCTTGTTTGAAAGCTGTGGGTCTGAACTCTGTAGTTCTTTTATTATACTTTTACCCCCTAGGATTTTTGACCGTTGACCAGTGTAATTTGTCATGTTTTGAATATATGCCTCAAATCTTTCCCCTATTTATTTAAAAAACTAAATAATTATGATTTTATTTTAATTGATATTATGATTCCTAATATTGTAATGGTCCTTTATTGGAATTTTCATGGAATCTTTGAGGAAAAGTCCCTATGGATATAATTGGGTATAATTTCAGTCAATTCCACAAAAAATACTGTATATATATATATATATATATTATATATAATTTATATATGTCCTCTTGGATTCAAAAATGAGGACAACTTTTTCTTGATCAGAATTGATCAAGCCAATATTACTACATTTCATTCAAAGAGTAAATAAAGCAGTGAAGGCTTTTTTTTGCATACGATATATAACAGGAGAATTTAGAGAATATGATATAAACAATACTCTACTTAAGAACACTCATTAAATTATCTTTATATACAATGACAACCAAAAATGTATTTGTTATTTCTTAAAGCTAGAATCTAAACTAATATGCTGCAAGTAGTCAGGATCAGAATCCACTAGAAAGGATAACTTGACCCAAAAAAAGGGACATAAGCTATTATAACCTCTCGGTCTTGTATGAGGTCGTTGTATACTTATTTCGAGACATTACTGTGTAATTTGAAGGCAAAGGAGGGCGAATTTAAGAGTGCTAATGAAGGCAAAAGTTTGAGAAGAGGGTCAATTTAGGAGATTTATGTATATATATAGGAGATTAAATGAGTCATTGGGGACTGTTTGGATAATGTTTTCTTTCTGAATCATTGCAAAATGACCTGTTATTTATTCAAAATGTTGTGTCACAGTTTTAAAACTAGTAGATAATGAATTTAAAAGACTATTTATATGCATTCTAATATCCTTTTACTCGGGGTAAAAATTGTTCGTCAAAATGTCTTTAAACGAGTTGTTCTCCCACAGGTACATTATGTGTCTAGAAAACACTTTTTAAATAAATACAAGAAGTAGGGATGCTGTACTTAGAGACACACTAATTGCCTCTATTTATGCCTGCATAAATGTATGTATAAGGTATAAGTATCTTATACAAAATGTTGTGGCAAAATGCATTCTTGCATGTTACCCCGTAGTTAGAAAAAGGCATTTCCACAAATAATTATATTAATTGTCAGATCCTTTCAGAGTATTTCTTTATTTCCCCTTTCCATGGCAGGGCTGGCTCATGGCTGCCTCAATACCCTAATAATTATATTATTTAGTACTCCACACGTAACTTGAAATAAGGAGAGTAATTTGTAATTTCAAACCAATGCTCTATGTACAATTGTTTGTTTTGTGTTCTTCCAAGGAATTATTATTATTATCGTTATTATTATTATTATTGTTATATGTACATATATAGGGGGAGAGAGAGAGAGAGAGAGGCAGATAATTGAGAACTGTGGAATTAGGTAATTTAGACTTTCAATTAATGAAAAATATTATTTGACGTGCCATTTTCTACATTTTCTGACAATCAATCAGTATTATTATTATTATTATTATTCCATGTATATATATATAATATTATAGGTACTTATATTTTAGAGCAAAAAATCATATTCTAAATAAATTATTTGATTGTATCTCTACATGAAATAATAATAATAACAGTCATAATTTCAGACCTAACTCCAATCCCCTTCTCTCACTCTTTCTTACCATACATATTATACATACATTATTACTATTCCAATTGTGTGGCTCTAATAGTCATTAGTGCAGTGAATAGATACTTGCATAGTATATATATATATACATTTATCCATGGTGAAGGAAATGCATCTTTCCAATGATGAATGAATCGTCTTTTAATTTAGCCTTATTTAGAGGCAATGCATTTGAAAAAAAATACACAGGGAAGAGCATCATGGTATATGTATATTCAGTTGTGTGTCTACAAGGGATTAATTACACTCATTTCTGAATCTGCCTTTAGTTTTTTATTGAGTTTATTTTGAAGGATTCCTTCATCTCATCAGAGAGAGAGAGAGATTTCCTTGTAGATATTTACTATTTATAAAATGTAGGGATTTTATACAATTTGATTCTCTATTTTCAAGATTTGGGGATGTAGATTTAAAGGGGAAGGGGAAGGGAATACATTTGGCTTTAGAGTCCAAAAAAGCAGAGCTATTGAAGCAAAAGTTCTTATTTATTTATTTATTTATAAGTTATAACACTACAATTTCATAAATACAATTTGTAGGTTTTTTTTTAATTAAATATTTACACACAAATTCAAACTTCATAACGTTCAAATAAGGCCTTTCTATTTGTTATTTTGTCTTCTTTTTTTTTTTTTACAGCAAACTAGAGTTCAACCTTTTCAAATTCAATATGGGAATATGAAGTCTCTTAGTTAATTTCATTTCCTATCTCCCAAGCCTTAAATTGCATTAAAAATAGTATACAAACGAATCAATGGGGAGTCCATTTATGAGAAATCTTCACCATCTACATATAAATATTAGTTTGATTTTCTCAAATGTATCAATTTAATTAAGTTTTAATTTATATTTTAAAGTCATTCGTAATGTTTTTAAATTAGCATATTTTTCTTTATAATGTGTATAGATATGAGCAACTATGCCTCCAAAATGGCGTTAGTTGTAATCTGTCACATCATTCAAATGTTTTAAATATGAGTTTTTTTTTAAAAAAAATAAATTAAAATGTATTCGATTTGATATAAATCACGACGTAACTCATTGACTCATTTCAACTCTCAATCTTTCCTCCAAAAAGATATAGAAAAAAAAGCAACAAATATGTAGATATAATTACCAAAGTTTTCTTAAAGTTTAACTCTCAGATTAATTACATAAATTTGTTTAGAGGGGTAGAAGTAATCTAAAAGTCTTCAACTCACAAGAATTTTCATATTATTATTAGTGGTATAACTTTGAAACATAGACACGTGGTGGGCAAACTGATTCTTTTGTCTACAAATAAATGGGTATTTTTTTCTAAAAAAAACAAACCCTGTAGGATATTAGCATTTGACTCCTGGGAAAGTATTTTTTTATGAGGAGGAGGACATTAGGAATTTCAATCTATTTCAAAAATAGGCTCCTATCAGTACTCTAAATACGCAACAATGGCTTTCCGTTAGAAAAGAAAAATACCACGTTATTTTAGGAATGCAGTAAGTAGTCAGCTATGATTTATGTATGTTTTTTTGTTTTTTTTTTTTGTTTATCATAAAGAATCCCGACAATGCATGATTATAATTCTCAAATGAGCCATAGATAATGAAATCAAATGAGAGTAATCATAGTTTAGATTATCCATGAGGAGGCAGGGTTATGTACATATTGTATGAGGAACCTACTCTTAAGCTGTCAAATCAGAGCATGTTTGAATATAAAATTGAATGTTGAAAACTAACATGTAAAAGCTTTACTTTAATGAGATGTGTATTAACGTATGCTCTATAGGGAGAAAGGTTGAGTGACTATGACTCTTGGATTTACAAAAGATAATTATTATTGTTGGATGTTTATATGCAAAAACATTCTATATCTTACTATGAGGATATTGAAGTGCGCTGATATTAGGTGGAATCAAAAGACAGACTAGTTATGAAATTGTGTACATTCGTAGAATCATTCAATTGATACAACTCCGAGCTTTTTGAAAAATTACTTTTACAATTTTTGAGGTGCTTAAAAAGGATTTCTTTTTTCTTTTTCTAATTATTATTTGGATTAACAGTCACTTAGTTGCATTAAAAAAAAAAAAAAAAAGATGAAATTGTATTGTTTACCAAAATCTCGACACAAAAATAATTCCAAATTCTACAATCTTGCTCAGCGTTAATATATATGTATAATATACATTTTCAACCACGAATCTTTATCAGACTGTGTGTTGGAGTGTGAAAAAAAAACTCAAAGTTAGTTTTGGTTGACAAAACCACATTTAAATGTGCTCGTAATTCTTCATTTTACAGAGATCAATTACAAAAGTACAACATATGATTGTATGCAGGTGCGTAGCGACCTTTACTGATCAGTTTCTTTTCGAATTTGACCATTCTTCCCGGTAGAATTTAATGTGCCTATTTGTTCATATTTTTGTATGTGACACACAGAACCTTCTCAATCTGGATTAAAGAGAATGAATGAACAAAAATGTACAGTATTTAAAATACCACTCAAATAAATTTAATCATATGTTAATTCGAAATATGTGGGCTGACCGAGAGTCGGTCAATCCCTACATGAAGTACATTATTTTTGCTTGATTTGACGGGTAATAAAAAGTGGAACACATGCAAAATGACCATTGGGTGGATGGGGGGAAATGGGTTGCAAGATCAGTTGAGAGCCCCTGGTATAGGGGCATTCATGGAAATCGAGAGTCCATCAGGAGTCTATATTATATCCCTAAGGTTGCCAATTGACAAAATATGAAATTATACATATACCACCTACAACTGGATTTGAACTCATCACTACTTCACACCACATTAAAAAGTGGGGCCCTTCCTAGTTTTTTCTTTATATCTCTTCTCATTTGATTCAATGTGCGTACATTTATTTATATAGGTCCGAATTTCGTTATATTTTTATAAGTTATTGCGTTAGCCATAGAAGGAGAAAAATCTCATTAGAATTACTTTATTATTATTGTTATTATTTTTGTTATTTATATTTATAAAGAGAGAAAATTGGAATAAACACAGACATTTCTAGCTTGGATTTAACATCTGCTATGGTTTTTGCATCTATTATGATACTTCTTTCCTCTTTTTTTCACTTCCCTCTGTGTATGTATATTTAGTATTAGTATTAATTATTATTATTTTTATATTTATAAATTAAAGAAAGTCAACAAAACTATATACCTATATATGAACATATAGTATGTACAATAATATTATTATTATTTGAGAGAGAGAGAGAGAGGGAAAAAAACAAAAAAAAACAAAAAAAAACAATTAAATTTACTTATAAATAAATATTTATAAGTAAATTGTTTCATGCAATAATTACAACAGATGGAAAAAAATAATATATAATATTTTCTGATTCAAATGGGAGTTGAAAATAAAATAAAATAATCGAATCAAAATAATGAGCTTATATCATATATTTTATACATATATAAATATATATATATATATATATATATGTTCATGCTTGTAAAGCAAAAATGGAATAAATAAAAAGTTTAAAAACTGCACCAAATGCACACACGTATTTATTAGCTTATTAAAGTACTTGTGTACACACACTAAATAAGCGTTTTCACGTGACGTCACATTATTTTTGAAAGTTGGCTATTTTAAAGGAGGCATCATAGACAATTAAAATTGTACAAACAATGTAACGATAAAAACTCTTACTCAGATTTTAATGCAATGGCTACGTTCGTTTCATTTTTAGATTTTTTCATTATTAGATGAAGTTTTTATTAATATGATTGTGGAAATTTGTTTCTTTTTTTTTAGATAACTATCTCTATAAAAGGTTTTCACGTGATGTCATTATTGTGAAAGTCGAACATCTTGTCGGAGGAGGGGGGGGGGGATAAATAATCGAATTAAATAAAAATAAAGTTCCTTGTGTTTTTAAGATCTGTGAAGATAGTAAAAGGCTGACGTGGATTTGGATCTCCTCACAACGGAGCCGATAAGTACACAAAAGGACTGACACCCACCCTACCAGGTCCCTATCTATAAAATGAGACTTTATTTTTCAATTTCAAACGTTGATTGTGAAAAAATGGTGACAAATACAATGTTCAAAATAATAGTCATAGCTAGCAAGACATTTTTCCCATCTCTCTGGCAATTTGTGGATAGTGCACCAAAAAAATTGGCCGTCTTTGTCTGCAAAACAATCATTCTGCGTTAGAATTGAATACGTGACCCATCGATGCGAATAAGTGATAATATGATGGCGACAAGTCTGGTGAGTAAGTCATATGTACCAATAGTTTTCAATTGTGCAACTCCACCAATTCCCAGGACACTTTTGTTCGATTGTACTTTTTGAATTACTTGGTAACTCCAATCATAATACTCTGGGCGTTTTTTGCATATAGCGCTGTTCATATCGGCATATTGTCGTTGGTATTGTGCACCGTTAACTGCGGGTTTTAACAACTCGTACCAAATCACACCACGCTGATCCCATAAAACACACAGCATTGCCTTGCAGGCGTTCTCCACGCTAAAATCATAACTTCGGAATTTTTCAAACCACCTGAAGCACTGTGTTCTGCTTAGAACATGTCCACTGTAAGCTTCTACAAGCATTTGATGTGTTTCGGAAAATCAACAAAGTCCGCAAATCATAGCTTGAAGGCACGAAGTTCCACATTTTTAAGAACGAACAAAAATGTGTTGTTGGTTGAAACTTTACAAACAATGAACTGGATATTGTTGCCAGATGACAAACAAAAACAATGATACATTTGGGACGGTTTAAATTTACTCATAGAGACATCTGTTGCCTGATAGTTGAAAGTATCATTTCATAAGCATAACCTAATAATATACCGTCGATCAAAATCCATACCTCATAACCAACAACAACAAAAAAAGAATTATCCTTAAAATAGCAAATTAATATTCGAATATTTCACTGGTGTTGAACATTTTTGATCATAACAAAAGTAATGTAGTCCTTTTAAATACCTGTCTTGATCTCAAAAACATTTTTTATAGAGCTTTATGCCAACTTTATTTACTTGATTTGTCTTTTAAGACTCCTCAAGACCAAAGAAAAAAATAATTTTTATGAAATAAAAACTGTGAATCATTTTTTATATTCAGGGTTAAGAACATTGTACCCCCAAAGGGGGAAAGGGGTACAAAGTTTATTATATAATTTTCAAAACTAAATATTTTTACAAAAAAAAAATATATTAAATATGAATTAGCTGTAATATCTATGTAAACCTAGAATAATGTGTTTAAAAACTCTTCGCTAAGAAACGGCAATCCATTCTTAAACTTTTTCTCACTGCACATAAAAAACAAGTCAAATTAATTTCCACAAAAATGCCTGGATAAAAAAACTTGCTACCTTATAGTATAGTATAAAAAGTCTATTATACTCTATTGATTAATGAACTGGCGTTGAAATTTTTTTGGAAGGCGTTCCATAACTTGAATCCAATTTATTACCACTGCAGAATTCTATTATCAATTAATTATTATTAATCTTGATTGATTTTGAAATTAATTACATACATATTTTTTATTCTCTCTATTCAAGACCAATACAATGCCTACGTGGAATAGGTGAGAGGGGGGGGGGGGGGAAGGTTGATCATTTTGGCCGACCGATTAATTATAAAAATTTGATTTCCTTAATCAAAAAGAGGTTTTTTTTTAATCTTCTCTACTCATAAATTTGGTTTTTCTCTTCTTTTGATCTGTACCCCCCTTCCCCTTAAAATCTTGGTCTTTAACATCAACACTACAAAACACTCTGGAAATGAACCAATACAAATTTAATTTTGAACTCTCAAAAGTTCATGTTAGGCCATGGTTCTAGGATTTAAATTATGTAGGTATTTGTTTCAAGGACTCTACATATATGCCTGATGTTTGACACTGCATCTATGATTATCCATGTACCTCTGGGAATCCTTGACTATGCCAGTATTTTCTGTATACTCTGAGTAGATAATTTAGATGAATCTCTGCTCTAGAATTTACAATCAAGACTGGAATGCAAGAAGGAGATGGATGAAAAATAGCTGACCTATAAAAAAAATATCAGGTTTTTTTTTGTTTTGTTTTTCTTACAGATAAATTAGTGATGGAGCAGTCTTTAAGTTAGTTTTTGCAATTTGAACAATTCATGAGACTTGTGGATGTTGGTAAGTAATGAAAAAAAAAAATCAAAAATAAGTACTTGAAAAGAACCTCATCAAATGCGTAGCGGTATGACAAATACACTCATCACTAACAATTATTCCTCCAAGGCAAAACCTCTCCTTGGGTGTAATTAAAATCAATTCTTTGCAAAAAAGAATTCAAAAAAAATGGTACAAAGAAATTATACTATAAATATTTATATACAACTTATTTATGAATATATTTTCTTCCGACAGAGTCCATTTTGCCTCTTTAGAGAAAAGACTAAATTTAATTTTGGTATATGTATTCCATAAGAAAAAGTAATTCTTGTTTTTTTTTAACATTCTTTCTTTTTTTTAAAAAAGTTTCATTGTCTACAAACATAAATCGTATATATATATATGACTATTTATTTATAGAGATATTTTCTCAAAGGAAGCCTCAAAACCAATTGTTTTGCAAATTCATCATGAGTATATTTTGTGAATGCTCTGTAGGTACATTTTTCTTAAAAAAAGTAGTTATTGCATATGTCATGATTCTTAGGAATCTCATCACGATTCTATAAAATGAATGATCAAACATTTTGTATTTTTTTTTTTTTTTCATTCATCAACACGTACAAAAATCTATAATACAATATCTTTACCGAGAGAAAAAAAACATATATTTTTTTGTTTTAATTATCTCTGTACCTATTTTACCGTTGTTAAAGGTATAAAATAACAAGTACAAAGGAGTTGCAATCTTTTTTTTTATGGCCTCATTGAGTAGATAATTGTTTTGGTTTTTTCTTTTATTAAGAGCCATTTTTTTTAAGACTTCATAGAAATATAAAGAATAATATGTATTTACATATATTGTAATATTATTGTTGTTAATGGTAAAATGGAATGATAAAAATAAAAAAAAAACATTAAGCATTTGTTTGTCAGCATGGTCCCTCTATTATATGTGTCTACCTTGTAGGTGAGTGAGTGATGATGAGACCCTGCAGAGCCTCTTTGTTGACAGCACACAATGCCTCATCATTCTCAAAGAAAGGGATGAGTAAGTAAGATGTTAGGACTCTATGTACGTACAATAAATACGTTAAAGGAACCCCCAGAGACGAGGAATTGTACATACATACATACATAGTAGGGTTTTGTAAGATTATCTTATTATTATTATTATCTTAAGTATACATTTGACCTTGGTGTAGGCTGATAGAGTATGTCATTCTGAATTTTCTCTTCACGCACTATTTCAAAAGATAATTAGTGTATTTTTTTTTGTGTGTGATTTCGTTGGAGATAAATGATAAGGTACGAATTTATTTAGAAATGAATTATTATAATTGTGTACTGTATTTAGCTCAGCTATTGCCTTAAAAGGGTCAATTAACCAAGGCGTAGTCAAGGTAATGAAGTTTTTTAGACCACATTTAGACCGCAAGAGTTTGAGAAATGATCTGGGTTTTTTGTTAGTTGTTGTTGTTGTTCTTCTTCTTGTTTTTCACACAATTCAAGGATCATGAGTACAGATCTTTCTCGCGTTTCCAATTACTATATAGAATCAACTTATGATTTAAAACCAGTTTTTTTGTTTTTGAAGTGTTGATATTTTAAAAAGATATATAAAGTAAGGAACACACTTTAATTTGAAGGGAAAAAAAAAAACTCGAGTAAAAAAGCCCTAGAAATATAATTCAGGAGGTGTTTACATGTTATTTCTGAGAAGTCAAGTCTTTATAATTTATGCTTGAGTGTGATTCCTTAGGGAAATTCTCTAAGATTCATATTATATCAGTAATACCTACCTGATTACCAAAAAAAAATTGTCAAAGTACAAATGACCCTAACTCTGAGACATTTCTTTAAATGTTTACCGTTAAGTCAAATTTATAAGATATATGTTTCATTGTCTGAATCAACTCTAAAAAATTGTATTTGTAAACCTGTATAAATCATTTATTGCTCCAACTATTAATTCATGTTAAGATCCACTTAGATAGAAAGTAATTCTGGACAGCCATAAAAATCCTAGACTAAATATATATATATATTTGTCGGTAATAATTATTTTTTTATGAAAGAAACATAAAGATGTAGGAAATCTACGATGATAGCCTAGTCTTAAAGGCTTCCAAAAAGGATTCGACTCAACTGGATTTTTTGGGATGGTTATCAATTATTTGAGAGTGTAAAAAAACCTAACGTCTTTATATTTTAATAATCAACCTTTGAGTCCTAGTAGAAATAACCGGACAAAAGGTCAAATATGACCAAATCAGAGCCACATCTTAATTTTTTCCAATACCATAGCAAAAAAAAAGTGAAGCATTTGCCAAGATTTTTGGAAATTACATTCCGTAATTTGTCTTGTGATAATAATCTGTTAATTCCATAGATTCACTTATATTTCATCGATTCGCCGGACTGGTCACAAATCGGAGATTGTTTTTGTTGTTTACAATAAATTAAAGTTAAAAATCATATCTTAAATTGCAAACAAGGGTCAAAAAGGTTTTTTTTTTTGTGTGGAAGAACTCTCAGAAATGTCCACCTTTGGATTTTGTTAATGGGGTAACAAATATTAATATATATTAAAAAATATGTAGGTTTCATTTTTTTTTAATTACAAAAATCAGGTCTCGTTTGTCCTCGTAAGTTTATTGCAACGTTCATCATCAACTTTAGCCAATTACCCATTGTTATAAAATGGGCTTAAAATTTACCAATTTGATCAGTTCCTAGTTTTAATATAATTATATATAAATCCACTCTCTCTGTGTGAAAAATTGACACCATCAATCTCAACTCATGCCCATATTAGTTGCAATTTTTAGCAAGCTGTGTCAGAAATTTATTATTCTTTGCTCTTATCTCAAAATATCTTCTTTATTTTTATATATATTTATTTGCATATACATATATATATAAATGTTTTAACTATGTACATAATGCAAAAAAAAATTTTTTTTAAATTGTCTCGACAGATGAAACAAACGAATTTTGCAAGAAATTATGTCTGCAAAATACATATATGCTCATATATGTATGTCTACATAGATGTGATTTATAAATGTTTGATGTCCTATCTCTAGTCTAAGAATATTATAGCCATATACATACATACCTACTAAAAAAAAACACAGTCACAAACACATTTCAAAACACATTATTATTATATCAACCTTGATCTGAGAAATGGGTTTAATTTGTCTTTTTTTATTATTGTTTTTGTTATTATTATTATTATTCATGATCTCATCTCCTCTTTACACATGCATGTTACGTGTGTGTGTTTCAAAAGAAGTTGTAGCGATTACAATAGCTTTTTTGAGGGGGGGGGGGGGGTTATTTTTCTTCGTTGCTTATAAGAAGTAGCAACTATATACGTAGATTATTCAAAAGGTGTGCTTTATTAATAAATATATACACACAACAGAGTTATGCATTTTCAAAGGTGTTTATGTGTGTGTTTGTGCAAGAATTGGAGACACTTTATTTATTTACTACTTGAGAACATAAAAATTCAATGCGTCGGAATATATACAATAATCTTTATTCCATTTTTGTTTTATTTCATCAAAAAGCTGATGTAATTAACACCCCTACAACAACAACAACAACGACTACTAATCCTACTAACCATGTAGAGGGTAGAAGAGTTGATTAATACACTTCCTCCCTAGCTCTTATTAATGAATATTTTCATGGTCCATTTTCTTGATTGATAATTATGTATTCCTTTATTTTGTATCACTTTGAGAAGGATGAGGAAGGACAAATTTTCTTGTAAAAACTATTTTTAAGCGACTCTAGAAGTGTAAAAATCAAAACGAGCTAAGAATTGTGATTTTGGTTGAACTATTGATTGATGCCATTGAAAACTTTTTGTTATTCATAGAAATACTTCTTTAAATCATTGAATAGCATATCTAGATATAAATAGCCAATGAAGGGAGAGTTGATGATGCAGTTTTACCTCTCTTATGCAATACTAACATTTTCCACTAAAATGATTAAAATAATAAAAATATTTTGTGTGTGTGTTTAGAGCCGTATATATATATATGTCCCTAGAGAGTACAAAGGCAAGGAACTATCTCCACAAAAAAAAAGAGACAACACAGAAGCAAAATCCAAAAACGAAAATGTAAAATAGTAATAAATGTTATTGCATATATCATAACAAGATATAAGTATATAAGCAATTTATTATGATTGTTATAACGAAATGATGCATTTGCATCAACTCTTGAATCAATTGTATCAATTTGACAAAAATAAAAAAAAATTAACAACTTTATTCTCTCACACACTTTGATATATACTGATATGTCCAAGATATTATTGGTTTACAATTTGTAGTACTCAAGTGGTGAAATGAAGGGATGCATACTTTCTGCACTATTGCATGAAAAAGCAAAAATGTATGGACTCTACCTTAGGTATATATATATATATGTATTTTTGTAACTACTAGTAGATTTAATGAGAAAAATGTGACTCATGTACATACGACTCTGTATTGACTTATAATGTATAATATATTAAATGTACATACACAAATACTTAGGAAATAGTGAAAGTAGATACGGTCTGAAGGTATGTTCTAACATACATATATTATATTATATTAATGATGTGGACAAGCAGAAAAAAAGAAAAAAGAAAGATGGGCCCTTATACATACATACATACATACATATTGTCATTGGTGGACAAAGTGAGGAGGGTAGAAATCCTAAGGTCATGAGAAAAAGGAGGATGAGATTGCTCAGTAATGGTTTTTCTTTGTGGGTACGTATCATTCCTTAGAAATGAGTCATTTGTATGAATTAAAATGAATAAATAATATTCATTTGTATCTGCAATTTCTGCAAGGGCTTTTAAACTATTTCCTTTTTTTTTTTGTAAAGACTTTGAGTCAGTCACGTATATAAAAACATATGACCAAATAATGTTCACGCACGTACAGAGCTGGCTCTAGGGAGAACTTTGTCAGGTCAAGAGTCCTAGTATTAGTTTCCCTGAAAATTAGAAAATCCCTGTAGATCTTTTGTTGACCAGATCCACCGTTTTCCCTACCGAAACCAGCATGTGTACAGTCCCTGGTTAAATCAACAGTACTGCAAACAATCTATGTATGTAATTGGTTTCGCGGAGCCTTTATACTATTTGAATCTGACCAGAGAAGTTAGAGGCTCACAGTGCAATGAACCAAGTTTCTATTCCTTTTTGTGTGCAGATGGTAGATTTTATGAAAAATTGTGATATGTACACAAACAAATCTGAATCAAACGGAGCATTTCTGCAAATCATAAAGTTTTTGAAGAATAAATAAACAGCATTTCACTTTCCTATAATAGGAATGAACTTTTAAATGATTTATAATCTGTCATTGGTGATTATGAAAGTTTTGGTAGAATACCTCTCCTGTATCCAATATGTGTTTTAGGGTAGGGGTATTGCAGACAAGTGCCTCGGCGCTATACTTAAATTTATATATATATATATATATATATATACTTTGTTCTTAAGATCTTAGAAAATTGTAAATTGTGTAAATATAAAATCCTCATGAATCTTTATATGAATCGGCCAAGCATATTCTGAAAACTGCACCGACTTTACCCTACAACTTTGACCTTTGACCCAGAACAACCATTTTATAATTTTAGGTTGCTCCAAATTATATAATATTTGTGGTAAAGTGAAGTTAAGCGGAAGTCTCATACCTTTGATTCGAGCTATAGTCGAGTTGAGAGTCTTTGTGATATAATTCAAACTGATGTTTTTTAATGAATGAATCAATTTCCTTAAGTATCAACTCAAATTATATCTCCAGAACTTTTTAAAATATATACATAGAGCTTTTGATTATATAAAATAAATATTAATCCAATGACGGGTTCTAAAGTATTAAGTGTCGTTTGAACGTTTCTCATAACGTCGAGCCTCAAGTCTTTTAAATAATATTACACGTCAAGTCCAATAATTTGATTAATTAACTTCTTAGTTAATTAAAGTAAATAGGACTCAAGTTGTACTCGAGTCTGTGCCTTCAGCTCATTTTATGGAAATACAAAATTGCTTTACATACATTAAAAACCAAACTCTAGTGCAGAAGATAACCATTTCTCTTCAGTCCAAGATCACATTCAGATGATTCCATAATATATTAAGTATATGCAAAATAATATATTTAAGAGGGAAACAACTATGTATGTATAGTTTTAATTATATATTTAAATGTATGTATGTTTAAACCTGAATCACTTATAAAATGCTTTAATGCCTGAGGGCCTTACTTTTTCCTTCTTCTGATCTAGAAGTATTTTTTAAACTCTGAAAAAAACAAAAACAAGGAGTGCCTTATAAACTGGCCAGAAACTAATTGGATGTATTTGCAAAGAAAAGAAAAGAAAAAAGGAAAAGGTTTTGAAATAAAAAGCTTTCAATTTGAACCCATGTATGTAATTATTTCAAATGTATGTATTAAACTTCACGACACATGAGCTTCAATATATAGTATATATATATATATATATATATATATATATATATATATATATATATATATATATATATATAAGGGAACGGAAAGTAAAAGGGAATGAATGTCATTATTTGGGTGGTCCAAAAAGGGTTGATGAAGAAAGAAATGGTTTTTTTATATTCAAGCAAAATTTATTTCCTTTATTCCTAATGTTGTTGTTAAACGATATTTGATGAGGTTAGAAATCCTTTGACTCACTTTAATGCATCGTTTTTCTTCAAAGCTATATAGGCATATATGTATATATATATTTATATATATATTTATATATAAGATTTAAGCAGGCACACTGCACTACACAAAAAACTAACTAATATATGTACACATATAATGGCAGAATATACATATATGTGTAATTAAAGTTGTTTGTTTGAGGCCTTTACAGAAAGTGAAATTCCTAGGTTCATGCCAGAGAAGAACATAGAAGAATAATCATTATTTACAAAATGAACGCATAAAAGAAATAAATAAAATAAAATAAAATATATAAAAAAACACGAATTCCTTGGGCTATAAGAAAAAAAAAAAAAAAATAAACATCCCCATTAAAACCTGCATGCCCCAAATGTACAACCAACAATGTGGCAAAAAAAAAACACACACACCAAAAAGAACTTTTAATCTAAACCAGTTTTGAGCTGGTTTTTATTATATATATATATATATACTTTTTTTTGTTAAAACATTCATGCAAAATAAAAAAAAAAAGGTACAACAAACGAGGATGCTAATTTCAATAGCTTTTTTTAATGATATCGTGAGATTTGGGCATAAACCTAAAACCCCAGACGAGTCGTTTCTTGTTTTCATTATTTTGCTGTTTTAAATTGACTTTGATGCGATTTTTTTTACTTTTCTTTAGCGTGTGGTGTGACTTGATCATATACATATAAAGAAAGAAAGAAAGAAAGAAAAAAAAAAGAATTATATATAAGAAAGAAACGGCACTTTCATTCATGCCTGTTGGTAGGATCCTTTGCAAAAAGGTGCAGGTTCATTCATGTAATATTATTATGTTATATATAGCAAGCAAGCAAACACAATAACCACCGGGGGATTGAAGACGGGGATTGATGTGATAAGAAATCTATCTTTGCTCCCGGCATTAGGTTTTTGTTCACATGTATTCCACCAAAAATTGCAAGGTGGACACTCATTACTACATATATGCTTTTTATGGTTTGAGGCTCCTTCAACAGAAAGGAGTTTTTATACCTATATATATATATATACTCATAAGTAGTTATGAGTCAATTTTTATTTTCCATTGATCAAAATAAACCTTTTATTCGTATAAGGAATGTTTCTATGAGATCATTATATAAATGATGTTGTTTTGTTTTTATTATTGTTCTTTCAAAGCTCTGTAGTTAATTTATAGTTTCCTTTATGAATGTCTATGATATTGTAATTTTTGAGCTTCTGACCTGCTTCAAATCAATTCATTCCTCGTCTCTTCTTAATTAAAATTTCTAAGTAATTTTACTGAATTGCGTACGTCGATGTGATACACCGGGTCCCACTACGTCGTAGTTATATGTATGTACATAAGTAAGTAAGTTCATTGACGTACATACACGTATGAAAACGACTTGAAGTAGAAGTAGAGAAGGAGGAGGAGGAGGAGGAGGGAAAGAAGAAAAAGTATGTACTATGATCATACATACATATGAAGTAGAAGTAAAAAAAAGAGAAGGAAAAGATTTGGAATGCCAAGAATTTCTTGAAGGAAGAAGATAAAAATATCCGCTTTAAAATAAGAAAAATAATAAAAAGTAAAAACGCTCCGGTCATTCCTAGTATAACGATATGATTCACGTATTATACTTATGTACATACAAACATACATATACTCTCCTTTTCTTTCCTTTTCTTTTCTCTCTCTCCTACTTCATCAAGAAGATGCCTTGAAGAAAAGAGCAAGTACATACAATTAGAAGCAACATCCGTGTACTATGTACTAAATCCATCCGAGAATCCAGCATAGGGGATCATTGTGAACCGATAATAATAATGGTGCCTATTCACTCCCAACTTCTTTTTTTAACAGTATTATTAGCCTTTTTTATTTTGCAATTCCTTGGCCTCCTTTCTCTGAACGAAGAAGCCGCCAAATATTGGTTTAGGTCAATGGAATCACTATATGTGTCAAGTCAACAAGAAAGCAAGTTTTTTTTTTCAAATATTGAAAATAAGAGATAATACACTTTTTAAGTAGTTTTTTTTACTTCATAAATATAACGGTCAAATATACTTGGGATTCATTTACAGACCTATACCGCACGGTTTTGACTAAAAAGTCACTTTTAATTAAGAAATCAAGGATTGTTGCTTATCCAATAGAGCAATCAGATAAATGTTACAATTGCACAAGGAGCCGATATGGTCCCTGAAAGAACGTCCATCTCTTTCATAGCCCCAGAGATTGATTTACTTCCCGTTGACTACAAGCAGTTCATCTGTTGTAGAACTATTAAGAATCAACTACATCTGCTATCATGCTCACCATGAATCATAGACATAGTAACTACATGGTCATCAACACTTGATGTTTTTTATTCTTGATTGTGGCCGGGGGTTTTTTCCTATACATAAATTAATTGCAATTATTATTGGACTCATTCTTTCGAATTAATCGAAATATATACTACTATTAATACAAAGGAAAGAGAATGTCTTCAAGAAACTGAGGACAGTTCACAGTCATTTTTGAAATATTTCAAATAAACTTGGTTTCGTGTTGACTTCTTGACACATAGTATATGGAATGTATGAAAATACAAATTGTGTCAAATTTATATTCTTCTCTTTATATATTTATTTCATCTACCTTTAGTTCATTTTTGTTTTTTATACATACAAGGCCCTGAATAACAGTACTTTCACAAGCATTAAATGCACTTTGAATTGATTATAATATATATATATATATATATATATATATATATATATATATAGGTATAACGAACCATTCGAGAAAGAGGGAGAAATTTAACCTTAAGCTCTACACCCCCCCCCCCCTCCTCATCTCCTTCTCTATCGAATCTCCATCAGCAGGTTTATAATAATAACTACATACATACATACATTGTTGAAACTATGTAGAGGAGGTCAATCGTTTTTATGGGTTATATGCCAGAGTACGTATATATCATTAGTTTACCTCATCATTCGTATATGTACATACATACATTTGTGAGTTTAAATAAATGTAACAATGGACATCATCAAAGGAAGTTTGGTGAAAGCAGATATATAATACATAAGAAATGATATATATATATATATATATATATATGTATAATTTGGAACGTCATGTGTTCTGGAAGAAGGGATCACATTTTATAATGTGAATTTACAGGAATTCTTCAACAAAAGGGCTTTAGTTTTTGAATTTATCATTTCATTTTTACAGCTCATACTATAAAGTTTTTCTTTAAAGGGATGGAATTTTTTTTTTGGCAAAAAATGTGTCCATTTTGTGTATAAACTACACCAAGTATATATTCCCAAAATGGTGTTGTTTTTGTTTTTCATTCATTATACACTTTGTGAGACGATTGAAAACAATCTACATACAATTTCACATAGCAATTATTTTTATTGTAGATATTGGTCAACTTTTCCTCCTCTAAAAACAAAAAAAAAAGGCCCATAATTATGTATTGAGGGGTAATTAGGCAATTCTTCTCAACTAGTGGGTATTCTTCATTAACCAGTATAAAAAACAGTTCATTACATCAAAACAGTTAATTCAATATTGCAACGTTCAAAACACTTCTATAAGGGACATATAAAGTAGAAAATCTGACAAAATCTGAGAATCGTTCATGCTCTAAGGATACATACAATAGTGACGAACCCATAATGTAATGAAAATTGAATATAAAATTGAAGTAATTTTTTTTTTATTGTTTTCTTTGTAAAATCGTTGGATGACACTTAATTTGTTAAATTAAGTATTAGGGACTCAAATCCTTTGATTCCTAGATATTATCTCATTCATAGCAGGAAAAAAACCAGCCACACTCTTTGACCCCATAATAATCAAGACATCAAAACATTATATAATGTGTCAACTTTATATTATAATTATAAAGACATTCACAAAAACCCTCATGGGTTTAATATACTATGAACCTGCCTTTATATTTCTGTCTGATGGCATCTTTTGAACTCTCATGGTTTTGTAATTTAATTATATACATATATATATATATATATATATATATATATATTATAGATTTAGGTGACTTTCAAGGTCAATGTATTTTTTTTTACAAATTGCGAATAAAGATAATAATAGTAATAATGAATTAATTATACTTATTGAAGGAAAATGAATATTTGAGACGAATTTGCAAATATGAATGCCATTGGTTGTTGACTATATTGTCAAATAGTAATAATTTTCCCATTGAATCAATATTTTGATTTATGAGTAGTATAAACGTCGTAAATTAACACCCAAATCAATTTAGAACCAATATATACATATAAACCATAGGAAATAAGGATCTAATTTTGAATTGAAATAATATTATTTTGGTCAATTATGGGCTTTATCTATGTAGGTATATATTTAAACTTCTGGGATATCCAAGAGGGTTAGCTATGGTTTATACGTTTAAAGAAAAACCAATATGGTTTTTAATAAGCCCATGGCCATACCAATTTTTTTTTTTTTTTTTGAAAGGAAAAAAAAACCTCTTTTATTTAATTATTTTGGGCAATTTTTAACACTTTTATAAATATTCATTGACATTTTCTTTTTAAATGCTCATTACCAAATAACTGTCTTAAAAAGCAATTAGTCAACCCATTTAATAAGTACCTTACCTTTTTAATTGTATGAGTTTTTACAAACCTCAGACATGATACTTTAACTAATCATAACTAAAAGTAATTTATTCATAGATAGTGAAGATAATTTTGACTCATTTTTGTGGTTTTGATGGATTGCAAATATCATTTCATTTGAGAGAATAATGAAAACATATAAATATTTGTATAATTTAGAAAGCATTTGCGTGAAAGATGAATGAAAAAGTGTTAAAAAGCTCAATTTTTTTTTCTAATGGATGTATCTCTCATTAACTAAGATTTTTAAGAAGATTTTTTTAAAAAATATATAAACATTTGTATTAACAGAGAGAGAGGGAGAGGAAGAAGTCATTTAGGGGTATAGAAATATTGACAAATATTTTACTTAAATAAAAAATAAAAATGAACATTCCCACACTTTCTAAAAAGGAATAAATAAATATTATAAAATGACAATTGTTCATTCAAAAAAAAAAAAAAAAAATGATTTTATTACTAAGATCCTTACATTATTAATAAGGCCTTATTCATCAATAAATATATATATATACATATATATATTTACAAATAAAGGATTAGCGAATGATGGAAAAAATTGATAAGTGGAATATCAAGAGTCAAAATATATTTTGTCTTCCTTTATTTATTTATTTATTTTTTAAAAAAAAATGCAACTCATTTCATCTCTTCTTCTTCTTCTTCTTCTTCTTGTACATTTATACCTAACTAATATATATATATATAAGTACTAACTCAGAGATATGCTGCTACTGATGCATTTATAATCAACCGAGCAAATAGCAATCAAATAATGTTATTATTATTATTCTAAGAAATTATTATTTATTAATTAGATGATCTCATCTTGGCGGAAAAAAAAAAGAAATCTTTAAAGTTTATATATATATATATATATATAATCAAGCATTTAATAATATACATATTGGTTTGAAGAGAGGGAGGAGAAGTAGAAGAAGGCATCATTGTGGTCTATTATGTATGTATGTATGTATGTAATGCCGGCCTTTAAGCGGTTACGCATTTTCCTTCCTTAAGGAAGAAGAAGAAGAAGAAGGAGTGTGCTCTGCTTAGCTACGCTCTGCTCTGCTCCTGCTCCCCCCTAGACATTTTACTACTACGAGTACCAGATATACCAAATGACAGAAATTTTCTCCAGATATTTCACAGTGCTTACGAAGCTTTCAACTCGTTCGTGTCGTGTTCTTTAGGGATTTTACTTACATTTATATATATAACAAAATATTAATATATTATTCAATATTAAATAGAAGACAAATACTATTTTTTTTTTGCATGGGCTTCCCTCTTCAAAGAGTCATCAACACTATGAATAAACCCTTTTCCTTTTGGTAACTCAAACTCATTGGAAAACCAAGGAATCAGTGATCCCATTCCTAATATAAAAATAATATTTGAATAATAAGTGTGACGAGGATCCCTCATCAAGAATCATCATCAACTTAAATCCTAGTGTGTTTCCGTTTGTTTTTTGTTTTTTTTAATATCTATACACAGAAGAATTTTTGTCCTTATTATTATTATTATTTTGTTGTTTCCCCCCTCTCCTCTCCTCTCCTCTCCTTAGACAATGACATCTTTGTATAAAAACAGTGCGAATATTTCTTTCAAATTATTTCTACGGATTTTGCTTCTGGTAAGAAAACCATTCATTTTTGTTTTTTTTAAATATATATATATTATATGTATTTTCAATATATATGTTTTCACGTATAAATCTTGTTCAAATCAAAGAGATGACACTGCGGCATTAAATAATATGGCATTAATTATCATTATTATTATTATTATTATCCTAGAGTTGATGATGTCATCAGACGTCACTTCAACTTTCCCTACTTTAAGATTTATATAGATAGATAGATATATAATGCTCTTTGATGATGATGATGGAAAATTCATGCTAAAACTAGTACAGTTTTTTAAAAAGGTCAAGTTTTGTTTTTTTGCATAGCTAGAGATACCTTACGTAGATTTCTTTCTCTTTTTTTTTTTTTTTTCATTCTTTTTGCAATACACACATTGATTATGAAGGTGCTTCAACTCTTGCTTTTTTATGATTCGTATTATCATCATCAGTAGTATTTAAAGAGATTCAACAGGTAAATGAAGCACCCAAAAAAATATTTTTTTTAAAAAAAAAAAAAAAACGTTATATATTTTTTAAATATGAGCCACTCATTATAATTAGGTATGCATAATTTCTTTTACATGTTAATGTGGGGAAAAAAGTGTAGTGTTAGTCTCCTTTACACACAGTGGTGATTATGAATATAATTTGTATAATTGTTGTTATTTCTTATGTTTAACATCAATACACTTCTTCCTTTCTTATTGAAGATATTATTTCCGCTACGTTTTGCTACGTCATTATTCTATACTTGTGTTTAGCGGTTTAAATAATAATAATAATAATAATCACAATAATAAAAAATGGAGCAGAGCCTTCATTCTATGTTTGCATGGTGGCAATGTACTTAGATCATATTTATATATAATAGCCATTTGCTTTTTGTTTTCCGCACACAAAAAAAAAGAAGAAACGAAATCCTGTTTTTTTTTTCCTTCTGTTTTTTCCTTCGTGAGAGACGTTCCGTCTGTGACCATGCAGAGCTTGCAAAAACCATTAAGAGTGTTTATTTAAATAATAATAGTAACAATATATATATATATATATATTTTCAGGTAGGTTTATAAATGTGTTTATCTTTTCTATTGGCTCTTTTACTCTGTTTAATTTATATGTACATACATTTGTTCCTTCTTTCTTCATTTCCATATCTCTAGGCAAGTCTCTCCAGAGCACAAAATTATAATGGTTTGAGTCGACCCAATTCCCTCCCCATCGGCTCCTCCTCCTCTTCCTCATCTCCCAAAGGCAATCTTTGGCAAAGTCAGAGACCCCCAGACATGGCCAAAATCAATGATTTGGAAGTCATGTGCGGTAACTCTCACATGGAGGTGATGCTCAACTTTGATCGTCCCTTTAACGGCATTGTTTTCTCTAAAGTAAGATCCGAACCCCTTCTAGATGCTCTCATTAGATACAAAAACATCTCCTTTTCCAGGGCGCCGTGGATCGCTACAATTGCATCTATGTACAGCCACAAAGCGGTCAGGCCGCTTATAAGTTCAATATCATGTATGACTCCTGCGGCTCCAAACCGGATTTAAATGGGAAGTTCTACGAGAACAATATCGTCATTCAGTATGATAAGGATCTCATTGAGGTCTGGGATGAGGCCAAGAGACTTCGTTGTGAATGGTATAATGACTATGAAAAGGGAGTCACAAAGGCTCCCATTCAAGTCTCTGATCTAGAAGTCATTGAGTTGAACTTTAGAGGTAGATTCATCATTTGAAGGGATTTTTTAAATTGTGTATTTGCAACAGGTTGTTCCTTTTTTTCTCTTAGGAGATAATGTGGACTGTTGGATGGAGATTCAGCAAGGGAAGGGTCCATGGGCAAGTCCAGTGGCTGGGATTGTTCCTCTGGGTACAACACTTACCATGGTTGTAGGGATCGATGATAAGCAAGGTAAGACAGTCATGATTACATATACATATATTCGTTCAATTCATACTTCCTTAAAGGAGTTCAAATCAGTCTGCTTTTCACTTTATACCGGTAAAAACAAATACATACAGAGGTGTAAATATAAAAGGCAAGGAGGAACAGACCTGCAAAAAAATAAATATTATTAATGAAAGACGTCACATGTATGAACAAATGTACATATGTATGTACATATATATCTACCATATAAAAACATACACATGTAATTACGGGGCTCTCACATTTAAATTTACTTTACATCAAGGCACATATCCCTGATTGCTTCATACATGATACTTGTAAGAAAACAAAACGAAGAAGCACTAGCCAAATTGTGTCTTACATATTATTAATATGTATATTAATTATGTAACATTTTTTTTTGTATTTTTTCATTTTAATGTAATTATTAACATATTAAACAAAGCTCTACCGTCTATAAAGGAATGTACGTACTATGTTTGTATATTTCGTATGTGTTCGAATTTGAAGACGCGACGCACCCCTATAACTTTCACTTTCCAATTTTTTTTTTTTTTTCATATGTTATTTCCTTCTATGTATGTATATCTTTTCGACGCTCTGTTAGGAGAACCAACAAGGGTTTTACAGCAGTCATATATCGATAGATAGATAGATATGTATGTATGTATGACCATACCCTATGTACAAAAAAAAAAAAAAAAAAAAACCGCAGTTGCAAAGAGTCCTTTTTATTTTCTTCATTTTTCTACTTTGACATGCTCGATCTAAGGATAGTATTTCTTCCATTCAAAACAAATCATTAAACTATCAAAATACTACTTATATACATATATATATATATATATATATATATATATATATACATATATATATATACATTATAACAGCTTGGAATGTGTTTGAAAGTGGATACTTAATACCAAGAGAGAGAGAGAGAGAAAGAAGAGGAATAAAAAAACAGGTTATAGCCCCTCGAAATATTCATGCCCATTTGATAAAGAATAATGTATAATTGTCTTTCTCTGTCCTGGTCAAACTTTCTTGTAGTTCGGAAAGGAATGTACAATATTTTACACTCTCAGTAACTGCCTATTTTTTTATTATTATTATTCTTTCTTTCCTTCTTTTTTTTTTAACCAAATCCCGTTTCTCTTCGATTTTTTTTTTTTTTTGTCTTTTTTTTTACCTGGGAAAAAAAGATTTTTTGTATATATATATATATAAGTATGTTTCGAGTACCTTAATTTCTTTGTATTAAAAATATTTATGACTCTTGTTAACATCAACAAATTAATGCTTCCAAAATCCCTGCAAAACCATCTCTTTCATGTCTATACAAAGCCTTATTCAATACGACTTTTCTCCCTAAAAAAAACAACAACAACACATAAATGGTTCCTGGCTGTATCTATATACCTAGATAGTGATTCATGCAACGGGTCCTTGTGGAGGTTGTGTAAATCTCCTTAAAAAGAATTAGAAAAAGCATTACTACATATCTTTGTATATCTTTACTTGAATGAGGGGCATTTGATATAAAAGTGAATATTTATTGAATAGTAATCTACCAAAAAAATAAAAATATTTTATTTATTTATTTATCGTGAAACCATGATTTTTTTTTTGATTTTTTTTTTTCATGATTATATGTATGTTTATTGAACAGAATAAATAACAGAGTATTCTTTTTAAATTTTTTGATTGTTGGTTGGATATCCTGGGGCATGAGAGTCATTTATGTATGTAATTTGATTCATTTTGTTGTGTTTGTTGTTTTTTGTGTACATTTTCGTTTCACATCAAGTGTGTTGTTGTTGATCGTTTCAATATATACTATGTACATATACAAGTATATATTTTATTTGTAATTACAACCATGTATGCAAATGAAGCAAAAGAGTCACGCTTGATTATTATGCCTTGTCATTCATTGATAATAATAATTTGTATTATTCCTATTTTCCGTCCTCTTCTCCTTAAACATAATTTCAATTCAATTCTACTTTCTTTTGAGTAATTTATCACAGTGCCTGAGGGGAAGTCAATTTCGTTTATATTCCTATATATATATATTCAATTTTGATGAGGAAAAAATTAATGAATACGCATTCTTCACTGAATATTCTCATGCTTATTTAGTTTGATATATTTTTTTTTTATTATTTTGGATAATAGAGTACACCCACGTAGAGAGCCATTAGCGTATCTATCATTTATATATTATATTTCGAGTATATTACTTTCTTCTTCTTCGATACGTATGTTTGTTTATTAATAAGAGTCTTGACTTGCGCATGGAAAAGAAGTTGCTCATTTGCATTCTGGGCCTTTGTTTTTATTTATTTATTTTTGTTTGAACCTTTCATTTTGCATGCCTTTTATAGTTTTATAGCACACACATTAAGTGGTGCCTATCTGGTAATGAGCATGGGTCAAAATTTGATTTATTTCCAGTGTTAAAATAGTAAAAAAAAATTTAAATCTACTCTAAAATTCAAAACTACTAAAACCATTATTATTCCATCAATAGATACTAACAAACTAATATCTAAAAACTACTACTTTTAAAAGCGTCTACAATCATCAATTTCCTATATCCAGTTGTTTTGATTGATCCTAGAGTTGTTGTTTTTTTAGACTTTAGACCAGCGTTTCTCAACCTTTTTTTCCTTTTCGGAACCCTCAAAATATATCCCATGTCTCACGGAACCCTTGCGCAAAAAATGATTAATACCATACTTTCTCATCTTATATATCCCAAATGTAAACGATTAATTAGTTCTCTTAAGAGCCTGGCTTAGCAATAGGTCACTATAAAAAAAGTCAAAATTCTGGTGACAAAATTTTACCACACTGTAGAAAAAGACTGAAAAGTGTAATAGCTTATATAATCTCATTTTTCTCGCGGAACCCTTAAAGACCGTCTGCGGAACCCTAGGGTTCTGCAGAACTCCGGTTGAGAAACGCTGCTTTAGACTATTTTGACTATAAGCATAACATTTCTATATAGTGAACGTTGGTTGAGAAGTTCATTGAGTGCACAGAGGGATTTAAACTATGATTCTGCTTCTTCTAATTGAAATAAATTGCTTTTCCTTCTCGGGAACAGTCATAGTTTTTTTTTTTTTTTTGACAATATTATGTAAATATCTACATGATTTTTAGAAAAAAATTATTACTACTAGTGAAGAAGAAATACAGCAAATCACTCCCTTTCGTCTGGATTTCTCTTCTACATCTTTGTACAATTTTTTTTTTTTTTTTTTTTTTGATTTCAGTAACCTTTTAATAGTAAAGAGCTCCAACATTTACAAGCTTGCAAAAGAAATAAGCACACTCTGTAAATGTAAATATCCGGATCTAAACCCGGTCTTTTATAATATGTATGTAGATCTGGGGAATCAATGTCTTTTCAAACTGCTCCAGGTGTTCCTATCTACATGTGCAATTCTTGACCTAAATTTTTGACAAGAATGTTTATTATTAATACAATTTTTGATTGGTATTTTTGTGAGGAGTTGTGGGGAGAAAAACAGGAGGAGGCTTTAGTATTCAAGTTCGTTTCCTTCAAACACACCCTGCTTTGCGTTAACGGAATGGATTTAACACCATGGGTTGACCTAATGTTTGTAAATGGAAAGAAAACTACTTACATGCATCGTCTTTGATCCTTAGAATGGTTTTTTAACCTACGACTTCGAATGAAGCTTGTATAAAGATATGCAATTGTATCTCCTTAAGTTTTGTTTTTCTTTCATCATTTGTATAAATATGTTCGTGTATCTTTCAAGTATTCTACATAACATACAAAAAAAAAAGATCTCAGCTGGAACAACTTGCATGATAAATATTTAATTATGATATATTTGTATGTAGGCTATATTTCAATTGGGGAAAATATCAGGGGTATTAATAATACCACGAGGAAAAATTAAAGCAAATAAATATGTTTCCAAATAAAAATTTCAAATTTCACTAATATCCATATTTACATATTATGTATGGAAATATTTCTATATTTCCTATAATTTAAGAAAAAGTTGATTTGGAGACGTATTTATTCGGGGTAGAAATTGACAAATCTTTGCATTCATGTATAAAGTTCATTTAATAAGTAAAGAAATTAAATTGAAGACTTTATAACTTAAAATAAAACAAAAATTCAGTTTTATATTATATATTAAAAAAAAAACTCACCAAAATTGAGATTTTATGCAAGAGTAATGAAGATCTAATGTCAGTTTATTAAAATAAAAAATAAAAAAAAAACACACACACGTACCAAAATTTAGTCTTTATAAAGAAAACCTTTAAATTTATCTTTAATTAAAGAGAAAATAAGACTATAGTTCAGCTTTTAAAAAATATATAAAAAAGTCATCAAAATACAGATTTTAAAAACGTCAAAAAACTCCCCAAGGATTTGTATTTTATAGTATATAAAACAATATCCAATTTCAGGTTTTGGATAACTAATACAGTACCAAAATTTAGCTTTAAACAAAAACAAGTTCCAAATTCAGAATTTAAAGAGGCAGCCAATTTTGTAGATCGATCGTCTTAGGCAGGGCTGTCAAAATCATTTCACATTGCGGGCCACATATCAGCTCTATGTAAACGTCGTGGACCGGGCCATTAAAATTATAGCATAGTATTTAGCTATAAGTAACCAAAATATAATCACCTTTGGTTTGATATAAAGAAAAACAAGGACATTGTTACATTTAACTAAAAATTTATTAAACAGCACTTATACAAAACATTTCACAAAATTGCACAAACTTTAAGTAACTAGAAAATCGAAAATTATAATAATGAACTTTAAATGAGACTTATAAAGAAAGACTAACATGCGCCCCCTAGCAAATAATTTATGAATTAAATTTAATTAAAAAATGTAATCCATGTCTTTTATGTATTTTCTCCACTTTCAAATTATACTGCGGGCCTGATTGAAGCTCCTTGCAGAACTTTTTTGCACGTGGACCGTATGTTTGACACCCCTGGTCTGAGGAACAGTGTTCTATGTACTTACAAAAGCATAATATAAATAAGATACCTTTTAAAATAAACTCTCATGTAGGCTATTAAAACACGGAACCTAACTTGTTACTTCATTCACTTCATATTACGTATATATAAATAAAAAAAATAAAAAATTCAACTGACCTCATGTCAAATCCTTGTTTTTCTTTACTTTCTTGTTTTTTGTTTTTTTTTCCTTTCCTATTTAGAATTACAAATAAAGTAACATATGCAAATTTTTTTTTTCTTTTTTCTTTCTTAACATCATTTCACAATAAATAAAATATGTATATACCAAAAAAAAAAAAAAAAAAATTTCTATTTTCCAAAGGAATTATAAATATAAATTTTCTTTGTATCTAAATATGTGTGTATTTAAATGATTATATTATTTTTTTTTATTTTTCCATGTACTCACGTTATATTATTATTGTTATTATTATTTTCTAGGCGAATTTGATATGCGCCTCAAGTCATGCGAGGCCTCAGACTCTAGGAGTCGACCCATACTCTTATCTGATGAGAACGGCTGTGTACTTCGTCCTAAAATGATTTCTAAATTCATGAAAATGAAGAGCTCTGACTCACGGGCCACTGTTGTTACCTATGCCTTCTTCCATGCCTTTAAATTTCCGGACTCTATGGCCGTTAATATTCGTTGCAAGGTGAGTGAGTCCTGATGATTATTTTTACTTTTTGTTCCTTTTTGTTTTGTTTTGTTTTGTTTATATGTGTACACAGACATGAACACATTTTGTACCTTGATTGCATGCAAAGGAACAAAGTAAATTAAACAGAAATTAACTTTCAAAATACATAAGAAGTAAATAAAATGTTTGTTTTTTATAAATAAATAAATAAAAAGTGAGAACCGCGAACGGGTCTCTGTCTTAGTCAATATATATTATGTACAAAAGTTAATTTTACAGTTAAAAAGATATTTATTATTCTACATTCGTTATTGTCAGGTCGAAATTTGTCGCTATGGATGCCCAGAGCATTGTCAAAATCCTGGAGGCTATCAATCACGTGAGAGAGAGGTTAGCAGCTATATTGGACCCAATATCCTTAAAAACGGAGTCTCTCCTGTTCCTATACAAATCACTCAACAACAGAATTTAGCCTCTTCTCCTGATAGCTATAAAGTGAAATTGGATACTTCCATTAAAAGACCTAACCGACAAACCCGGATACATACCGGCAAGAAACATAAAAAGAATAGGAAGCGTCCTCATGAGGCTCTCTATAAGCAGCAGCAGCAGCAACAACAACAACAACACATAGTTCCTCATAAGGAGCAAGAGAGAAAGGCTGTTCCAAATAAGCACTTTGCCCCTCAATCAAGGAAGATCATACCCGGCTCTGAGAGACACTCTGCTACCTCTCGCATTTCCATTGAAACCGGACGCACTGCAGACCCAAAGTCATCCAAACCCGGAAATTCCTTTACAAATCTCTTTAGCAACTTGAAGCTTCCTAACATCCCTTCCTTCTTTGGTGGCGGTAGTGGGGAAGAAAAGGATAAGAGCTCTCGTAATGGAGTTAAAAGTGAAGCCATTCCAGTGCCTTTGGGAGTCAGACCCGAGCCTCTAGATTTACCTCCTTCCAAACGACCCTCTGCAGTACCAGTGCTACGTACACGAAAACACGGACAGCCTCTTGTTTTCCCATCATCCTTCAATACTCCACGCTCTCACGGTGTAGAGCCAATTGAGCCACTTCCTGGACAGTCTGGCCGAACATTTCCTTATGGTCCACGTAGTTTGAATCTTGAGGCAGTTGAATTGGACCTCTTGGATGATGTAAAGGGAGAAGAGAATGAAGGGAAGGAGGCTGTTATTGAAGAGGAAGAAAGTCAAGAGGACTATATGAAAAAGAGTCACAATGGTCGCATCCGTAGAAAAAAACGCTCAGTGACACATTCTAGAACTGAGAGAAGTGCTGAGCTCGGAGTCTCTTCAGGCTATGAAGTTATAAGTGAGGTTGATTTGGCATTTGAGGCATCTGATGTCGTAGAGGATGCAGGGAAAGTCACTACCTTTCAAGTAAGCCTCCTCCATATTTAATTATAATAACTATTATTATTATTATTACTATCATTACCTTACAGGGCCGAATCAAAGCTGAGGAAATAGTCTATGGCATCTGTCTTCCTACTACGAGCTTCTCTGCAATATTTGTTCTCCTTGCACTCCTAACAGTTATATCCGTTCTCGTTTCGGGTTTTGTTTGCTATCAAAGACAATTACAAAAAGTAGCTGAGGAGTCGGCTCCAAAACCCATTCCACGAAGATCCTCCTTCAGAACGATTTTCAAACAAAGCTCTGAGGGTGCAAAGCCGCAGAGGAAACATGAAGTTGGCATTCCTCCACCTGCTGTATTCTAAAACCGTACCAGAAAGACAGATACACACACACATCAAGGATTTAAAACATTCATGCACGCAGTGATTGGGATCTATCGGACTTCCTCTTTAAAAGAATTAAAAAAAAAAAAATAGCTCTGTGTGAAAAATATTATTATTATTATTTTTTTTTTTTTTTTGCAATGGTTCTACTCTTCTCCATGGTTCACAAACATCATATCTAAACAACCATATATTGTTGTTGTTGTTATATTTGAATTGAAGATATTTATTTATATGTTCAAATATTTTTTCCTCATAAACGTAATAATAACGTGTGTTTACATTTAGAAATGAATTATTTTTTTATTTTTTTTTGATTTAACTATTTAGAAAGTTTTACTTTTTTTAGTTTAAAAATTATTACAAAGATAAATCACCGTGTTTTTTTTTTTTTTTGTTTTTTTTTGTATATCTACATACTTACATATACATACATACATATATATATATATATATATATGCTTAAATATAGAGGCATATATTATATATAAAGTAATCAACTAAGATTTAATAATATTAATATATATATATATATATATATAAAACAAAGCAAATATTAATGAATCCTAGAGCATATTGCGAAATTTTTCTTCTTCTTTAGCCAATGGTTACCTGCATAATAATAATAATTGTAATAATACTGTAGAAAAGATATCATTTCAAATTTAACAGATTGTAAGTAAAATCTGTGAAGTTTTTTTTTTTTTTTTTTTGATAGGGTGAAATTTATTATCACAATATGTCTACATATATTTGTACATACTAAGTATTTTATAAACATATATATATATATATATATATATTTATAAATATATGTAACTTTACTTCAAGAGCCAGAATTTATTTTTTTCATTATTAATTTTTTATTTTTTTTGGCATTAGCTATTATTAAAAACAATGAAAAAAAAAGCAAAAAAAAACAAAAAACCCTTTTTTATATGTATGTAAATATATATATCTATTATTATCTAGGTATATAGTTAAATGGGTGTCTGCAGTTTGTAGATATTACTATGATGTACATGTTATACATGAATTGACGACTTTGGTGCAGATGTGGCAGACTTTTTTTTTTTTTTAATTTTGATAGGCATATTTACTTTTTTGTATGTGGATTACTATCATATATTTTGTTTTATATTTCTGGGAAGAGTGCTTATATCAATATTATTATTATTTAATTTGTTTGTAGAGTACTACAAATTTTTTTATACAATTACATACATACATATATATATATATATATTTTTTTTTTTACTTGATTTATCCTTTTTACTTTTGTTTTATTTTCATTTTTTTTTTCCTTCAAAATATGTTCTTGATCTCTCCATGTCAGAGAATATATCTGTTTTCTTTTTTTTTTTTTTTGGTTTTTACATCAATGATAATTATATGAATAAATTGTTATCTGATATGATTTTACTTTTTATACATTATTTATTTAGAGCAGCGTTTCTCAACCTTTTTTCCCTTTCGGAACCCTCAAAATATATCCCATGTCTCACGGAACCCTTGCACAAAAAATGATTGAGCGAAGTTGGGAATCCCAAATGTAAACGATTAATTAGTTCTCTTAAGAGCCTGGCTTAGCAATAGGTTGCTATAAAAAAGGTCAAAATTCTGGTGACAAAATTTTACCACACTGTAGAAAAAGACTGAAAAGTGTAATAGCTTATATAATCTCATTTTTCTCGAGGAACCCTTAAAGACCGTCTGCGGAACCCTAGGGTTCCGCGGAAACCCGGTTGAGAAACGCTGATTTAGAGCAACAGTGGTACTATGGCTTGTATTTGTGAGAATTTGTGTGTGTTTTTTGTGCAGAGGCCAATATATATACATATATATATATATGTACCATACAGGGTTATTTAGTAGCTTTAAAGATTTCATAGTTGCCGCTCTATACTTAACGTTTCATCAATCAATCAATCAATCCCTGTTCAATCTTGTTCAAAGATGCTCAGCAAGATGGATACACAGTTCATACTGATTGAAAATCTGCGAAATGATTGAAAAAGAAATTGTTATTATTACCTTTCTTTAAGTCCAAGGGATTGTTTATTTATTGTAGAATTATCTATGTTGAGTCGAATGCTAAGGTTCATTTCTACCAGAATGTAGAATTTATCCGTTAAGTTATAGAAGGAGGAGCATGAAAGAATGAATATTGGGATCAGGTTCATTTTAACAGTGGTCAAGAAATGATCAAGACTCTGGGAAACGGATGAAAGTAGCAAGATTTTAAGATGCCGAAATTAAATGAAAAAAAAAGTTATTGTTCTGCTTGTTTTATTTATATAAAGGATGCTTTGGTCTTAAGGTCGATGTCAAGGCTTTGAAGGGGTCGAAACGAGATCAAGAGTTTAAAAAATCACATTATTTGTAGTTCACTTTGAGTTGAAAGAGTCAATTACACCTTATCAATGACAAAAATGCAGATTTTGTATAAACTCATTTCATTTCCACAATTTTGAAAAGTGAGAAGAGATATTGACTCTAGAAATCTCATCTCGTACACAACATGATTTTTCTTTTTTTAAAGAAAAAGTTACTTGCATACATATAAAGAACATCTCTGAATGATCCATATTTAGTAGTGTAAACGTTACGTTACTGCTTTTTGAACACTTGAAATTTACTCTTTCTAAACAGTGGACATTTCCAACCTATTAAATGTATATAAGTCAAAAAGTTGAAAAGAGTGAAATAATGTGCTGGCCACCAGCTGATTTTGGACCCTTTCTTCTCTTCTAATTTAACAATACATATGTGTCAAGTTTGTTTTCAGATATTGAAAAGGAGAAAATCCACTTTTAAGTGTATTTTTACTTCATAAATATAACGGCCAAATATACTTGTTGAGACACATTTTAAGACCTATTGCACACGGTTTTTTTGCTAAAATGTCACTTTTAATCGAGAAACTAAGGATTTTTATCAATCCAGTAGAGCAATTTGATAAATGTTACTACACTGCACTTGGAGCCGATATGGTTCCTGAAAGAACGTTCATCTCCTTCATAGCCCCAAAGATTGATTTAGTTGGCGTTGGCTAAAACCAGTTTGTCCGTTTACGAACTGTTTAGAATCAACTACATCTGCTATCATGCTCACCATGAATCATAGACATAGTAACTACATGGTCAGAAATACCAAATGTTTTTATTCTTGATTGTGGCCTGTATTTTTTCCCCTATAATAGAGTTACAATTATTATTATTGGAGTCATTATTTAATTAATCGAAATAATCTATTAATACAAACGAAAGAGAATGTCTTCAAGAAACTGAGTGCAGTTCAGACTCATTTTTGAAATATTATAGATAAACTTGGTGTCTTGTTGACTTCTTGACACATATGTAGTCCTTCTTATATATGACAGCATATTTAAATTCCATAATAATTTGTCTATATACGCACAAAAGAAGGAGGAAAGGGAAGGAAGGAAGGAAGACTTGACACACTTTTCTTGCAATATTGTGCATCAGTTTCATCCATTAGTTAATTAATTATTATTGCATATTGTAAATCAATATCTTGGACAAAGTATATATATTTATACTCTGTTACAGTATATATCAAAGTGTGCGAGATAGAAGTCGTTAAACAAAATTTGTCAAATTGATACATATGATTAGATACAAATGCATCATTTCAAAATAACAATTATAATGAATTGCTTATGTACTTATATCTTGTTATGATATATGCAATAACATTTATTACTATTTTACTTTTTCGTTTTTGGATTTTGCTTCTGTGTTGTCTCTTTTTTTTGTGGGGCAAGTTCCTTGCCTTTGTACTCTCTAGGTAGGAATGTAAATCATATGCAATTCGGGCTTGTAATAAAAAAAGAAAGAGAAAATCAACCTGGCAACCCTGACAATTTAATGAATGTCGAGGGAGGAAGCAGCTTGAGCTGTCATGACGTTTTACTGAGCTACAAGCTGCTATTCTCCATTATATATACAACAATAAATAATAACATAGATGAGAGGCAGAAAATTAACTCAAATTAATGTCAGGAAATTATATATTTTTAACTTATAATAGTTATACGAGGACTTGAGCCCTTTTTGTTTACATTTTATTTGCTTTATTAACCTTAATGCATGTATTCCTTCATGCGAGATCTTTACTATCAGGTAGATGTTCTCCCCTCAGTAATATTGGAAAAATGATAACAGCTTCGGAAAACAAAACGACCTGTTTGAAGAGCCAACTCCACTTTTGTATCACACACCCGAATTGCATATGATTTACATTCCTATCTCTAGGGACATATATATAGGAATGAAAATCATATGCAATTCGGGCGTGTGATAAAAAAGTGGAGTTGGCTCTTCAAACAGGTCTTTTTGTTTTCCGAAGCTGCTATCATTATTTTTTTTCCCTTAAGAAGGTAACATCAACTTTACCTCAACATACTGTTTTACAAGTAAAGAACAGTCTGCAAAGATTATATCATGGTGAGGAACAAAGGAAAAATTAAAAAATGGATATCATTCATTGAGGAGAATGGAGTTAATGATATTTGTGAATATAATAATGAATCTGGAGTAACGTATTGTAATGTTTGTGGTTTGATGTTTTCATTTGTATACATATATAAAGGAAAATAGCAGCTTGTTGCTCAGTAAAACGTCATGACAGCTCAAGCTGCTTCCCCCCTCGATTATCATTAAATTGTCAGGGTTGCCAGGTTGATTTTCTCTTTCTTTTTTTATTACATGCCCGAATTGCATATGATTTACATTCCTATATATATATATACGGCTCTAAACACACACACAAAAATATTTTTATTATTTTAATCATCTTAGGAAATTGTTAGTATTGCATAAGAGAGGTAAAACTGCATCATCAACTCTCCCTTCATTGGCTATATATATCTAGATGCTTAGTTTACCACGAAGGGTTGTGCTATTCAATGATTTTAAGAAGTATTTCTATGAATAACAAAAAGTTTTCAATGGCATCCTCATAGTTCAACCAAAATCACAATTCTTAGCTCGTTTTGATTTTTCACTTCTAGATTCGCTTAAAAACAGTTTTTTACAAGAAATTTTGTACTTCCTCTCTATTTTCATCCTTCTCAAAGTGATGCACCATTCATTCATTAATAAGAGCTAAAGAGGAGGTGTATCAACTCTCCCTCCCTCCCTTTCTCCTACACACGAATAAATTCAAAATTAGTCAATGGATCCCTTTCGAATTGGGTGTGAGACATTCCAAGATTTAAATCAGCTAAAAAACATTTAACTTCCTCAATTTTCCATCTTCCCAAAGACTGAATCTTACTAGTGACTCGGAACCTCTGCTTGTGTCTTCACTAATCCTGGAGTTTGCACTCTATTCCCCATTAAAGATACTCCAAAAGATTATATTTATCAAAAGTTAATAATTTTTTATTTTATTTTAACTTTTGTATTTAAATGATTCACTTTCATATCATTTTTAAAATATATATTTAGATAAATTACACAAGTCTATCAAATTTCACATTCAAGCTTCATATATAATTAAGGTAATACTTGACGCATTAATTATGAATCTACATATAATTAGTTTTTTTTTTTCAAATATGATGTTCCAGGATTTTTCGATTTAATATATATTTTTTTAATATTATTACATTTTTTATAGGTTTGACCCGATTCTTGAGTAAGAAAAATAAAACCAGAAATCCTTAAAAAACATAGTTTTTTTTAAAAAAAAAACAAAAAAAAAAAGTTTTATGTTATTTCCAAATATAGGATCTTTCAATTCTGTGAAGAAAAAAAATTAAGAAAAATCCTCTTTTTTTTATAGGTTTTCATTCGGAGAAGTAAACTACTATAGTTTTTTATTGTTTTTAAAGCCAAATAAACTCATTTCAAGCCTAAATATAATTGATACTTCATTTTCCATAACGTATCTAAATACATACTTCTAGAGCAGGTCAGTTAGATCAATGATGTACGGGTCACATCATATTATATATATCAAAAAGCCAAGTCAAAATATATTCACAAAAATATCAACTAATTTTGCTTAATTTAAATTTAAATATGGGAAATTCATTCCAATCACTTAGCATTTTTTTTGCTGAGTTGCTTAAGGTCAGAGTTCTGTAGTTTGTCGTCCCCTGCTCTAAAGGCTCTAGTAAATTAGAATGTGTACTTATTTTTAGATGAAAAAATATATATATGTAGATCAAAATAGATTTCCACTATTCATATTTATATATATATATATAAAGAGTTGATTTATGATCTTCCCTTTTTGATAGACTATCATTATTCATTTTTTTTTTTTGGAATTTGAAAAAATTTCATCTCTTAACCTACAAAAATTAAAAATGGAATGTTAAAAAAAAATTATTTTATTTGCTTGTGTTATTTCATAGATAACAGTAAATATTTATTATGCATGACTGATAGTCTGACCATGACAATTGTAAGTTAAACTGTCTGTGCATTAGACTCATTTTTGTAAAAAGAAAAGAAAAAAAAAGGACTACGCTTTTTCTATGGCTCTACTCAAGCCAAGAGTTGGGTACATTCTAAGTTCTTTGAAGTATTGGACTTTTTTTATTGGATATAATATTTGTTTGATGGAATAAAAACACATCTATAAGAGCGATTGACTGAATTTATTGACTTGCCCAATAGATTTAATACCGTTGAATCCACATTCTATTAATTCACCTGTTATTTTGAGGGTTAAAACCGAAAAAATAAAATGACGGTACTATTTTCTTGGCATTTAATTATGTGTCAACATGAGTGCCGATTTTCGAATATGGAGTCAAAAAAATATGTGTTGATCAGTATTTTAAATTGTAGGGGTGAAGGGACTTTATTTGTATCTTAAACTGCAGGTATGCACTTTTCTACACCGTTCTTTCCCCCAAAACCAGAGCTGATCAACATATGATCTAATTATTTGAACAGTTCTTGATCTTGAGGTAACAACTCAAAATTTATAAAGCATCACAACAACATATGACCTGAAAAATTGAAATCAATTTTTTTGGGATTCCGATAGGGAAAAATTTTTGTTTTGTTTTTTAAGTTGGCAGTACATTCACTGCTGATATTTGTGTCAAATTACACGTCAAAATATTCATTTGAGAATCATGTCCTTTTGTGAAGAGCAAAAATTGAATTTTTCATTTTTTAAAATGTCTGAAAAATGATGACTAAAATGTAATTTAGAGAAATGTTGTTGAAATCAAAAAAGTTATAATGACTATTCCAGACTGTATTCTGATGAAATTTTGAGACTCCCTGGTTAATTTCTCGAGATACAAAACCTATTACTCATGAAACCGAGCATTCAATTTTGAATTTTAATAGCAGTTCTAAAAATCAACAGTTACTGCAACATTATTGACCTAGCAAAAATTTGTAACTCTTTTGAAAATAAGAAGAAAAAAAACATTAGAACATGTACATTGCATCAAGGGGGGTGGGGGACTACTTTTAAGGGGGATCAAATGAATTTTGTTGATTCATTAAAAATAAAAAAAATGATTCCCGATATTTATTTTTTTTGTCCATAGTCGTATGAATGATTATTATTATCATTTAAATACTACTAATCCAATAGAAATTCTATCCCCAATTTCATATTCATCTAAATTTACATTCATAATATATATTTATAAAATATATTATAAAATCCTCTTTTCCCCATGACGCTTTTTCAAAGGAAATTTAGGCTAATCAATTATTTCACTTGAGATGTATGAGAAATCATACAAATAGAGATAAAAAAAATAAAAAAAAAGTAAAGATTTTCGTCTTTTATTCCCGAATTTCTTTTCTTATATTTATTGGGATCCGATTATCCAGGTAATCCTTTGTTTACTAGTCTGACTCAATTCTTCCACATTATGTATGATGATATAAATTGAATCTTTAACCAGAGGTTTTCTATTTTTTTTTTTTTCTTTTTGTTTTTTCTTTTTGCAAAATGGAAAAATAAATACAAAGTAATAATGGATGATTACCTTATAGGTAAAGCAGATGATGAGGATGACAGTTGAGATATTGTTGATTTATGTATGTATATCGAATCAAAGGGGTCAGATCTTAACTTTGGACATGATCTAATACACACACACACACGCACACAATTGTAATAATAACGTACCTTTTTAAGAACCTCCAAAAATAATATATTTTATCTATTTTAAACTGGGCAGTTAAAAATAGATTTCTTAGGCGGGTGTGATGGGAAGAAAATGAGGATTTACATAAATTCAGAAGGGGGTTCAAATCCTAGTGTTGAACCTACATATACATATATTTGATTCCTCTCTTAAAAGTATTATTTTTTTTAAAAGAATTATCTCTTTAGTCTTTGAGAGCATAGATTGAAATTGAAATTATGTGTACGAACAAGCTGGGGTTTCTTTTGTGATGAAGTTCTGAATTGGTCAAAGTTTTGGTTGCTTGCTAATGTATTGTACATACTTGAGATGATAGAAGAATTGTGTGTTAGGTCATATTTGTTGTTCGTCTCTTCGCAGTCTACACTTTTCAAGCTTTTCGTCTTATATTCATGACCAGTGACACTAGATTTGAAACAATACACATATATGTAGAGAAAACAGATTGACCATTACGTCCAGGGGTTCCCCAAATTTGTGAGTATCTTAAATATATCCCATCCCGACTCCCTAAAATCCTGCTCCGGGGTAAGGTTGATCTTGTGGGGAAAATATTAATGGATAATAATTATTATTATTATTATTTGGTACATTACTCAAATATATTGTATGTAATATCAATGGACCAGAGGTTTCAAACCAATGGGTCTGCACACCTTAAGGGGCCGTGTAGCAAATAGTGTCAGAATTTGTTTGCTTTTTTTCTTTCCTTCCTCTCCTTCATGAAAATAAAGCTACATGTTAATAAGTCAATTAGTTGAGGGGGAGAGGGGTCCTTTGGGCCTTCAAACTTTTAGTAGAGAGAAATAGGATGCCTAAAGGTTGGGAATCACTGAAATACATAGATCGCAATTTCCAAATGGAAATATATATAGCATCAATGAATAATTGCAAATGAAAATGGCCCATGTCATAATGAAAAGAAGAAACGTTTTGGAACGTCACATAACATGACACATAACTTTCCTAGATACATAACATATATATAATATTTGTAAAAGGTTTGTTTATATATATATATATATATATATATGTAGATTCTTCACCTCTCCCGGATCTTCTTCTTCTTCTTCCTCCTCTGATTGAAATATCTGAGGTACATACATTATAAATACGAGTATGTACAATGTACATATAATTTCAATAATAAAATAACATTAAAAGAGTTAATTGTGAGATCGTGCGGCTCCATTCTTCAAGGACCCTGATTTAGATCAATAATGTCTACTTCTCCTACTTATTATTATTATTCTATTTGTTATTAAAGAAACTGCTATTATTAAAAATCATTATATAAAAGAGGGCTTCTTCTTCTTCTTCTTCCTCTTACATTTCATTACTCACCCCAGGGTGGTTTCGAATAAACAAAATGTATATGTACATATACAAGGAGAAGAAATGGATTTTAAGGCTCAATGAAAACATAGCCATGATGGCACCTATAAATAACAATTTCGGCTCATCCTTGCATACCAATGTAATGTGCTCATACATACAATCAACAGCATCTCAAGGTGTTTTTTTTTTTTTTGCACGTACAACCAAAAAAAAAAAAAAAAAAATTAGTTGCTTCAAACTTTCACGTGAGTGCATCATATCATGGGGTTTGAAAATAATAATAAAATGATTTATCACATCGATTCTCTATTCCTGCCACCTTCTCTAGATAGAAGCAATTAATGTCCTAATGCATAATGCACGAAATATTATTGTTATTATTATTATTATGTTCTATGAATAGAGCAAACCATAAAGTAGAAGAAAATAAAATAAAATAAAAAAACTAGGGCACTCCAAATACGACTCATTATTATGAGACGAAACAAACTATAAATTATATACATTTTTGCATGTATAAAACGAGGTTTGGTGTTCATAAATAATAATATTTTTTTTAAATATACATAGTTCCTAACAAATGATATCAATTTAGAGATATTTATTTAAATTAACATTTATATAAATTGCATGGAATTTCAAATGAGGATCCTTTGCATTGCACTTTTTGCCTCCTTCATAAGTATTTAGAGAATGAGGAACAGACTATTTATGTGAAGGAGAGTCATACATTAGAGGTTTGATGTACATACTTAGGCTACAAAGGATCTAAATTCTTATGTTTGCATCATAAGTTATGTTGTAATAGTTTGTTTATGTATAGTTTGTCCGTATTGGACCAGTCGAGGTTTTGGCTAATTTCCCTAATTTGCCTCGTGTCAAGGTCTTTTACTTCATCCCAGACCTTCAAAAATAGTCTCAATGACAATTTCACGAGTACTTTTGACATGTCACGACTTTCTACAGAGCCCCTGACTGTCTAAGGTATTCTGTTGCATCTATACACATATATTCAAATTGAACTAATTAAATATGAATAAAAAAAATAGCCACAGATAAAGTTAATCGACATGGTCTGGCACGCACACCGTCTATACCAACTAATTACTTATCACACTTGTATCTACATATTGCTATAAATTAAATGAAGGAATTGAGGATTAGGAATACAGCAATTATCCTTTTTAAGCATTAACTTAATATATATATATATATATGATTCTTGGATAAATTCCTAATAGTTTTTTTTATATAGAAACCACTTAGGAGATTCAGTTACATCCATTATTGTATGATTGTAGCAAATATCTTTGGTGAGAGTCTTTGTAATATCACAACTTGCTTTGAAGTGAACGTTGGATAGAAAGTACGGAGCTCATTTCTATGGCATTTCATAACTTTCTACTGTAAAGTAAATGAACCCTTGAAAATTTAGACTCAAGCGAATTAGAAATATGTAAGTATAATACCTAAATCTACTTTTAATTTCATATATTGAATCAGAGTATTTATATTTTTGAGTGTGTTTATATTTTGTACAAATTTCTTTTTATTTTTTGACATGTGTGTTTTATAAATGGCTTTTTCTACATGAATAGTGTATTATGTATACATGATTCTATATATGAGCATGGTTATTTAATTATAAAATTAGCAACCAGTCAAAACAAATCAAATTGGTTTTTTTTTAAATAATACTGTATACCCATAAAAAAAACCCGCATTTTTGGATAAATAATTAATTAACAATATTTCTCGTTTTATTAGTATCAAGAGAAAAAAAATGAATAAATTATAATAAATCTTGATTAAATATAGTGAATTGTTTTATTAATAAAACTTGTATCGTAAAATATGTAGGTATATTGATTTGATATACATACAATATTTGAATTGATAAATTATTATACAAAAATTATAATTGTTTTACACTTAATTATTCTAAATTTGTAACAAAGTATTTTTGATATAAAAAAAAAAAAACAACCTTCCAAAGTTCATAGCCTATATAGTTACAATTTTTTATTATTAAACAGATATTACAGTTTTAATTTCATCTTAATGTATATATATTTCCAGATAAGGATTGCTGATCAATAAGGTCTTGAGATCCTTTGTGTAGATAAGATGGTTAAAATGTACTCATTTGAACTCAAAAGTCATATAAAAGTAGAAAAAGATTTTGAAAATTCTGCAATATCTTTAGCAATCTCATGAAGAATCCAGATCCCAGGAGTTTTTAGCTGAAATGGTTACTAATATTTTAGTTGGATACATTACTAAACTGAAATATTTGTTTTTCTAAGATCTGTACTGTTATGAAAAAAAAACATTTTTTGAAATAAATGAAAAAAAATAACAGACAAAAAAAGGCCATAGAATTGCAAACAATGCAAATTTTGACATGAAAATTAGCCTAAAGTGTAGATATACTAAATTTGAAAAAAATGTATCCAAAATTTTAGGATACTTTTTTAAGAAAAACTGTATACATATACCAATTTTTGCCCCTCAGGCCAACATGTAAGTCCAAAACTATTCAGAATTTTCCAAGGTCTGATTGCTTTAGATTTTAGATCTTTCATGCCCTTTGAAAAGAGCTAATTTTTGTTTTAAAAAAACCATTTCACAAACTTTAAATGACTTGAGAGGTCACAAAAATGTCCTTTGAAGGCTAAAACTCTCCGATCCTTAATTTTTTTTTTCATCTATAGCTATCAAAAAATCCTTCAGTCTATACAAAATAACAAATTGACCCGAAAAAGGAACAGTCTAATATGCATATTTGACAAAATTAATTCATAATAAGTTGTTCCTCTGTTGGGCAATAATTCAATTTTTTTTTTAATATTAATCAACTAAAGTGTAAATTTCATGGTCATAGCTATTTATGATGTTCGAGAAAAATGATATAGATCATCAGATATCCCTGATTTGATTCCCCAAAATATAATTGAATATTGTTCTGCCAGTGTTTTGATACTAGTTATACGACTTTAAAAAAAACACGATAAAAAGTATTAAAAATTAATTATTATTATTATTATTACAACGATATATCAACTTTTCAAATCTTTTAAATACCTATGTGCTTCAATTAATTAAAAATTTGACTGGATATGGAACATATACATAATCAATAATGTTGCAATTAAATGCAACACTGCCCCCTATATAAGCCTTTGTTTGTATGCATCTATTTAAATATAAAAATACCCAACCTCAAACGTTTCCTTTTCTCTTATAATTTTGGGTTTTTTTCATTAATTATTATTATTATTCATTCGTCGTGGGAAATAAATTTATTTCTTCTTAATGAAGGGTACTACTACGTTAAAAGGTGTGGACTCAAGAAGAAAAAGTTATAAATAAATAAAATAGCGAATACCCTGAGTCATGATTCACGAGAGGTGAAGTAATCAATTTTTAAGCTTCCTCTAATTTCAATTTAATTCCAGTAGAGAGAAAACTTTATATATATATATATATATATATATATATATATATATATATATATATGTATATAGTGACTTGATCAAAAAAGAATCAACACACCTTCTGACCCGATTTATTCATTTTAATAACCATGTGTCAGTGGGCTTTTGTTCTATGTGTCTGCTATTCTTTTAATTCACTACTTTAACAAGATTTGAACAAACAAGAGACTTTTAAAGGATGCTTAAAAATAAAAATAATAACAATCCTAATTGATGCATTTCAGGACCTTGATTTACTTTCTCCATATACATACATATGACCATTAATTGTAGTAGTTGATTCAAAAGTGATGCAAAGGGCATCTTTATATACATACACACATACATGTGCTCAACCATCACATGGTCACATTCCAATCCACTGTCCTTAAAAATAAAAAAAATATATATATACAAAAATATGGCATGGGCTTCTGTAGATGGAATATATTGACAAAAGAAGCTATTGTATAGAAGAAGATTTATATGGAGGTCACAGCGTCTAAGTATGTGTTGGTAGCCATTGACCCATTGTTCCAGGTGGTTTTTGTTGTTTGTTTTTTTGTTTGATTTTTGACACATATAGAATCACTTCTTTTCATTTATACTTTATGTATGTATATTATACATGTGCCACTTTCCTTGTAGAAACTTTTAAGAAAATAAATAAAATAACGTCACTTTGTATTATTATTATTATTATTATCTGTTATTAATGACTTTTTTTTTTTTTTTTTTTTAGAAGAAAGAATAATATCTAATCATTGCTACTCCATATAAGACATACATTTGTAGAGAATTCAAGTGGTTTTTATTATTATTATTACAACTACTACCACCACTGCTACTACTATTCACACTCAGATAAGGGAATTGAGATGTGGAAATGATACATATATTATATGTATCAATGTGTATTTAAATGTGTATGTTCATACATATCTGTGATACCATTAGAAAAAGAAAGTAAAACCATTTGTTCCCTTTTCCCACAAAGTAAAATTGCTTAATTAAGAGGGAGAGAGAGAGAGAGAGAAAATATTGACGATGTTCGTTCCTAGATTTATTATTTTCATTATTTTTATTATTATTATGAAGCAGTATGGTTTGATTTCTAAGACGCAAATAAGGATAGGAGAGAGAGAGAGAGAGAGAGGAAAAAAATATGAAATCGAATCATAAAGTTTGCCTAGAAAATGTACTAGGGTGGTCCTAGTGCAGCTACAAACTTTAATTTAAAAGTCTTGCCTATAAATATATACTTACTACTATGCATACACGTTTGCTTACAATCCTGATTTCCAATAGATTGGAAGTCATTTGTAACTACAGTCTAATGGATTGAAGTTTCAATCTCTAAAGATAATATACTTATACTTCATACCATTTTTTTTAAAATATAAATTACATGTGTCAAGTCATCAAGAGATCGACCAAGTTTATATTCTGAAATATTTCAAAAATGAGTGTGAACTGCACTCATATTTTTGAAGACATTCTCTTTCGTTGGTATTAATAGGTTATTTCGATTAATTAATTAAATAATGACTCCAATAATAATGGTAACTTAATTAGAAGAAAAAAACCAACTGCCACTAAATAAATCTCTGGGGCTATGAAAAAGATGGTCGTTCTTTGTGAGGCCATATCGGCTTCATGTGCAGTCGACACATTTATCCAATTGCTCAATTGGATAGACAACAATCCTTGATTTCTACATATAAAGTGGCATTTTTTGCTAAAACTGTGCGCGATAGGTCTTAAAATGACTCCTAAATATTTGGCCGTTATATTTATGAAGTAAAAAAACCGTAAAGTGGATTTTCTCCTTTTAAAAACAAACTTGGTTCCTTGTTGACTTGACACACATGGTATTTATGTTTGATTGTGAATTAATTTACCTACTATATATGATTAATCGGGAGCTTGCTTGGAATTATTTCAAAAGAATTTGAATATACCGACATAAATGACAAATTTTGACTTCTAAAGCTGACTAAATGAACTTTTTAGTTAAAACAGTAATCTTGGTATATAACAATACATTTTTTTTATTTTATTTGTTAGTCAAGCAATTTATATTTGACCCATGTGCTAAATTATAATTAATTAGAGCATGGTCATAAAAATAACTAGGAATGATATTTAGTTTGGTTTAAAAAAACAACCTGTTATAAAGGAAAATTTGTCATTTTGGCAACATTAAAAAATATGAAATCACAATTGACTAACGGCAGATAAAAAAAATATATATATTTTTAGAGCTTAAATTTAATCAATATGTAACAATATTCAATTTCCACAAAGGATGCTTTTCTTATTTCATCATTATGTAAGTAAATTTCAATTATTACGAGACAATCATTTTTGGCATCTTGGTATTGTGCAATGCTTATAGCACAACAATCCCTGGAGTATTTGCAAAAGGGTATACTTTTTATGTGTATTTATATTTGATTAAACTTTAGGATAGTCATATCAAAATAGAAGGTAGCCTTTGGAGCATATGTAAGTCAAGATGCGAAAGATTTCATTAAGCTTAATCACAGCACTCCGAATTGCTATTTTGTGTGAGCTCAATTATATCTTCCAAGAAGTTAACTACTATCTGATAAATGCATAAGAGTTGTTGATTTTATGGGACTCCAATTGTAATTTATGCTCTCAAGTGTTCAACAGTAATTGTTTCTTTCTATCTTTCCTCCACCAAGAAAAAGGGCTTCAAATTCGATGTTTGAATATGATTCCTTACTCATTGCTCTATAAAGTTTTACTAAGAAAAATATTTTAATGAGTAGTATAGCTTAAAAAGAACTCACTTCCTAGATATTCAAAGTATTTGACAACATTTTATGGGATCTGTGTTGAGTATAACTACACAATAACCCGAACTTACTTAATGCATACATGATTTTTCGACTCATTTTTAAAGTTTAGCCTGATACTTTACATTCTTTGGTCTTCATAGGGAATCCTATAGAATAGGAGTCATCAACCTTTTTCCATGGCGGCATGACCCCATTGGCACTCTCCAAATACATAATATGTGTCCCAAGCTATTCATTTTAATTATGTATCTAAACATATTCAAGGGTCACATGCCAAAGGTAGGGGAGACTTTGACTAGGGAGTCATAATAGAGTATGAAACTTATTTAAGGACTCATGACTCGGGATCCGGACTCGAGTCTCTTTATACAAAGACTCGCGTACTTGATTCGACTCTTGTTCAAAGGTTTTGTAACACTATACTCGTGGTCAAAAATGAAGGACTCCATCTTGAAAAAACTCGGTACTCGATTGAAGGCTCGTGAAGTGCTCTACCACAGTCGGCCCTTTAGGCTGAAGAACCCTATTAGAAATAACTATAAGGAAGCATTATATATTATGTATAAGCATTGGAATTTTGAAGAGGGAGTGAGTGGACAAAGAGGGATTTGAAATCTCGTTGTTCCTCATTTTTTATGACTTAAAAATAGCTAAAAAAAAGAAAAATCAACTTGGTTTCAACTTTGCCCTGATGGTTTTGTATTTTTTTTTTTAAATATAATATATACATAAATGAACGCTCTCTTAATATTGTTTTTTTGAAATTAAATATGTTACAATTCAACCGTTCTTTACCAATAAATAATTTCTATTTTTAAATACTCTAATAATTATAATAATATTTATGTTAGATCCATCCATGAATTGTTTTTGTAGGAGATTAATAATAATAATAAATATAATTATAATTGATTCAAAGTGTATTTTAATTGATTTACATATGCATGTAGAAGAGAAAAAACCGAAATATTACGAAATATTTTGTATCATTAGCTCTATATGTATAATCAATTAAGTGGGGAACAATGAAATTGTATCAATGAAGTTAATCGTATTTTTATATGTAGAGGATACTAAGTTTTCACTAAGGTGTATGTACATATATAATATTTTGAAAGTGAGTTAGTTCCCTTTTGGTCACATTGTATGTTAAATGTAATACAATAAAGTTATATATAAAATATGCAAAGTCATTTGTAATGTTTATTTTTATTTTGAGTGGCTACCATTGTATTCAGAATGGTGCATGTATTGATTTTTTTTTTTTTTTAATTTTTTTGCATGGATTTACTCTATATATATATATATATAGTATATAGAATGACGCTTTGATTTGATTCTTCATCCATTGTGTTTTAAAGTAGTTTCATTCATTGGTGGATGGGCGAACTTACATTGAGTAAAAGTTTTTGATACGACTTGCTGTTTCAGGTGATTTATGTTCATATTTTTCATTTTTTTTTTGTGTACTATAGCCATGCCTATCTATTACATATATGTATTAGTATAAGACATTCTCTTTAGGCACTTGAAATGTGAACACAATATGCATAAGCTGACACACGCACACATTAGACCTACCTATTTGCATGAATCATGATGATAAAGCCAGTAATAGTTTTTAATAGTTTACATACTTATTAAAAAAAAAAAATTAATGACTCTTAGGTACATATGTCATTAATATTTGTCTAATGACTTGAATATGTGTGAGGTCTTTAAAATTATTCAACCTTTTCGTAGTAGGAAAAAGTATGCTTATAAAAAGTAATTTGGAACTTAATTGCATTATATGCATAGATGCATGTATTATTATTTATGCCTATAGATAGATGGATCCGCTCATAACTGACTGACAAACAGGCAGAGGCTGATATAATATTTTTGCTCATATTTCTACTATAGACGTTTGTCTCTCACGTCACAGATTGTATCAAGCTGGAGGACTATGTATTTAGTAAATATATATATATGATAAAATGGAGATATTTTCAATAAAAGTCTATCGAAAACTTCATCTTTGAAAATAAAAAAAATAAACAATAACTGAACACATTTTGATGTCTAATAGCTAATTATAGTAGATAGTGAAAATGCCTGAACTTTTCCAATAAGTTTTGTACCGGATGAATAAAGGATCATATTAGTAGAATAATCGGTGAAAAATATATGATCCTTGCAAAAGTAATTGTGAATTTATTGGCAACACTACATAGTAAGTAAATGTGAATCATGTTATAATGATTAATGACTGTATAACATATTTTATATGCATACAATTAGAGTTTGAATATTTGTGGACCCCGTCACGACATTTAAATGCACTGCAGGTGTTCCATATATATTTTTTATTTTAATTAAATTAAATTATGCTCCAAAGCAGGACAAGCTTTTTGGGATAAACAAAATAACACACTGTATTCTCCCTTCAGCTGTTTTTAATCAGTTGACACTTCTGATTTAAAGTAGCTGACTCTACGTGTTATCAACTCTAAAAGGGTTTTATTATTATTATTTATAGTTTTGATGTATGAATAATATAAAAGTCAAGGATTGCGCGCCCTTTTTTTGAATTATTGAATAATAAATAAGTATTAAAGATTGATTTGTATATTGGTAGAATTTATCAATGTAATGTATATCTAAATAATAACTCTTCCCAATATTAAAAAGTTGGCAAGAATGAAAATACAGAAGGGTAGCTAGCTACCAGTTATTTTTCCAAAAAATTTCCTTTCCCTTTTGAGAATCGAGGTTGCGAATGTACAAAAATGCTTGTCGTTAAAAATGACCAACTTCATCAATGGTGACGCCACGGTAAAAAAAAAACCAGGTTTCGGACCTTTATTCCTTCTCTTATTATATAAGGAAAGGTCGAAAGAAACTATAATAATTGCTTCGTGTTTATTATGATTGTACTATTATAAATATATATACCATTTCGTCGTGACTCTGTGTCAATTATACATATGTAAATATGTTAATGGTAGACCAAGGTCAGAATGATACCTTAGATTCCACATATTATTACACCCTATCTACTTGAAATAATAATAAATTAAACATATTTTATACAAAACTATGGGTTCCCTCAAACAATAATGAGGATCTTTGAGAAGAGGAGATTTCTTTAGCTTCCTTCTTCTATGAACAAATAGGAAGAATATTAACTTTTATTTGTAGCATAGAATAATGAGGAAGAAGGACACACAGAAGGCTACTCAGTTAGCCCTCATTCTGTACGGTACTTTCATATGTGTAGGCATTGTGTAGTTATTTAAATAATCTTCTATTTTTATTTGAATGGGCATAAAGGAAATTCAATGCAATGGGAATATTTTTTTCTGTCTACTTTTTTATTCAAAGTCCTTTTTACTTAAAAAAGAAGAAGAAAAAAATGTAGTTATGATCATATGTAGGGGGTCTCCTTTAAAATACTTTAATGTATAAAGTCCAACAAGCATTATCTCAACAGCTGTGTCCTTATGTTAATACTCCAAAACACTACACCTTTTCTAATAATAATAATTTTCAACTCTAAGAAAACAACAGTTTTTCGTACATAGGATGTAGAATTACTCATTTCCCAGGAAATTCTACCTTTAGGTAAGTCCCGGGAAACCCATTTATAAATTGAGGTATCCCAGAGAATTCTGGGATAGTAGAGAATAATTAATTAACACTGTGAAATTATTATACATGAGTCATTTATTATACATACATTTTAAAAAGAAAACATAATATATATTTTAAACGTGCCTTTTTACCACTAATTTCGTTAAAGAGCCAAATTTGTTCACTAAAATGGAAAGATATTTGTAGTGAGTATCACCGATTATAGGGGTATATGGTTAATTACAAAAGTCTAATATTAAATAACAGCAAAGCATCCAGGTCAGGGGTGTCCAAACTTTTTGCAAATTTGGTTTGTTAAAAATGTAAGGGCGAACGAACCTTGGCGAACATTCATTTACGTAGAACAGCAATTAACAGCCCAATTTCCACGCATCCTTGAACTGTCAGCCCTCGAAGTCAATTTTCCTATTTTTTTTATTTGTCACCATTTTAGAAAATTTGGGGCTCCTTCAGTTAATTACTCATATGTATACTAACTTACAGTTCCTAATTGAGTCTCTAGATGGCAGCACTTAGCACACGCAGGTAACAGCGATGTTGCTTATTGTATGAATTCTACATGGGGGCCAGGCGTTATTGATTTTATGACAGAGGCTGCTGGCTGGAGGAAAATTGACAAAGGATCCCATTTGGCCCCTGGGCCGGACTTTGGACATCTCTGGTCTAGGTGATCAGGAGTACGCATTTAGGAATAATAACTCCTTTGGTGGTACAGAAATATGAGGGATTTCAAACTGCTCCAGAAACAGGAGTAAAGTCATCAAGAATTCAAAATAGTTTTGGGGCTTACTTGAGGTTCACTTTTTGTTCAATATGCAGACAGTCCATCATAATTTGGATAAGTTTTCATTTAATGAATACCAAACATAAAGGAAACACTCATTAAAATAAAATGATTAAATAAAAAAGATTTCCGTATAAGTTCTCGTAGTTCCAAGGAAAAGGAATCCCGGGAGATCAACCCTAGTATAAACATACGTGATATGTATAAAATCCAACCCTCTTTAAGTATTCATTTAAATACTTAATACAAAATATACAGCTTCTCTATATTTTTTCAACACCAGGATGGCGCATTCCACCATAGGCAGGCTTGTGAATGTAATTTATTTATGTGTTGGAAGAAATTTGAGATGTATCCTAGATAATACATATTATTGTCATGCATAGATATATAATGAAATAGATTAATGCAGTCACGAACAAACAAATTAGATGGACCAATCCACTTGCGTTGGTTTCCAAGGGATGATCCAATTACATAGGTAACTTTAATTCTGTCTTATAATTTTTTTTTGTACGGATTAATACATATGTACACCATATGTAGAAAATGATTTCTCTTTAATTTGGATATTTATGAGGTTTGGTTTATTTATTATCCTTATTATTTTACACTTGATAAAATACTTTCATTTTTATTAGTTTGTCTTGGTGACCCATTAAGAACGTTGTACATTCTACACTACATTAGTAATCTAATAAAAAAAAATTATGTTTTTTTATTACACTGATAGTAACTTGTATTAGAAATAAATTATAATAGCTGGGTAAATGCGATTTTAAATAAAGTCACCATGCTTCAACGACTGGAATTCCATGGAATGATAAATATATGGAGATATGTGTCAAGTCAAAAAAAGACCAAGTTAATATGAAATATTTCAAAAATGAGTTAGAACTGCACTCATATTCTTGAAGATATACTCTTCGTTTGTATTAATATGTTATTTCGATTAATTAATTAAATAATGACTCAAATAATAATTGCGACTTAATCATAAGAAAAAACCAATTGCCACTGAATAAATATCTGGGGCTATGAAAAAGATAGACGTTCTTTCAGGGACCATATCAGCTCTATGTGCAGTCGGCACATTTATGCTATTGCTATATTGGCTAGACAACAATCCCTGGTTTCTTGATTAAAAGTAATATTTTAGCAAAAACCGTGCGCAATAGGTCTTAAAATGACTCCTAAATATTTGACCGTAATATTTATGAAGTAAAAGTACACTTAAAAGTGGATTTTCTCCTTGGTTTCTTGCTGACTTGACACATATTAGTGGTTTATTCATTGACTTTTTAGATAAAAGCTACCAATTGATGATAAACATATTTTGTAGGATATTATGAGTATAATTCAAGTGCCCACAGGTCTTGTCACTCATAAATATATTATTGTACATTGATAATAAGTAGTTGATCATATCAAAATGAAATGATAATAATAGGTGGATATGTTAGAAAAAATGAATTATCGAATCAAGGACTGTATGTTCCTACAGTGTAGATTGGTTCCATTAAGGAAAAGTTGAGTACAATTAAGATTGCTCTGTGATCACGACTAGCTTTTTTTGTGCACTCCCAACCTCGACACTCAAAAGAGAAGGAAAAAAATTGGAAAAATAACTGGTAGCTAGGCTACCCTTCTGTATTTTCTTGTTACCAACTTTTTAATATTGGGCAGATTTATTATTTAGATATGCTCTACAATGATAAATTCTACCAATATATAAATCAATTGTTAATACTTATTTATTATTCAATAATTCAAAAAAAAGGGCGCGCAATCCTTGATTTTCATTCTTAATTATATACATCAAAATCATAAATAATGATAATACACCTTTTGAATTCATAGTACGTAGAGTCAGCTGCTTTAAATCAAAAGAGTCAAATGATGAAAATCAGCTGAAGAGAGACTACAGTGTGAGTTTTTGTTTATCCCAAAAAGCTCGTCGTGGATATTACAGAAAAAACCAAACAAACGAGGTTCATGACGTCATACCCTCATTGCCAATGGAGCATGAACAAACTTTCAAAGCATTCATAGTTGCAAAATGGAGCAGAAATCCTGAAAACAAATGAAACTTTATACGAGTCCGACTTGCAGACACACAAAAACATTGCAATATATGTATGCTTAACGTTTGTTCAAAAAAATGAGTCAAAGCCTATTTGAAATTAAGAAATATATTCCAATGTAACCAAAGTCGGTGTGGATGTGGGTGATCCTTATACATGATAATTAATTATTATTATTATTATTAATCAAGAAGTTATCACCTTTGAATATAAAAGTCCCTTTTGGTGTCCATTGACGTCACCTTTTTTTTTTTTTTTCAAATATTGAATAATTCATCCATACATAATATTATGCACAAAATCAGTCAGTCAGTCAGTCAGTCATAATATTATTTCTTTTGAGCTGTGTGGGTAGATGTTGGGCTAAAAAAACATGGACGTATGACACACTTCTTTTGCAACCTTCTTTTATATATATATATAGATATGATACATATATGTATGTTTGTATGGGCACATTCTATCTATGTACATACCTATATTTGACAACCAAAAAAGTATACATATAAAAGGATTGTCAAAAATGGAGATTTAAATACATACATACATGTAATGTATATGTACATACAAAAATAAATTTAGCATGAAGGAGAATATCTTTAGTGAAAGTATATGTATATATACATAGTATGTTGTACATTTTTAGAGACCAATGGATTTTTTATGAATTTGAGAGTGGAAATAGTAGGTACTTCCTTATATCATATCCAGAAGGAGAGAAAGTTGGGAAAATCAGAGGGTTAGATACTTTAGAATACCTTTTCAAGTTCAATATTGGAATAAATAATAAAAACAATAATAATATGTAATAAATTGTATAATTAATGAAAATAAAAAATTGGACACTAGCATAAGTAAGACTCTAAGGTCCAAGTCTTCAAATTTTGTGAATTGAAGACACTTCTTCATTCTTCAAACATCTTCAATACCGGAGGTGGCCGGAACATAATTACCAATTACAGTTACAACTCTGGCCCTTCATATATGTACATCCTTTGCTTTTCTTAAGCATTCACGCACTCACTCCATTGCTGTATCCTTTATCAAACTTCCTCCTTTCACCTCATGATGATGAATGAGCCCCAAGGCTGGACATACCATACATCCCATACCACCAACAACAACATACGCCCTTTTAGAGACTGCTGCAATTGTAGAGCATCTGCTTTCATGTGGTGAACAACCCATTGATCTTTAAATATGGAGGGTAAAGTGAGTCTCGTCCATTAACAAGATTGGTAAATTTTGAGACTCAGCGGAAAGCTTATTCCCATATTGAATTTGCGTATTCCATATTGAACTTCAAAAGGTAATGAAGTAAATGTGTGTAGTAGATAAACTCATTGATAGATTCTAATATTCAAAATAAGCAAGTAGTGCAAGTCCTTGTGTCCGTTCGTATCTTTAAAAGAGTATCATGGTCCGCAAAGAGGACAAACTTGGGGAGCAGGATGAGCTAAGTGTAACTTGACCCAAAGAAGTTACATTAGCTATTTAGCCTCTAAAGTCACCCAAAATGTCTGGAAGGTAATTTCGAGCCAAAGTACGATTTACGGGGCTTAAGTGAGCCCAATTTGAGGTTGTCGTTGAAGTCAAAAGTTTCAAGAAAATGGGGGGATTTGAGGGGAATCAAATGACCACCATACACGAGAGCATCATACAGTATGTATGTGAAAACAACATACTTTATATTCCAGCACCAATTCCTGGATAATTTAATAGATAGTCAGATATTAGATTAAAGAGCGGCCACTCCTGTACATATATAAGATTATACATATATGTACATATTTATGAAGCCCTATTGAGCTTAACTCATCATTTTGTTTTTATTATTTATTAAAATACTTTCATTCTCATAAGTTTTTTTAAGAAATGTTTGAATCTTCCAAATATATATTATTTTGATGTACAAGCTTGCAAAAATAATAATATAAAAATAAAAACCATAGCGTTTAAGCCCTAAAAAAGAGAAACTTTTCCTCTCTGCTACATACATCCATAGTACGACCATATTATAAAAAAAATACATAGATGAATGTTGAAATTTAAATCCTGACAAATCAAAGGGATGAGGATGCTCATAGATGATGATATGGAATTAATCAGTGGAATTGAATGGACTCCATACGAAATAGGGTATCATTCTACATATTATACTGAGTTGTGTAATAAGTGACTTAGACTACTACCATTATTGGACTTGATAATAATAATAAGAATAAGAATAATAATAATAATGGGTTAGGTAGACAATTCATATTGGTATTTGATTTTTTTTTTTTTATTATGATGATTACTTTAAATGTCGAGGATTATTGTGAAATTTAATATTATTATTATTTATTTATACATATATATATATATATATATATATATATATATAAACAAAGCTTCTTCTTCTTCTTCTTCTTCTTGCACTTCCTATGTATTTATTTAAAAGTACTATCATCTTAAGATGAATTGATTATGGTGTGAAGAAGGAAATATAATAATAATAATAATGATGGTTCTATTTGCCAAAAAGGATTTCATAATTTGTGTCATGATGTTACATGAGAAGCCAGGGAATTAATTGCACTTACCTACACTTACTATTATATGCCTCCTGATTTTTTATCTGTCTTTGATAGTGTATATCTGAAGTAAAAAAGAAAGGCTGGCTTATAAAAAGGGACTGAATCAAACCATGAGCGGAGGGGTTAGAATAAACGGGCCAATATTAGATCCGTTTATACACTACCCTAATAAATAATTATCAATATTTTGTCAAAAGAAGGAAAAAATTAAGAAAAAAAGGAGGATCAAGTGTTTTAAAGCTACTTGGAAAAACCCAGACTATCTTTCCTCACAACCTGTATGTATGTACTTAAATTCATATGTTGGATTACTACATAACATGAATATAATGACTTGATGACAAGTGACTTCATCCTTGTTCAATATTATACATAGTATAATAATTTTGATGGATAAAAATAAATAAATTATTTGATCCTTTATGGACAAAAAAACAATTTGAAATAAATTAAAACATGGTCGTACTCGCCCTGAAAAAGAAATTAAACCATCATCCTTCTGGTCCATACAACAATGCGGGCATCATTTATAAATTATTATTATTATTATTTGTGGAGAAATTATAAAATGTCTCCAAAAAATCAAAAAAAAAAAATCTTGACTGATGAGCTTTATTGCAATGGTGATGAGGCACTCCTTCGGCTTATTGTCTGATTAATTATTTTTAATGTAGAATTTGTTTAGAATAAATTTGAAGAATAAAAAATCAACTGATGACTCCAAAATTTCCATAGATATTAGATATCGAAATTCTTGTAATTTTGAAAAGATTTTGATTCCTTGACAACAATTCTATAACTACATATTCAGATTTAAATATTCAGGCACCTACGTCATGATACTATCCCAACAATATCAACAACATTGCTGCTAATACGTGCTCTGAAAAATGATTTGAAATATATTTTATTGAGGAGATTCACTATTTTCTTCTAAAGAAAGAATTGTCCAAGAGCTGGTTTTCTACTGACTTTTTTTCCTCTTTTTTAACAAAGAGGTTGAGAGAGCCTACGAAGTTTGCTGTGACGAGTCCATACTATTTTTGTCACAATCATATTCCTACATCATCGTCAAATATTGATTACCCCTTTTGATTTACTGACTAGTGGGATTCTTAAATAGTAGTAGTTATATGTCTTTATATACCTTGATTTTGAATTAAATCCTTGCTAAGAGATGCAAATATCCCTCATAGCAAATAGTTGAACAGTTGGTAGAAATGAAGAATGTCTACATATAATCTTTTTACTTCTCTTTCTTTTAGAGCACAAGGTTGAGAGCTGATTTTGAGGATTATTTTTATATATTTAGATGAATATGTTATGCACAGGTTATGTAACATGTAAAAAAGTAAAAGGTTCAAGTCAAAAGTTTAAAAAAATGAGATGAAGGATTTTAAATGTATGTACATGGAATTTAGAGAGTACTACCTATAACTTATAATAAAAAAAATGTACTACGATAATGATGACTTGATTGAAGTTCCATTATTTTGCTTAGGGCTCAATTCCTAATTGATGGGCATTTTGTGGCACATTAAGGGTGGTACAAGTTGCAATTTGTATACCTACTACGAAATAAGTGCTCAATAGTGTGACATTATTTTGTTTTGATGAAAATATCTCTCGAAGGAGACAAGTACTTACTAAGTACATTTTATCAGATATTAATACACCTACGAGTACATTGAATTTCATTTCAAATCCCTCTAATGATATTTAAAACTATAAAACATGGTAAAAAAAATAAGCTTGTTAGCTGGAAGAGTCTATGAGACTTGACTTTTTCCCGCAAGATGTCACTTTTGAAGTACATATTTATGAATATATATATACATAACACATGGGCTGAAAAGTCCCGGGCCTAACAAAGACAGCACGGTTTGTTTTTGTTCAAAAACAGCTTCATTCATCAAAATAATATCCATCAAGTACAACACAGCGTCGCTCTGACATTTCAATACCACTTTTGTAGAACGATTTATATCTTGACTTAAAATAATTTCAGGGATAACTTCTTTATTCGTGCGAAATTACTTCTGGCGAACATTTTTTTAGGTCTGCGAACAGTTAGTAGTCGCTGGGAGCCAAATCTGCCGAATACAGTCCATGTGAGAGCAATTTAAAATTCAATTCACGTCGTTTCACCACTTTGTTTCATAGCTCTGGTGGTGAAATCGAGTTCTTCCATTGTACATATATATATACATATTTGTAATACAAAAAATCGGGGCATATGTTCACTTCCAAATGTACATAAATACATACAGAATAATTAAATACAGATGACTCTCCAGAGAAGAAATGATGAAAATGATGATATCATTAAGTAAATAAATGTGTCTACATCAATAAGGACAACCTCAAAAGAGTCGAGAACCTCCGTTCCACAAAACTCTTGCTTATCTCTCTCTCTCTCTCTCTCTCTCTCTTTTCTATACATATTTATATTCATGTATATCTTCACAATAGACTTAAAGTATTTTCAAAGTAATTTATCTTCTTTTTTAATTGTATCCAACAAAAGAAAAACCTAAAAACGTGAAAGTATTTTAAGGTCAATCTCATGAAAGTTATATCGACATATTACATACTTACTTCACGTATCTATGCATATAGGAACGAACATAATACTTTATAGCAAGCAACCTCAAAAAGTTTGACAAATGATCTGTCAAAAACATAGAGTTGAGTCGTTATGAATAAATTCAAAATGTCAATGGTTTTTACTTACTTTGACTTATTATTACTTTATAATAGATTTGTATCTATTTGATTTAGAATTTGATGAGCATATCTATAGTGGACCTGCAGTGGACATAAATGAACCTTCATTAATATTCAAATTGCCTTTTCATCTAAATATATAACTATTGTGACTCCTTTGATCCAGGATTCTATAATATAGGGGAAAGGAATTAAATAAGCTTGATTCGAAATGAACTAATGGGAATTAAAATGGGCTTTAACACACTAAAGAGCCACACCAGAGTCCATTCATAAGGTGAAGAAGGGTCAGATTCATAGAAATGACACCTTTTGATGAAGACATCATTAATTCACTTAACTGTTCATTGCTTTATATATTGTTTTTCAAAGACCTTGTTGTCTATGTACCTTTGGCGGTAAAGGTGATTATTAGGAATGTAAATAATATGCAAAACGCTGCGTGCGAGATTTTGTGGAGTTGGCTCTTCGAAAAGTACTTTTTGTTTTCCAAAGCTGTTATCATTTTTCCTTTATTACTACTGAGGGGAGAACATCTACCTGATAGTAATGATCTCGCATGAAGGAAGTCATGCATTAAGGCCAATAAAAGCTAATAAAATGTAAACAAAAAGGGCTCAAGTCCTCGTATCATTATTAGTTAAAAATTACAATTTCCATACATTAATTTCAGTTAATTTTCTGCTTCTCATCTATGGTATACATAATGTTATTGTATAGTATTGATGACTTCACTTGTATATATAAAGGAGAATAGCAGCTTGTAGCTCAGTAAAACGTCATGACAGCTCAAGCTGCTTCCCTCTCAACATTCATCAAATTGTCAGAGTGGCCAGGTTGGTTTTCTCTTTCTTTTTATTTTACACACCCCATTTGCATATTATTTACATTCCTAGTGATTATACCATGACGACTTCTTATCCCAACACTCTCAAGACTTGCGCCAATTGCGTGAGACTCATGCAATTCTACCAAATCTCTTATTTTCATATTACATTTTTTTTTTTACATAGAAAAATATTCATATAAATTTAAATTGAAGGACACTGAATTTGAATTATGCTACAAAATGTCACACCAAACTACGTCCAAAGTTGAGAGCCATCGTCTAACATTAAATTTGAAGTAGATAGGAGCTTCAAAACATCACGCCGAACTTACTTCAAACTTGAGTCTTCCAAGTTTTAATTACCACGGTAATGTCTACGTGACTCATTTGTCAGAACTAATTTAAAAACTTGAGAACCTGGTTGAATCATGTCATATATTATATTATATATGACTGTATTCACGTAGGTTGTAGTTAAGATTAAAAATCTCAGGCTGAACTAATTTTTAAAACTTGAGACTCTGTACATGAACCTGAATAGGTCATAAATACTTCCTATGTTAATTCTAGGGTCCAGTAAATTGTTTAGATAGTAGGATATTTCTTTCAAGGGGGCTTCTTCTTTCTTCAATTATTCCCTCCAAAGTTTGAAAATTATACATGATGCCTTTTCAAAAGAAGCAATTATTTTTTTTTGTTTTTTTTTAAATGACAGCATAATAAATTATATTGAGGACATTTTTCCTATTCCGAGGAGTCTGTCAAGATTTATGTCCTTCCTCTTTCAAATGTTTTAAAATACCTAT
>OY804521.1:35118606-35317206 GCA_963680855.1 Lepeophtheirus nordmannii
TAAATATAAATCAATTTACCAACTACTACAACTGAGCATAGGGCAATAAGAACAGAGATTAATTGCTTTTTAATTATCATTTTAGATATTGTCTTCTAATGATTCAATAAACTACTGAGTTCTATATACAACTTAGCATAAAGCACGTAACTTATGTATAACTTACAACAAATGCTCCATTTTATATATTAATTAGGTCTTATTTAATTAATATATTATCAATTATATTGAGTAGGAGTATTCAATCAGTATTTTAAGTAGGTAATATATACATTTAGATATTGTTAGATAAGTCAATTGCATCTAAGAATTTTAATTTACCCAATTGACTGTTTACATCAGAAAATAATAATGAAATACTTAAATGAAATTTAAGTGGTTTAGTGATGAAATTGTCAGGAAGGTGCATATAGTCCATACAATATAAATATTCAATACATACTCCATTAAAAATGTGGATAATATTTAAAAAAAAAAAATGCCAATTAATGTAAACAAGAAGGAATTTGATTAAGATTTTAATTTGATTGTGAATTTTCGATATGGGTCTTTTTACGGTAGATAGAAGCAAAATCATCTTCGTAAACCTTTTTGTTTTTATAGACCTAATGGTAGCTGCAGCTTTGATTCTATTAGTACCAATTTTTCTACACGGAGTACCTCCAAGTTTTGAGTTACTCTTTCCCATGAACATAGCAGGATATATAACGTTTGGAATTGTGATAATGATGCTTGCTATCATCCCATTATTATCAATTTATTGGTATAAATACATAATGAAAGACTCCCCTTCCCTTCATTCCTATGATGCTATTGAGGCACCTTTGTTGGATCACAAATTAGATCCAAAAAAAGCGAAACCCGCTTCAAAAGCGTATCTTGATGAATGTGGAGTTAAAATACCGATTGATGAAGGAACTGAAATTGAGGAAAGTAAAGCGTATGATATGGATATGAAACCTATCAATGTTTCTACAAAGGTAGCACATAAAGCCGAAGCAAGAAAAAGTATTTCAAAATGTGACCCCAATTCTCTTATGGATGTGACAAAATATTCCAGAGTTTCTAGCAAAAAATCACCTCATCATACTACCTCATCATGTAAAATAAATGAATTATTAGATCGACAGGAATTTCCATCTGAACCTTCCTTGGCACAGGAAGATGCTTCTCTTACAAAGCAACCTCTGGCGGTCTCAGATGTTGAACACAAGGAATCTTTACAAGAAGACGGAGATACAATCGTAATTAGAGAAGAAGATTTGCTCTATGTTATAAGAGCTAGAGATAAAAGGAAACTTTTGGAACTGAGCTATGATGTTCAAAGGATATCAACATAAGCCCATTGTGATATTATCATTCTGGTGTATTGTTAATAAAATGTGTTCATAAAATCTGTATTTTACCTTTTTATTAATATTGAAATAAATTATTCAACATGTAAATTGTAATTCTTAAATTAATTAATTTATATACCATATTTATAAAGTGTCAATTCGTATTTACATGTTTTGCATGAGTTAATTCTTATCTGTGCTACAAAACAACAAAATGGTTAATATTTCAATTTTTTATGATCATATGATATAATATTATGTATTAATTTACTGTTTGTTAATATTAATTTGAACGGAACATTTTTAAGTACTAACAAAACCTCTGATTGTTTCGTTATGTTTTATAAAATTATAATTCATATTATTATAATGACGAATGATACTTGATATGATAAGTGCATACTTGATTTTCTTAAGAGTATCATATCCTATTTTATTTAAAAAAATAAGATTGCACTTATATCAAATGATATGATATGCATTATATGCATACCTACAGAAATAAACCATTTACTTTAAACTATATATAAATGCGTATATTGAGTTCTTTTAATATGTGTATAATATTTTTTGTACTATTTTGCATTGAATAGATGCTATAAATTATATTATATTTTTTTTTGGCAATAATGAAACAACTAATTAAATTTAATATAAAATAAAAATGGTTCGGTTCTAATCTATGTTCTTATAAAGTTTTTGTGTCTTTGTTATGTAAATTTTGTTTTGTGATAAATATGGATAAGATATTATCACCCAGTGTTCCTAAAATGGTACTAGTGAACTCAATAGTTCTTATGAGTTTACTTGTATCGTCCGCATTACTACTTTTTTCACCATATTTCTTGAGTGGAATTCATTCTATATATAGAATCGACTTTTTCCCACCTTCAATCCTAATCATCGTCATTGGTTTGGTAATTCTTCTATTGACGATAGTGCCGATTATATCGCTATGTTGGTACATATACATATATAGGAATATTAAAGGGATATACTCTACAACATATGGAATGAAAAAAATGGAAGATTTACGAAGAGATTACATGGAGGAAAGTCAGTTAGAGGGGAAGGAATGCTTTACTTCTATGATGGAACCCGCTTGTTCAGATGATAAAATTATTGTTGAGATTGTTGAGTGTGGAAAGCCAGAGGTTGCTTCGCAGGAGTCATTAAACGTCCTCAAACCAGAATCTCCTCATACCTCATCCATTCGAAGGAGACGAGTAGTTTGTTCAGAGAATGGATCTAATGTTTTCGAAGTTGGAACTGTTTGCCTTCAGGATGTTTTAGAGGATAATAGTGATGTACTCGTGATTCATGAAGAATTGATTGAATATAAAGATCCAAAATATTGTTAAGTTATTCTTTTTTTAAATGCTCAATGTTTGCTCATATTGCATAAATAAATAATAGAAAAATGAATTGGATTTTTTTAGTTTATTTGAAATATACATGAATTTTGGAGCAGTTTTTGATGATTTAGTTAATTGATTCTATAAGTCTTGTGGCAAAGTATGACTATTTTTTCTTTTTCGGCTATTAAGATCAACATTAGTATCAATCTTTCACCAAATTTCCAAATTCGATTGTATAGCGAAATATTTTCGTCTTAAAAATTGATGATAACAATTATTATTCCAAGAAGTATAAATGTACATAGATACACTTACAGTGAAGTTATATTCTAAAAACATTTTCATCATCATTTCCAGAAATTTAATCGCGAGTAAATGAATAACGTAAATAAGGCTTATTAAGATTAGAAAAATTCATTTGTCTCAATGATACACTTTCATAAAAACCAATTACATTTTTTAAGAAAGAAAATTACTTTTATATGACAATTAAATCCATAGATAATTTTCTCTATGATTTAATCATATGGATAACTTAATAAGGTTTAATACAAATTTTAATTATAAGTTGCTAAAAATATTTTTGTAATTAATAAATAATGTAAATTTAATTATTAAAAGATAATTTAAAGAAGTAGAATTGAAACATATTAATGTAAATTAACTGAATAATTATTGTGGAATCATGGGTGGACTTCTGGCCCCTAATAAGGGCAAAATGGTTATGGTTAATGGATTCACATTTTTACTTCTGTTTACCGCTTCCATTTTAACTCTAATCACTCCCTTCTTCTTCCATCAAATACCATATATATATCGACATGTTATACCCATAAATTCGTTTATATCTATTTTAATCGGAATGATTATTCTGTTGATGTGTCTGGTGCCTTTGCTATCTCTTTATATGTATAGAAATATCACAGACGAGTTGATACGAAATAAGGATGCATTGGTAGCCCGCTTAGTTCAAGGTGATGGAGATTTGAAGAGCAAGGATGTTGAAACAGCTTATAGAGCCAGCATTGATACTGAGGAAGAGTGTATATCAGAGCAATCATCATTAGATGTCATCGTAGAAAAACCTAAGTATCAAGATAAAAAAAATATCCCTGAAATGTTGTCTCGTGAAGCTGCAATCATTGCTGGAACCGACGGATTGCCTCCATTTGGCGGTATGAGTCCTTATACTACATTCAAATCGGGACCATGTGCAGAGCCCATGCCTGTGGGAGATATATCATTAATATCTATAAGATCTCCCGAAGCATTAATTCCATCAGAGGAACCATTAAAATCCAAAGAAGATGAAGATGGAGACACAATTGTAATTCGTGAAGAAGATGTATTATACATTGTTACTGATAGTGCAACAGAAGATGACGATTTGTCTCTTTCCAACTAAATCATAGCATTTTTCTTTTATACGATTTATAATTTCCTTCATTTGTTATCATATATTAAAAAAGTATATTCATTAGATTGTTTTAGAAACTTTGAGCTTTTTGTCAATTAAAAAGTCTTCATACATCATTATATTTAGCTTTACAAGTTACTCACAAAATTATTAAATTAATATTACGCTAACACAATTCATCGAAATAACTAATAATGCATATAATAATATCTTTCAAAAGTCAATAGAAACTATTACCCACAAAGTGTAAAAAGTTTGTTTTTTATTTCCATAAATCTGTTTGACCAAATGTAATCCTTTTAAATAGCTTGTTATCCGATTATTTAAAACTAAAGGAAGTATTTTCCAAATTCTTACTTCATTATGGTATTATAAGTCTCCGAAAATAATTAACTTATCATGAATAATGACCTTTTCAAACAAATTGCTATTGTCAATGAACTTTGCAATATTTCTTTTTGAAAATACATCACATGCAAAGGAAATGAAATTTAATTAAGATGAATGTATTTTAACCTACACATTTCGACGATAATGCTCGGAAATTTGATCAGGATTTGAGGATACAATCTAATTATCTCCGTATCTGCATAACTATTTAGGTAGTTGACTATTATGAATAGCTTTACGCTCTGGCAACAAGTCTCGAACCCTTCATTTGGTGCTGCAAATTATAATTAAATCATTTCTTCAAAAGTGTATGCACTTAAAAATATGCATGTATAGAGATACAGTATAATTTTATATTCTTTTTATTTAGATACATTACATAGTCAGAAAATAATATATAATATATATGTAATCTTAAAATCAAATGACAACAGACTTTTGGTTTTCAGTGTTAGGAAGTTTTACTTTAGCCTTTTTAATGTTTTTAGGCATTAAATGAGAATAAAGATGAGGTATATAGGATGTATCGCTTCCAGTACCTTCATCTTTACTAATTTCCGGTATTTCCTCATTCTTTTCAGAAAGAGTTTTAATGCCTAGTGTCTCTCCATTTGGGAAGAATTCATCAGTGTTTGAACTTGCTGTCAAGGAGGAGGATACAATGGATTTAGGTTGTTGATCATGCAATTGATGATGAAATTGACGGTTTAGTGAAATTGAGGATGAATAGGAAGAAGAGGCAGAGGATATATTTTGGATTTTATTCGCCGTGGGAGGTGGATATCCACCCGAGGATGAGAGTCTTAAGACTCCATCCTCTATAACAAGTGAGCGTGGTACACTGGGTGAAATATTGCTGAGACTCGAACTCTCATCTCTATTAGGTAAATATTTATAAATTGTATTAGAATGAATAGGGTCGTGATTGGAAGTGGAGGATAGAGATGAGTAATTTTGTAAGAGTTGTCGGCTATTCTCGTTATTATTATTACGAAAGTGAAGGGAAAAGGATTTGGAGCATGAATTAAGTAGAGATCCTTGATATCCCTTGTCTTTCATTGAGCAGGGCTGTTTCATTGATGATAACTTGGAAAAGTTATCATGGGTTGAATGGCTTTTGTCCCCATTAGTTGGGAAATTTTGATGGGGTGTATAGTCCAAGTGAACCAAGGAGCTTGAAGGTATATTTGGATGTCTTTTTTTACGTGTTGCATACATGAACTGTAAATAATAAAATATAATTAATATTTTCATCATAATGAGATCGACAATATCTTATAATCTTTATAATAATGTAGACCTTACCCCAAGCAGAATGAATAGAAGGATAACTGTTGTTGACGCAGATCCAAAAGCAATACAAGTTGATGCAAACGGAGATAGTCTTTGCTCTGGATATTCCATATCGTTATTTTCATTGGTCCTTGAGCCATCCATCATATAATTAGAGCTCCTTGCACATAATTTTCTTCTTTTAAAGTTCAAAGTCAAGGGCTCAATGTTTTTGTCATACTCATCCACTAACTTTGATATAAATGTCATCTGAAATGGTTAATTCAGTTACCTATTTAATTAATTTTTAAGGATTAAAGTAAGTTTTACCTTGATCATAATGTCTACATGATCCCTTACTCGACCCGTGCATGGTAACTCAATAGAAAATGCTATATCCTCAAAGGACAAAAATCCATTGGAGGATATATTCAGAATGGGTGAACTCATTATAGGACCAGGTGAATGAATAAGTTGCATATGATACGATGTATTAGTCCCTGATTGGGATAAATGCCAATGAAATATTAAGTGATCCACATAGGTAGGAATTTCCTAAATGAAATAAACAAACATTTGTTTTGATGAATTCTTGCAAAAAAGATTTTAATAAATATTTATTTGAATATATACAACTCTCACTCAACATTGAAATTAATGTCAAATTACTACACTTTTAAGTAAAATAATTGTCAAATGTGAATTCATTTGTTGACTTTATTTCTCTTCACCCTCTTATTAATTTCAATAAAACTATCAAGTTAAAAAAAGAAGAGGATTTAATTATAATTTGAAGGATGCATAATATAATTATAGTTTTGAATGTAATTTTTTTTTTTGTGTGTGTTTTACTCTTATTTTACCTCATTCAAAAAAATGATGGCATTTTGATTAATGACTCCATTCCGTATGAAGTAGATTTCCCTAGAATCCAATCCATAGAGAAGTTTGGTTTGATGTGAATCGATGTAAAAGTCAAAGTTACATCCAACAAGTTTTAAATTATTGAAGGACATTAAAGCATAGGCCATCCAAAAATGGATGTCTGAAGTCCACATTCTTTTTTCTGAAAGATACGTCATTTATTTTTAATTAAGGATGAGTCTGGAAAGAATATATATATATATATTTATATAAATTGTGCAATCGTAGTACACAATCTTCCATTTTAACAAAATAGACAATACATATTTTTTAAAGAAAAAAATAAATAAATATTTTGCTGAGCACTTCATTTTTATTTCACTCTCACAGAATTCATAGCACCTACTTAGAGTCCTTTTATAAGAGATTTATATCTAAGGCATAGCAATACAGCAATTTATATTATAAGAAGCAGTATAGTTGATTATATTTATCAACAATATAGCATCAATGACACTGTCTATCCATCACTAATTTCAATAATGTGATAATATACATACATATAATAAAAATAATGTTATATGATTTACACGGAAAGGAATTGATAATAATAATAATAATAATATGCCGACTGAAATGGTGACAGTTTCAAAATACAAAATTACATAACCCATAAACCTACATTTACTCTGAGTGCTAACAGTACATTTGTATCATGAATAATACAAATGTAATAACATTATACTGCAATTTTTGAATACGAATGATACATAGTAAATGAATATAACTCACAGAACAGAGACCTCGGAGAAGGTCAAACCAATGTGTGGGCACATTCACTCAGGACTCTCCCTATTTAATTAGATGGTTATATTATTATCGAATGTGTAAATATAAGCAACTCAGAACATCATTATCTATGGATTTTGTCTGTACTTTCTCCATGTAGAAACTAATTTCATTTCACAAAAAGCCTTGTAGAAAGCTTTATTTAAATCTTTTTTTATTTTTTGGGGGGCCCTCCACAAAGATGAAGAATCATTTTTGATTCTTTTTCATGTATATATATATATATACTTATGAATAAAGGAGCATACAATATCATAGTTATGTTATATTAATATATTATATATGCTCATTACAACCAGGATTATAGAATACACAGCCAATTCAGGGAAAAAACACATTAAATAGCTGATATAATTAAACCTTAAATGTAATTGACAAATCCCAAATATACAAATATATACAAAACATTCAAATAACAATTTTGAATGTGCATAAGCATGCTTCTTAATGCGTAGGTTCTTATGTCTGCATAATATCAACAAAAGGGCCCCCATGCAATTATCATCAAGTTTAAAAGCCCAAAAAAAAATATTTATTTATTTAAAAACTATAGAAAGGAAAAAAATAAATAAATGAAAGAAAGAAAGAAAGAAGCTATCCACTTACCCTTGTCTTTATACTATAGAGAATGATACTCAAGAACCATCATCAGTGATCACGTTCTGGAAAGGTTGTAATTTTGTATATGAATATATTTTTGTTAATTATAAAAATGATAAACAGTTAAGATGTTGTAGCAACGTCATGATGGTTATCTTCATTCTAAATATGTACGGTTTCCTTATATATATATATATATGTATATATAACTTTTCTTCTCTCTTTTTGGTATTGATGGCAGTCTTCCATTACGACATTTCATTCCCTTCTTTTTCCTCTGCTTTTCTTCTCTTATTTACTCTCCGTTTCTCTCTTTTTAAAGTGTATGTAGATACAAGGAAGGAGAAGGGGAAAAAAAAGGCATTGACTGCATTTGAGGATTACATATATGTAATGTTACATAGATATAATGTATAAATAATATACAGCAGAGTCCTTCCCCTCTACATTAAATATCAAAAGACATCTACCTCAAATATATGTTCTTTAAGATAGGCAACCATAAAGAACTGGTTCCTTTACAACATTCTACATAATTTTTTTTTTATATACATGAGAGCACACAAGCAAGAGACTGTTAAACAAGTTCTTTTTGATTAAAAAAATATGCAGCGGGATGTGTGGCGAACTCCGATGAGATTTTAGCAGAGACAAATAATTGCTTTAGGAACATATTTAATAAGCATAAAAGAGAATTTCATTCAAAGCTAAAGCGGGAACTTCCTCCATTCAAATTAAAAGGTCAAAACTATCTTTAATGACACTGGTCAATGGCACAAAATCCTTAGGGATATAAGTATAATAAAAGTTATTCAGTTTTGCACGTTGAGTTCAAATCTGTAATTTTTTTTTAAGAGTCCTAAAGTTTGTAAGAAATTGGAGCCTGCTTTTTTAGCTTTTTCAGCTGGTTTCTTAATCCTTCTGCTCTCTACTACTTCATTAGCACTACCGTAAGTCTTTGATTTCTAGCAAATTTTTGCTCGAAATTGGATGAAAGTTTACACACTTAGATGGACGATTTTTTCTTAGTTAAGGATTCTTATCGGGTGCTTGACATCTCGTTTGAAAGCTCTTTAATGCATTCCTTATTAATCCATTCTAACGAGCAAAAGGATTTCAGCTGGTTCTTTAATCCTTCTGCGTGCTTCTACTTTAGTAGCTCTACCCTGAGTCTTTGATTTCTAGCGAATTTTTGCTCGAAATTGGATGAAAGTTTACACACTTAGATGGACGATTTATTCAAAGTTAAGGACTCTTATCGGGCTTTTGACATCTCGTTTGAAAGCTGCAGGTCTAGGCTCTATAATTCATTCCTTATTCATCCATTTCATCTAATATTCAAGGAGTTATTTAAATAACCAAGGATTTGGCCTACTTTTGAGCCTATTCTGGCACCCTACACCCCTAGGAGTCCTTTTAGGTCAAAGCAAAGAATGGAAATGAAATTTGCATTAAATACACTAGCGGATCATAATTTTTAATGCACAAAATGAGTATCCTTCTAGGCTTAAATTGAAGTTGAAGTTGAAAAGTGGGCCAAAGTAGCTCAAAAAGTAGAGTCCGATTTCTCAAAAACTTTAGGACTCTAGAAAAAAAAAATACAGATTTGAAATCAGTGTGCAAAATTGGATAACTTTTATTATTCTTATACCCCTTAGGATTTTTGAAAGTTCAAATTTGTTGACCAGTGTTACTATTTAAATTTAAATTCAAAAGGTTCAAACCATCAAAAAAACAAAAAAAACAGATACATATATTTTCATGAAACCCTAAAAATCAACCACTTTTGTCTCTAGTGAATATTTCTAAGACTGCAAAAAAAACAATCTCCCAGTACTAAAAATTTAAATTGTACTTGTATAGTTTTTGTAGGAAGACCTACTTTCTAAGTAGATGAAGTACTACGGCCTTTAGGCATAAATTCTTATTCTTATTAATAATAATAAATGTCCAAGGAGAATATATAATCATATCCTGTGAAGTTGTAGAAATAGAAATTACACAATGCATTCATTGTCATTAAGCAAAGTTGTGAGGGGGCTCTAATTTAGGAACAAGGATTGTAATTTAATTCAGTCTAATTTCTACCACATATTTGTCCAAAAAGATAAGAAAAATTCGTCTTTGATGAGCATTTTTTTCCCCATTTTGTGTCAAAATAAAATATTATTAATATTTAAATAAATTGTAATTATATTACTCACACAGTACCGGCCCTCGGAGTCACAAGAATCTCCCCCCTCCAAACCTGGATATTGAGAGCTTTTCTCCTTATTTAATTAATTTAAGTTGGATCTTATTTTTTAGGAGAAAGAAATTATGAATAATTATTAATAAGCCAATTTAGCCGATTATAGATTAATCCAAAATTACCAAAATTGGCCAAATGAATCAGTTCATTAGAATATATGTATTGGTCAAGCTTTATATTAAAGATCTATTATCCTGCGAAAATAATGTATTTTTGCACTCATTATATTTGGATATGAGATGGTAGCTCTGTGGGGCCATTAAGGGTCTATAAAATTACTTTACACTTAAACGGATACTATTGGTTTCGAAATGTTAGTAAATTATATATATCAAAAAAGTTAAATTGTTATCAATCCGAATGGATTGAGCTTTGATCTTAGAGAGCAATACAGGTGTCAGTCCTTAGAATCCAATGTACAAATTGATTGGTCTTTTACAGGTTAAACCAAAGTTTTTTTTTTGAATCAACGCAGCACTAACTTATACGAGTAGAAGAAACATGACTAATGGAATCATATACTTTTCAGGTTGCATAGGCAATATTTAAATTCAAAATCTTTCATGTATGTATACATTACTTTCATAATATCAAATGAAGCAAGTATATCCCTGGGGTTTATTAGGGGTTTTTTGTACTTAACTAATTAATTATTTACTCTTCTGTCAAGTCTTGTTAATACGTATTATTATCCTTTAATTAGATAAGAGGATTTAATACTAATTTTTTATGTGTAATTTTCATTTATTCTGCGTTTCAGAAAAATGTTCTTGTAAACGTAAAGTTAGTTAATCTTAATTTTCAAATTACTTACTGTACAAAGATACTTTTTTCAGAGTCTTTTTTACATGAATCCTTTGAAAAAGGGATAACAAATTTATCAAAATAATTTTTATTCAGTATCATAAGTTTTTGATAAAATATTATGTATTTGAATCTGTGAAAAGTAATAGAATAGGGAGGGGGGTCATCCTTTTCACATCGTCTCGTCTTAATTCTGAATTGAAAATGAATATATGCTAAGATTGAAAATTGAAAATTAAAAGGGGGTTAGGGAACATAATTCCCCAAAGTCTAGAACTGCTCCTTATCTAATGTCCTTTATAAAACCTTTAATGATTGAAAGACCTTGAAGCATTTCAATACTAACCTTAATATTGAAGAGAGAGAGAGAGAGAGAGGGGGACTTTAAAATAAATATATAAATAGGGATGCCAATGTCTTAATCAACTATTAAAATTAAATTTGATTATAAATTTATTCTAAAGGAGGGCGGGTGTGTGTGCGTGTGTGGAAAGTAACTTTCTTCAAATAATTTGAGTCCTTGTAGACAATCAATTGAATATATGTATGTTCTGAATAAGTTCGCTGAGAAACCAACCACAAAATATTCAACTCAAAAATATCTAAATGACAAAGGTTGATTCCAATATACATACAATGTTTACCTCTGTTTGCCTCTGCTAAACACCCCAAGTTTTGTACAAATCAAGCAAAAACTCTATAAATGAACATCATCACCTCTCTGAATTTGTTGTAAAAAATCAAAAACCTTGCTTCAGAACTATATCAGGGCTCGGGAGTCTGGCTTTATACTAAGACTAGACACATAGATTACACATTTACAAAATTTTACATTTATAAAACATGTCACGTACAAAAAAATGTGAGTATTATTAAAATATTTTAAGGGTGCATTATTGAATTCCTTCCAGCTAAATATGTTCATACTGAATGGTATATAATTTTTGTATTGCCTTGCTTTTTTCACAAAATCTATTGATGTATGTATATTTGTATAATTAGCTAGAAATGTAAAATTTAGAGTGGCCATATTTTTTTGACTTCCAAAAAAGAGGTTTTTCCATAATGAAATTAATAAATAGAGCAATGGTTGACGTCAGTCAAATGACATGTAATCCATAAGGATATGAAATGATAAACGTATTCTGTCCTCTTTATAACTACCCACAAAAAGGAATATCAAATTGTCAAGTTTGTAAATGAGCTTTTTAAAGCTCTTGATACATTATTATTTTATAACTGTATGTTACATAAATAACTTACCTATCTCTATGTGTCAATAAGTTAAACATTTGTATGCTTTTATGAAGATGTTATCTTGATCATGTATGTCGATGTGTGATTCTCTAAAAAGTTTTCATATCAACTTAATTACATTCAAGTGTGAACCACTGTTTTCGTGACTTCTGTATAATACATATTTGTATTCATCATGTTACTTTATGTATGTATATACTCTTTGACTCATCTCTCCTCAGGATAATACAACAACATATATTCATTTATGATAATACACACAACATTTACAAACACATAAATCATTAATGAGTAAAGAAAGGTTTGTCTGTTCCCTTTATTTCTACGTATTAAGTCCTCATGTATTAGGTGATATCCTATTATTGAGGTAGGATAAAGATAAAGGATATCTCTACCAAAACAATGGACTTTATCCTTAAATATATTACATACACACACAAAAAATGTGTCTATACATATATAGTTCGATACTCAATAATTTTCTTACAAAAAAAACACAATCAAATAATTACCCATGTCCAGAGGGTTTTAAGGACATCTCCCCTGACTTAGCCCCAAGGATATGTATCAATTTATTTTCAAAGAACCTTGTATAACTACTACTTTGTAATACCTTAACTAGAGTTTTTGTGCCACCTTACGACCTTGAATATTTTGGAGCCTTGCACATGATTTCTATTGGCTCTTAGAGTATGATGCCATGAACCCATATTGTTAGCCGTACCATTATCCGAATCAGAGTTTTATTCAAGGGGATGCTGGGATCAATTCATAGGTGGAATGGGGAGTTTTATATAAAAAATTATGTTATTTCACATTGATGAATCCCCAATAATGCAACTTTTCACTGTTTTTGTTTTTCAAAAAGTGAATGAGGACCATGACGTTTTATAATAATTTATGACAGAGATAATGCAGGATTAGCATAGAGATATCATGGGCCAGGAGACAAAGTGTAGCAAGGATAAAATTACTGTGTTCAGATAGCTAGAACTTAATTTTTCAAAGTGTAAATATATAATATAATATGTTAAATGTCTACAAAAGAGATTTTAGAAAAAACAAATTCTAATACTAATTTCTATAACATATTCACAAGGATCAAAAATATCATTTTGATATCAAAAAAACTCGTAGATTAAGGTATTTGTATATATATATATATATATATATATATAAATAAATTCTAAGACTTTTTGAGCTCTTACCAATTTTTTTTTATGTCTTGACTTGAAACAAGTCTTTTTTTTTTTTACTTCATGTCTGAGATAAAACACATCACACAGCAGATTTTATACAAAATAAACTCACTCAAATCTAACCGCTTCACTTTTGTAAATGTAAATGTCAATCCAATTTCCCGAAATGAAGTCAATAAGATAATCATTCTTATCACATTTAATCGTTCTTATCTTTCCCCTCAATGACATAAATGAATCAATCACCAGTCTACATACTTCAAATGAATGTGCAATTTACTTTATTACCTCAAACTTCGCAAAACTATGCAAATATCCTTGTAATGTATAAATAGAAAAACTCTTCTTTTTTTTTCTTCAGTATTCTTAATTGAGGATAAAACTAAATTACAAATATATATGATACACTGACGAAAGCTCAGACTGCACTTTTTTCTGATTTCTGATAAATAAGTATGAATACATATATGGGGATATATATAAATACAAATGTATACCCCTCAGTAAAACTGAGTTATGCTATTCTTTACATATATTTCAATGCTATTTTGCTCTTAAAGTTGATGTATGAAGAAAAAATGACTTAAAACAAATTGTAAGAGGAAAAAAAGGTAATTTGATATTTTGTAAGTTCAAAAAGGATATGATTGATGGATTGACTTGATGGGGTATGCACATATTTGGCACTCCTGTTCAAAAAAGAGAGAGATAAAGGTGTCAAAAAGTTATGAGACAAATGTCATAAAATACTTACATTTATATTTGTAAATAAGATCCATCATGATTACCCATGCCTTCACTTTTGGAATCCCTGTATCTATCCGAAGCTTCCTTCCTTGTTGACTATTTTAATGAAGAAAGCAAAGATTTGTCTATCCAATAGAGCAATCGGATAAATGTGTCGACTGCACACACAGCTGATATGGCTCTTGAAGGAATGTCCATCTTTTTCACAGCCCCAGAGATTTATTTATTTGTAGTTTGCTAAAACCAGTTCATCTGTTGTAGAACTATTAAGAATCAACTTAACCGCTATTATGCTAACCATAAATTATAGTAATAGTAACAACATAGTCATAATTACCAGGTGTTTTTTATTCTTGATTGTGGTCGGTGTTTTTTCCCCCTATAAATCAGTTGCAATTATTATTGGACTCATTATTTAATTAATCGAAATACACTAATAATACAAACGAAAAAGAATTACTTCAAGAATATGAAATATTTCAAATAAACTTGGTTTCTTGTTGACTTGACACAGATGTACATAGTTTACCTCTCACTATCTTAACATTACCATTTCATAACCATGAAACGACTCTAGGTTATTAGCAAAATCCTGAAAGCGTGTTTGAATACACCTATATATGTACATGAAACATTATACGCATTTTGAAATATTGGCGTTCGTCTGAGAGCTATTTGAGTCACTCTCATAAACAAATATTGAATATTTACTCTTAGGAGCCGAATAATTGTCTGTATGTAGATAAAGAATCATTTATTGGATCTTGAGTTACGGATATAATTAAGTGATAGTTATTTGTTTGAATGTTGGTTTTTAGTATGATCCTCAAATTAATTAAGTTCGTCTAGGATTTAAAAAATAATAATAACAATTAGAATGGTGTGTCCGTTCATTAGACAGCCAATAATGTAGAAACTTTAATATCCATCAACAAAGAAAAAAAAATACTTTTCTGGAGAGTCGTAATATTCCACACGATTTTAGAAGTTTTTCGATTACATACATTCTATAGGGATGATAAAAACCACTTCTCTAGATAAAAAGTCACAAAGAGGATAATGAAAAAAAAAAAAGAATTATTATTAGCGAATAATGATAGAAATATAATTACTGATTTTCACAGTGTTACCTCATAAAGAGCATAGTTCATTCATACAAAGAAAAAACTTAAATAGATCTCCTTTTTATTAGATGATGACACATCTTTGAAACACTAAGAATTAATGCAAACCTCTGCTGAATATCCAAACTACTGCATTATTGCACTCAAAACAAAAATGACAAAAAATAAAACTAATCCCCGTTGTCTTCTATTAGAGAAGTACATACATGGCTTAGTCTTCATCCCTTCTTTCATATATAAAAAGAGATTACTATGCATGCACTAAGAATAAACAACTTTATTGAGTCAGATTTGTATCTCAAGGTAGCAGAGCACATGATTCCCCACTGACGTACATACATTCGTCTATTAATTTTTTCATTATGATGTTCTTAATTACATACGTACATTGAGTCAGTTATTATGTAAGCTATTAATATAGGACAAATGCAAGGTAGTATAGATATATCTCTGAATACGAAGAAGTGTACATACTAATTTTTGGAAAAAGTTTTTCTAAAACAAATACAGCTGCTTTCCTCTTCGACACTTAACTTCAATTTTTTGTCATATATGAATCTTCCTGGTAAAACTCTGGAGTTATGTAACATGTAGAGGCTTTAGTATGAATTCATTTACTCAAACTAAAATAGAGAGACAAGAACAACTCCTCTTAAGGTAGTAGAATTCTATGAAATTATATCCGAACAATTGATCATCGAAGGTTGTGCTCCAAGTTACCTAAACGTTATAAAAGTAATTTTTGACATTTCTGTGTTTCTTTTGAAGATGAGTTGAATGATTCAAGAATTTAATTTCAGGAATCCACTTTTTTGGGGGAATGATAAATGGATAGCTTCTATACAAGATCATTCAGGTCCATTTTATTTTTGGAATTACCAAAATCCAGGGAAATAGTTATTGAAAATAAAGTTATTGAGAATGAAACGTTTACGTCGATGAAACCATTTTACGAGTGCTTGCTTGAAAATCATTTATCAAAGCCTTTTGATTCAAAATGAATTATATGAAGGATCTTGTAATGGTTGTACTACTTACAACCCTTGGTATAGAAAAATATGTAATACATGAGTTTCAGCTTGAAATCGACAGCTGACTTAATTATGTTTCCTTCCCTTCTCTTTTGTTGTCCTTACTCTAAAATAGTTTCTAAAATTACTTTCCCCTATTCATATAATAAGGAGAACGAGTAAAATTATAAATGGTCAAAAAGTTTTGATTTCGAAACAGGATTCCAACTATACTTGATATTTGTTAAGACTCGTTTCCACGTACCTAATTAAAATTTTGCTTTGTAAATGATTGGGAACAATAATATATGGAACTTTCTATGCTTAGATCTAGAGAAACAGACATTTATTGCTTTCTAAAAATAAGATATATCTGAGAAGACTATCAAAGAAGAAAATATTTGGAAATACCTCAGTGAGTATCGTTTATCCAAACTTTCTTTCCTTCATCACTCATTCTCAATAAACTACGTATTATCCTAAGCTTTCACAAAACCACCTGTTTTGTGAAGGAAAAAAAGTACATTTGATTTTGTACATAGATCAAGCTATAGAAAGCCCTTCATATTTTATGTTCCACAAAATGACACTTGGAAACGAGCCTTTAATTACGAATATACAATTTCGATTTTGATTAAATTAATTATTTGTGCACTTTGAGATAGATTTTGAGTACTTGACCCCGGACTAGATCTATCCATTACCTAATAAAATGATTTGTTTTTCTTCATATAACATTGTTTTTTTATATGATGACTCCACATGACAAATAAATCCATATTTGAGCTATATATGAACTTCTGTGAAAACAAATACATTTGACAAAATTCATTTTCTATTCCTTAAGAAAAGTGAATGAAACATCTTATTATGAACATTTCATATACATATATGTAGAATAAATGAATATAATTTCCTACGAATGGAGATGGCAAGGTCTGTTCATTAACTTTTTATCAATGTTGTAATATGACAGTAAGAACATATCTACAGCAGTTGTAATTTTAAATATAAAAAAGTTTTATTTTTGAGTTTTTATTACTCATAATAGGTAATTGGGTAATACTCAAAGTCTCTTTTTTTATACATTTTGCTACAGGAAACACATATTTTGTATTAACGTTCAACGCTGTAACAAGTTTTCCTCTGACAAATGTTGATAACTACTGAAATATTAAATATATATATACATGTCATAGAAGAAAAATGGGTAATAAATCTCTTGGAATTGTTAAAATAAAAGTAAAATCTAATCCTCACATCCTGGTAACCCAGATAGCAATCCTTTCTCCTAAGGAAATAATTGGGAGAAAATGGGATTAAAGTATTATTGCATACCTATCTACACATGAAGTCATACTCTCCTTATTTTATCTCTTTCAATTACCATTACTTCAATATATGATTATATGTCTAAAGGACATTAGGAATGTAAAAGCACTATTAAATGAGGTCGATTAATGGTCTTCAGTTATTAGGTATAAATACATTAGAGGGCAGTAAAAAGCATGTATATATGAGTCTGCACTTTTCAGGCATTACTTGTATGGTTGTAACAAGTATCTGTACCAAATTTCAGGCAATTTTAGGCTCATCTACCTAGCTGCATATTCACCGACTTCATATTAACTATTTTGGTAAAATTAAGTAATAGAATAAGGTGCCTCTATTTCAGGAACAGCTGATTTTGGTGGGCTTAAATATGCCATAACCTTCATTTTCTTTTCTTTTTTTAACTAAGAGCTTCTGTACCGAAAAGAATCAGATTCTGTGATATTAGAACTTCAATTAAAAATGTGATGACTTAATCTCGATAGTATTCGCTTCAAGCATCTTACAAAAATAAATGCTTTTACTTGCCATGAAGATCAATAAAAATGGGGATTTGCAGATATAGGAAACTAAGGAAACAAGATTGACAACCTTTGAATTGAACTACAGATGTATATTCCATAGAGCATTTGAGAAGAGAAAAAAAATGTTCTGTCTATATCCAAAATTAGAATACAGATTACTTCATTTTTTAACAAATCGTTTTGATAATCCTACTGAGTTATTTTATCCTATGATTATATATTAATACACTCTTAACTTTGTATTAGTTTGTAAAATAAAAATTCAATATGATGGAAAAAAACTGCTTCTTTCAATAGACAACTTTTTTTTTCCATCAAATAGCAGGCCTATTCATGAATACATTAAAATGTTATTTTTCTTTACAAAGAGAAATAAAATATTAAAAAAGTGTTAAAATGCATCAAAATATTCAAACAAAATTCATTTTACTCTTTTGTATAAGCAAAAATACAGCATATGTTGTTGTTGTTTTTTACCATAAAAGACTTGAATGTAACTACAATAAATTAAAGGAAGGCGTTGTTTTTTTCCAAAGTATTTATGAATGATTTAAAATAAACAAAAGAAAACTATAGATTAATTATATGATTTATGCAATTTGATACACAAAATAAGGAATATTTTTTATTGTGTAAAAAGTTCTATTTACGTACAATTTTATTAATTTTGTGGGTTTTTTTTGTTTCAAGTTTTTTGGTCATGAAATTACACAAATAAGAACATTTCTTAATAGTCAAGCTTAAAAACTCTTGGCCTGGTGTCCTGATTCTCTCTAGAGGCTGTTGAACGCTGCTTTTTGACATGTAAAACATTTTGTTTGTTGCATGCCAGATATTAGTTCGACCCTTTTTCCTTTGACAGGAATTATCAAAAGCAATATCTTGTTTGGTTTAATTTCAAATTTTAGTAAATTTTGTAATATCCCTTGTGGCATTATACTCAGTGAAAAAGTGCCTATGAGTTTCTCTTTCTTCCCAACAGAGATCTACTACCTAAATTGCCCAATGTTAAAGTATTAGTTATCACTCTATACACAAACCAATAATTGGAAAAGTCCATTTTATTGTTATACAATAGATTGAAAATGTCTTTTTTTTAACGTAATTTAGGCCTAGAGATACATTTTAGCAATGATTCCATTTATTAGATTGGATTCAGACTCCCTTTATAGAATGAAATGGAACCCTATCTTCATAAATGCATAGAATTTCGCATCCAAAAATCTGGATAATTGATGAACATTATAAGGATGTTTTGTAGAAGTTGCATTTTATACGTTTCATGATGCCTTATTTAATTTTAACATTTACCACCTATTTATTGACGCTATCATTTCATTTAGATCTATTCTATTAAAATTACACCCTGCAACGAAAAATAATTGAGTATGTATTCATCACATCATTATCAAATTTAAATAATTATAATGTTGGCAATAAATTGCAAAGATCGGCTATTTTTTTCTCATTATTCTACATTACTGGTCTCCAATTCATCCGAAACAAAATTAGTTGCATAAAATTAGACATTTCATAGGAATTTTCAGTACCTATTAATTAAGTTAATTTCAATACAGTTATTTAGACTCTTTCATTTTTGAAGCCATTTAACGAAGTTTCTTTGTTTGTTTGTGCTTTTAAATTTGTCATTTTATATAATATGAACACTACATCTGTGATATTAAAACGTTATATTGAAAATACGAAGTAATTGTCGGACCTTTTCATGTTTTGATATTCACAAAACCTCTTGGTAACTCATAAATTAACATCACATCTCCAATTGTTTGTTGTTGCGTTTAAAATTAAATTATTTTGTTGTTCGTCATTTTGGTTAGAAGGTTGGCTCTATACACAAGTTTGGTATTTAACAGTCGACACATGTGTTAATTTTAATTTATACTCCTATTATAGCTTCTACCACTATTTCCAGGTAAGTTAGTATTATCAAATACTTTTTCTAAAACCTAATCAATTATTTATCATTAATGTCCAAAAAATAAAGTATAATGTATGAACAAAGGTTATTATGTAGTTCAAAATGACGTAATACTTAGGTACCTTGGAGTACAATCTTCGATATCGAAAAAATCTGGTGATCAATTGTTCAGATATAATTTCATAGAATTCTACTACCTAAGGGGAGCTGTTGCTGTCTCTTTATTTGAGTTTGAGTAAATGAATTCATTAAAAAAGCTACTAGAGCCTATACATTTTTTTTAAATACACATCCTGTTTGATATAGAACATTTTGGAAACAAGTGTTTCCTAAATGTTCAAATTTCGTTAACATAAAGTGACTCATATTATCCCAATTTTTGCATTTCACAAGGATATCATATAAGTGGATAATTACGGTTTCTATACATTGATTCACATGTGTTGTTACTTCTTTTTTATATCAAACTAGCATAGAAATACTCCTAATACAACGTATTTTCTCTTCCCGGATGTTCATCCTTGACTCATTTTTCAGCAATACTAATTCAAACAACCACAAAGCTGCTTCTAAAGTCTAACTTTGCTAAACATATCCCACGTATATGTACAACGTGTGAGAGATATTATTGATGTAATCTACTTAAAAAATAATTGGTTTATTTTTACTACACCTAATAAATATATACACACATACACTGTAATAACGAACACTTAATTTATTTGAAGCTTTTTGGTCTTTATCGTATTTTTTTTGGTTTTATATGTAAATTGTATTTGAATAATGATTTTAAAAAAATTCGATTATTGCGTATAAATTTTGTGACTCATTGCTCCTTTTCTATTGGAACCAATATCTTTTAATTTTGTTGAAAAGAAATAAATATATAAAGTATGTCAAATAATAACAAAAATAAATACGTAAAAAAAAACAACAGCAATGATTTGGTGGCTTTGTATAGATGTCAATGATTGGCCTTTCTAGTTAATAATAGTAGAAACCACTGCTATTCTGTTTTATTATTTATGAAATAAATTGTGACATTTGATTGTAAAGATTTATTCTATTTAAGTGATTATTATAATCTTTTTTAAAATATATTTATTAATTTTTGTTTGTTTAATCAGAAAGCATTTTTCGAATGACATTTTTTAGGAGCAAGTATTCAATTAGCCATAACTAATCTAATAATCCAACTTGAAGATAAATTAAACAACTCAACAAAAGTCGTTTGTTAGTTCAAATAAAAATTCAAATTTTATAGATTTAATTGTCAAATATCATGTTTTGGGACACAGATGCTATTTGAATGATAAAAAAAAAAGGATGATCACTTCTACAAATGTCAATATGGATCAAAACTTATTTCAAGAAACAGTTTATGATTTTTGTGCCTTATATGGTAAATATTGCATGTCAGAATGCAAATACAATACAAAATCGAGCAAAAGGCTTACTTCCAAAAATATGAATAGTACTACATCATGAACATAATCCACTAAATATTGGATACAAATCTAATTTCTAAACGTATTTAGAGCTGTTTTCACTATTTATACTTTGAAAACTAATTGTATTTGTCGTCTTTTAGGTATATTCATGTCGGACCTTTTCATGTTTTGATATTCACAAAACCTCTTGATAACTCATAAATTAACATCATATCTCGAATTGTTTGTTGTAGTTTTTAAAATTTAATTATTTTGTTGTACGTCATTTTGAACTACATAATAACCTTTGTTCATACATTATACTTTATTTTTTGGACATTAATGATAAATAATTGATTAGGTTTTAGAAAAAGTATTTGATAATACTAACTTACCTGGAAATAGTGGTAGAAGCTATAATAGGAGTATAAATTGAAATTAACACATGTGTCGACTGTTAAATACGTTTCAACGTACCAAACCTGTGTACAGAGCCAAGTAATTGGATGATCTCATGATAGTTTGCAAGAATGATCTAATAAATTTCAGAATTTCATTTTCAAGAAGATGAGAAGAAATATTGACTTTTAACAAGGAAGGATGATGAATGATGATCAGCAGTGATGTATAAAAAGGGTCCGGCTGACATGCACGCAAAGGACGGTTGTTGGCAACATTTGTCTTTGCTGACTTCTTCTTTTTTTATGACTCAGTTTTATTCCATTCAAAAACAACAAGTGTCATTTTTAAATTAAGTTAAAAAAAGCCTGAGGATTTGATTCAGGAACTTGGTTCACCGACAATTGAGGTAGCAACGTTTGAAAATTTGTCAAGGATACGAGTGTGATGACATTTCTCGACTTCTTCTTGAAGAAATTTCCGATCATGAGACTTTCAAATCGCTGATCTTACAAGAGAAATACGGATCCATTCAATAAATATGGTATTAGTAATGATTTAGGTACATCTGATTTCATGCCTGACCTAATTTAATTCCTTGTATCATGTATTATCCCACTTTCAGTCGGAGGACATCAAAATCTCATTCAATTTATGGAGAAATCCGTCTCTTCTGGTTTTCCCGTAACCCAATCATTGGAGCTCTTAAGTCGAATCAGAATTTTCAAAATAAAACCGGAGATAGACGAAAAGTATAGATTTATGACAATGGACGAGACTAAGGACTTCAAGGATCAATCTATGATTGGTCCTCTAGATGGACATTTCCTTGGACGCTTTTACTTTATTCATTCCCTTAACACCTGAACCTATTTTATACGTGATAAAAACAGTATTTATGTTATGTAGTGCTACAATTTCAAAGGTAAAGAATAATAATAATACCAGCCTTAGAAGAAAGATTGTCTCTTTTTATTTGTGTGACAATAGTCGAAAAGATATTCTACTTGAAACATTCAAAAGTGGATAGTATAAAGAATGCCTGATACATCCAGTTGAAGAATATTGTTGCCGTGATAAGCATTGACTTGAAGAATTTTTGCTTGTACTAAAATACTCCGATCGTCAATTGTGATTCTGGGAGGGGTTGATGTACTTTTATATAATGTCATAATTAAAGTTTAGCTCATCTCGTGTATATTGATCTTCATGAACTTGATTATTCCATTTTTACGTAATATTTTTTTCTTTCTTTCTTTTTGATGTTTCTATTTTTTGAGAACATATTCAATCGATTCAGTGACTTGTTATAGTAGTCACTGTATCGATTTCAATGTAATTAATTGCCTGATAATTATTACTTTGTCCCTTTTAAATTGTATCTAAAATATTTAAAATTGTAATTATAACGTACATTTTCAGTTTTTCTGATATAACTATATATATATATTTTTGAGATAATCATTATGAAATTTCATCCTATTTTATATTTTTATGGAAAAATTTAAGTGAATACAAAATGTGTTACTTTTGACTGTTTGAAGTTTTTATAATAGTTTTAAATGATAATTGTTAAATAAAAAAAAAGTAGCTAGTAGATGGTTAAATAAAATCATTTAATTTAATTGTGTATGTAATATGAATTATAGGATTCACTTAAGTGTAAAAGTGTAGTAATTTTGAGGTGCAATGCAGACAAAGACATATTGAGGTTTATGCTATATTTTTATTGATTGAATAATAGTTAATCTTCGAGTCAAGTCCGAGTCCATTCAGAAATGACTTAGGTCTCATGCTATGGCATTAGTTGTTACAAATTTAGTGTTCTATTCTTTACAAATTTTTAATGCCACTCAATGATAATAATCTATTCCTAAGTAAAACATCAAAATAATAAGTTACATTCCGCCCCTTCAAATGTAATCGGCCGAAATTCTGCCTTACTTCAAGGGTACCATATTTATTTATGCCATCATCTCGGGCTTGCATGTCAGCTGGACCCTTTTTGTACATCACTGATGATGATGCACAAATTGATTCACTTCATTTCGTTTGTGCTAGATTAACTTTGTAGTAAGTGGCACAATTTGGTACAATCATCTGATTTGATATATATATATGTGTAATTTATTTTATGGGCTTGTAAGCAAAAAAAAAAAAAAAAATCAGATGTAACGCAAGATATGCTGATATGGAGAAAATAATCTTTTGAGGAACTTATTCTCTGACAGCAAATAAAGTATCACTGAAAAGTAAGAACATATATATATATATATATATATATATAAAGAAGTTTAAGTAATTAAAGAATGTTAAGTACTTGTGTATGCATATTTAATTAGATTCACCTTTTAGCTCTAAATTTTACCCAAAAGATATGTAAATATAGATTGTGTAAAATATTTCATCTTGCAGATAATTTGGATTTGAATTAGAAATGAGATATGGTTTAATACGTATGTACAAATAAACATATTCAGTTTATTTTATTATAAAAAAGTATTTTTCAAAATTTATCGAATGATGCCAAAACAATGAAGAAAGAATAAAGTAATTTTTTTTTCTCTGTTCAAGTGCTTAAAAATAAACAAAAATCATAATCAACGCTCATTTTTTTCTCAATACAAGGAGAAGTGGGCACCATTTCGAACATTTTAGGGAATATGTCTTTTTTAAGCTTTTTTCGATTCGTCTCTTCCCCTTCAGTACTTTTAGATTTTTAAAAAAATACTTATATCAAATGTGGCGATAAAAAACTTGGTCACAATAAGTTGAAGTAAAATATAAAGAAGCTTCATCTGACTACTCATATGAAACATGATGTTAAAGTCATTTGATTTAAAAAAAACTCCTCTCAAGTTAATAAAAAAGGAAAAAAAGGAATTATCACGGTATTTGTTAACTGAGTACTCCTTCATAAACATGTCTATAGTCTTACAACTCTGACTATTATAATTATAGGTACATCATAAAATTCAGTAGACAGTAATATATGGGGCCCCTAACAAATTTCATAGAAATACTCATTTTAATAAATTGATTTACTTTTAATATCATCCGACATTAACATAGCTCTTACAACTACTAAGAGCATTGTGATAACCAATGTGAAAAAAAAAAAAAATGATCATGATTGTTTTTAGAATTCAGAACTCTCAAGCCCCTTTTAATACAACTAATTTTTGTTCAAAAAAGGTCATATTTTAAAAATTTCAAATTGCTTGAGAGGTCACAAAAACGGTCTGTTAAGGTTAAAACTCTCCTATTCTCTGGAATGAGTTATTATAATTTTGTCATCATTGGAACAACCCACTCAAGCTTTTTAACTAGTTTTGAAACAAGTAAAGACGCGTTACAACATTAAAGCTTGTATCAGCTAAGGCTCCAATTTTTACTATATTATTATTTTTCACCTCTAGTCTCTCAAGATGTAATATTGGTGCTCCTATTTAAGAATTAAAATGAATATTATTTTCAGAAAATACTTCAAGTGTAGCTTGGGGGTACTGAGTGCTCGCCCAATTCGCTCATACCTAAAAAAGACTGATAAGAATCCAAAAGACGAAAATAGTCCTTTTTGGTAAAATTGTAATGGGAGCCAAACACAAACCACATGATTACTTTTAAAAGTAAGGCCTATGCCAAAAATATTGTTTGTAGGATAATTGATTTTATTTTGTAACAAGATCAATTGCATCATGTATTAGCTCTATGAATAAATCATTTCAATACCATATTTTTGCATTCCATTAACATGAAAATTAACCCATTGGCCCCAAGAATTTTATTTTTCATTCCATTAATATGTCTAGCTTTAATTGTAAAAATCCCTTGATTTGCCGCCTTGAAAAAACCATTTACTGCATTTAAATATATAGTTACTCATGAATGACTGAGTAATCAAATTGTAGCTTGACGGATGAATTGATGTTTTCTGCCTCGATAAATATGATAACAAATAATATTAATTACTCTGTTTTGACGTGAACCTCGCTCAAATTTGCGGTAATAACACTTCATTGTACTCAATATTATCACAGATAAAAGACCAAAATAATAATAGGTTAACAAATTTCATAATGTTTCTTTTAAGATTATGGAGAACCTCACTCATTACGCTATGCATATACAATGATGCAAAAATAAAAAAAGATTATGTATGGATTTTTGCAACTAACACACATTTTTTAATTTACTTTGTTTTAATAAGAAATTTCAGTTTTTATATTTATTTTCTCATAATTGGATGAGTTAATCAGGAAAGTGCCAGCACAACTATTTTTAAGGGTGCGGCATTATTTCGTTATTTCATATCATTAGCTATTTGTAAGTTTTTACATTTTTATAAGATTTGCTTACTGCGGCAAATTTTATGAATTAGGTCAAAATTGTTGGAAGAGTAGAAAAGGAGGAATGTCACTCTACTGTATTTTTTCTATCGTTCGACATTTATTTTTCTTACAATGTAATATGCACCAGACTGACATTTTACAAAGTATTTAATTCGGCGTATTTTAATTTTATATTCCTATAAAATTGGGATTATCTGTACAAGAATCTGATAAAATTTGGTGGCAGTGCAATTTTTTATACTCAAACATCAAGTTAGGATCCGACTCATTTATAAGAAGAAGTAAGTTAAATGAACTGATCATAGACAGTTTGAAATTAAACGATGGATGTCTCAATATACTCATATTTTCGTATTTGTTATTTTTTAAATTACCTTTTAGCTCATTATTACTTTAATTTACAAAATATACCTAAATGTCGATAAATATGTACAATTAGTTTTCAAAGGATAAATAGTGAAGACTTACGTTTAAAAATTAGATTTGTATCCAATATTTAGTGGATTATGTTCATGATGTAGCACTATTCATATTTTTGGAAGTAAGCCTTTTGCTCGATTTTGTATTGTATTTGCATTCTGGCATGCAATATTTACCATATAAGGCACAAGAATCATAAACTGATTCTTGAAATAAGTTTTGATCCATATTGACATTTGTAAAAGTGCTCATCCTTTTCTTTTTATCATTCAAATAGCATCTGTGTCCCAAAACATGATGTTTGACAATTAAATCTGTAAAATTTGAACTTTTATTTGTACTAAAAAAAGACTTTTGTTGAGTTGTTTAATTTATCTTCAAGTTGGATTATTTGATTAGTTATGGCTAATTGAATACTTGCTCCTAAAAAATGTCATTCGAAAAATGCTTTCTGATTAAACAAACAAAAATTAATAAATATATTTTAAAAAAGATTATAATAATCACTTAAATAGAATAAATCTTTACAATCAAATGTCACAATTTATTTCATAAATAATAAAACAGAATAGCAGTGGTTTCTACTATTATTAACTAGAAAGGCCAATGATTGACATCTATACAAAGCCACCAAATCATTGCTGTTTTTTGTTTTACATATTTATTTTTGTTATTATTTGACATACTTTATATATTTATTTCTTTTCAACAAAATTAAAAGATATTGGTTCCAATAGAAAAGGAGCAATGAGTCACAAAATTTATACGCAATAATCGAATTTTTTTTAAATAATTATTCAAATACAATTTACAAATAAAACCAAAAAACATACGGTAAAGACCAAAAAGCCTCAAATAAATTAAGTGCTCGATATTACTGTATATGTGTGTATATATATTAGGTGTAGTAAAAATAAACCAATTATTTTTTAAGTATTTTAATTATTTTTTCACACGTTGTACATATACGTGAGATATGTTTACGCTCAAGGCTATTATCAAAGTTAGACTTTAGAAGCAGCTTTGTGGTTGTTTGAATTAGTATTGCTGAAAGATGAGTCAAAAATGAACATCTGGGTAGAGAAAATACGTTGTATTAGGTTTATTTCTATGCTAGTTTGATATAAAAAAGAAGTAACAACACATGTGAATCAATGTATAGAAACTGTAATTATCCACCTATATGATATCCTTGTGAAATGCAAAAATTGGGATAATATGAGTCACTTTATGTTAACGAAATTTGAACATTTAGGAAACACTTGTTTCCAAAATGTTCTATATCAAACAGGATGTGTATTTAAAAAAAATTTATAGGCTCTAGTAGCTTTTTTAATGAATTCATTTACTCAAACTCAAATAGAGAGACAGCAATAGCTCCCCTTAGGTAGTAGAATTCTATGAAATTATATCTGAACAATTGATCACCGGATTTTTTCGATATCGAAGATTGTGCTCCAAGGTACCTAAGTATTATCTGAGGGAAAGACTGGAAAAAGAATTGAATTAGCCGTTGACTGCAGGTTAAAAGTTTATTCGACTCCATTGCTCATGAAAATAAAAATAAAATAAAAATAACTCAGTTATTCATGTGCAACTATATATTTAAATGCAGAAAATAGTTTTTTTCAAGGCCAATCCAAGGATTTTTTACAATAAAAGCTAGAAATATTGATGGAATTAAAAATAAAATAAAAGTAATTTTAAAAACTATTTTAGAGTAAGGACAACAAGAGGGAAGGGAAGGAAACATAATTAAGTCAGCTGTCGATTTCAAGCTGAAACTCATGTGTTACATATTTTTCTATACCAAGGGTTGCAAGTAGTACACCCATTACGAGATCCTTCATATAATTCATTTTGAATCAAAAGGCTTTGATAAATGATTTTCAAGCAAGCACTCGTAAAATGGTTTCATCGACGTAAACGTTTCATTCTCAATAACTTTATTTTCAATAACTATTTCCCTGGATTTTGGTAATTCCAAAAATAAAATGGACCTGAATAATCTTGTATCGAAGCTATCCATTTATCATTCCCCCAAAAAAGTGGATTCCTGAAATTAAATTCTTGGATCATTCAACTCATCTTCAAAAGAAATACAGAAATGTCTAAAATTGCTTTTATTACGTCTCAAACAATATTAATGAGCAATGGAGTCGCATAAACTTTTAACCTGCAGTCAACAGCTAATTCAATTCTTTTTCCAGTCTTTTCCTCAGGTAATACTTAGGTAACTTGGAGCACAATCTTCGATGATCAATTGTTCGGATATAATTTCATAGAATTCTACTACCTTAAGAGGAGTTGTTCTTGTCTCTCTATTTTAGTTTGAGTAAATGAATTCATACTAAAGCCTCTACATGTTACATAACTCCAGAGTTTTACCAGGAAGATTCATATATGACAAAAAATTGAAGTTAAGTGTCGAAGAGGAAAGCAGCTGTATTTGTTTTAGAAAAACTTTTTCCAAAAATTAGTATGTACACTTCTTCGTATTCAGAGATATATCTATACTACCTTGCATTTGTCCTATATTAATAGCTTACATAATAACTGACTCAATTTACGTATGTAATTAAGAACATCATAATGAAAAAATTAATAGACGAATGTATGTACGTCAGTGGGGAATCATGTGCTCTGCTACCTTGAGATACAAATCTGACTCAATAAAGTTGTTTATTCTTAGTGCATGCATAGTAATCTCTTTATATATATGAAAGAAGGGATGAAGACTAAGCCATGTATGTACTTCTCTAATAGAAGACAACGGGGATTAGTTTTATTTTTTGTCATTTTTGTTTTGAGTGCAATAATGCAGTAGTCTGGATATTCAGCAGAGGTTTGCATTAATTCTTAGTGTTTCAAAGATGTGTCATCATCTAATAAAAAGGAGATCTATTTAAGTTTTTTCTTTGTATGAATGAACTATGCTCTTTATGAGGTGACACTGACACTCATTCTCTGGCGGAGTAGTTAAATATGACTCGAAAATTACCCTTGTGTATGTACATACGAACAATAAATAAATATCCATTTATACGTATAGTATGTAGTTAATACTAGATTGAAAAAGTTAAATAAGATGTGATTAAGTCCTTTAAGACTTTTTAATAAATTTAAAACTAAATATATGCTTAAAATATATAGAAATTCGAATTAGGACGAAATAATTTCAACTCAAAGTAAGATCGAGCTTCAAAAGCATATGTTGTGAGGGATACCGAAACATGTATGTTATATTTTTTTTATCAGTGATAAGTTCCAATTTAAAGAATATAGGAAAAATCTTACATAACATATTTATTTAGAAGATATATGACGAAAATTACAAAATTAAATGATTTAATAAAATTAAGGAATAGTCTATAAATCGTCTAATCGAAACGTTAACGTGAAATCCTTGATCGCTGATACTGGAGATGAAAGTGTTTACAAAATTACAACGAGGATTCCAGGTTAGTTATATGCCATCTTATTGATGTAGGAAAAGAAAATATGAAAAAGTTAAATATTATGCAACACGATGCAATCATTTTGTAATCACGCGATGAGTAAAGGAACTTATTTAGGGAACGTAATTGAAGACAATCCTCATACTTTTAATTAATTTAATTAGTAATAAAACTAAGATGCATTTCCTTCAATTTACTACTCAATATCGTTATTCATCCAAATTCATTCATTCCATCAGCTACACAACAAAAAAACAAAAAAATTCGGAAAAAAGCTGTTCCAATATAGATTAGCATTTGGATTGTCCCTTTTCACACACTCGGAACCCACTTTAGTGGAGAGAAGAAAATCAATTTTTTCAAAGACGAAGAAGAAATTTTCTTTGCAGGTTGTACAAAGTTAGTAAAACCACAGGCTACGTTTAAAAGAAAGGTCAAGGAAGGCTCTAGAACAAAGTCTTTTTCTTGTCTCCAGATGTGAACAAGAGTATCAAGATAGAGTCCCTAAAAATGGAATTTATCGGTAATGGTTATAGAAAAGATGCTCTGGGGTCAAGTTGAACAGTTCATTTTACTTGAATAGATTGAGAAGGAAAAATGTATGTACATCTGCACTCCTCGGCCTTGATCTGACCTTTCTTAATCTTTTATTATGAAAAAATTAAAATTTGACCGTAGATTTAAAACTTATGGTTAGCTATGTGTATTTCATTTTACATTTACCATTTTTGGAATCAAAGAGTGAGTTATCAAAAAAATAAAAATATGGAAGTTAAGATGACAAGAGATTTTACTAAAATAACAACTTCTGATACAAATCAGAGAGAGTATTTTATTCGATCTGTGGACTACCATAGCCAATGTTTTGATTGTTTCACGAAATATATTTTGAACAAACCAAAGGATAGTATACAAAACCAAATAATATTTATACATAGATTTGTTTGTCAGTACCTGTATTTTATGAATTATATATATTCAAATGATTTCACATTTTTTATGAACTATTCTTATCTAAAAACTATGAAAAACTAGTTATTTTTTCAATATTTTAGGGTATATGAGACGGGGCTTCCAAAAACTTTAAACCAATTTTTTCATATTCTTAATCTTATATCAAGGCTAACGATGAATAATTATCCATGAAATAACTTCAGATTATCTCCAATACTAGTAGTTTTTTTCTATTCATGAGATGTAAAACAGGTGTAAAGGCAAATCTATAAAAAAATTCTACTATATATATCCTCCTAAGTTTTTTCTTCTCATCTGTAATCAGACTTTGCTCTAACATGGCAAAATCTCGCATTGGAGCTGTATTGTTCCAAATCTTTTTTGCACTCTGCTTGAGTGAAAAGATTGTTTCTGCAGAAAATAATTGCCGAATAATATCTGATAGGTATGATAGGGCTGCAATGTATTCAAGAAGTTTTTTTGGAGGAGAGACTTACAGATGGCCAAATGCAGAAGTTCCCTATATTATGGACAACAATTTTGACGAAGAAGACAGAGATCTTATTTATACTTCAATGGAGCACATCTCTTACCATTCATGTGTGAAATTTATTCCAAAAACCAATCAGACACACTACTTGAAAATTATCTCTAAGCAAGGATCTAGATGTGCTGCTCATTCTGGGTACAGCAAATGGAGATGGGAAAGTTACGTTCACTTAGGAAAAAATGGCTGTATGGTATGATATGAAATTAGGCTTAAATATAGTTTAAGAGAAAATTAATTCAGTTATTATTATTTCTTCATATGTAGGTTAAAGGTATTATTGTTCATGAATTGCTCCACATCCTTGGAATGACACATGAGCACAATAGATATGATCGCGATGAATATATTAAAATCAATTGGGAAAATATTAAGCAGGGAGCTTACGGCAACTTTTTTAAATATTACGGAGACAATGAAACTAATACACTTCCACACTGTAGAACTGTTAGCATTGATAACTATGACAACTGTAATTGTGGAAAAAGGTCAACAACTTATGGATTGCCTTATGATTATGGATCAATTATGCACTATGGGCTTGAGGAGTAAGTATCTTCACTCACATCAATTCTTATTTTTGAATAACATATTTCTTTAGTTATTCCAAGAATGGAAACCAAACAATAACGTTGAAAAAACCAACAACTCTTGAAATTCCAAACAGAAAGGAAATGACCGACTTAGACGCTCAAAAAACTAGGGCGGCCTATGGTTGTAAGAATTTTATTTACCAAATCACCACTAGTACCTCTACGACAACGACTACTACAACCACTACAAAAATTATAGGTAAGTTATATTTGTATTTTTTTTCTCAATCATTAATGCTATGTAATTATCGTATTTTTCCAGGTTGTTCCGACGTTTACGATTATTGTGAAAAATATAAATTTTGGTGTAGACATAACTCAGTGTTCAAAACTTATTGTCAAAAAACCTGCACCAATTGTGCCCATGTATTTGTTGGGTAGTAATCCTTATGACTATCAAATATTTGTAGCTTATATCACTGAATATATTGAATAAAATAAATAAAGCTTTAAAAACAATTTCTTTAATATTACAAAATCAAATGTTGATATTTTTTAAGAGGAAATATGAGTTTAATACAATGATTCGGAAAAATTATGTCAGAAAGTGTATTAATTTTTTCTACATTTTAATATGAATGATAAGCATGTAAAAATGTTTTTTTAAAGCTCTGTCAGTCACCTACTTGAAGCGTGTCACTGCATTAAGTGGTCATATTTCTTTTTCAGCTTCTTGACACACAACCATTGCATTTCTTGAAGAGTAGTAGGGTCGTCTAAATCTTTTCTTGTAATCAATACTAAATTGAGATCTCATTTGGATGAATCAAAGTCAAAGCTGGTTTGCACAAAATTTTGAAAATTGTTGGAATGGTATTATCTTTTATGTAGGCAAAATTGTGCTCTCCGGGGAGTTTTATAACAATGGGCATAGTACTATGGAGTCAGAGGGTTGAAGGTTGATCGTATCTCTATTTCAGATCTACTCTCTAAATCAAATAATGAGACAACATGATTTTCTTCATTGTCGAGATGTCAGATAAAAAGTCAATCATAAACTTACATTTTAAGGGATTCATCCTTAGGAATCTATGAAAAATCTTTTCCTAACTTCGGATTTATATTTGCATTTATTATTGAAGAAACACGGCATTTTGACCTTCTTGATGAAGTTCTATATTATACTGTTTAGCAAAATTAAACACAAAATTTAGATATGTTTTTTTAGAATGTTTACACTTACTTGTAAAATTAATTTCTGGTATTTAACACATTACACAAAAGCATGTCAAATAATGTGAAGTGCTCGAATTAATTTTTTTGTTCGTTAAATATACTTTTTTTTTGAAGGGTGTGTCTGTGTGTGTCTTAATCACTTGCTTGTTCCACACATTCTTAAGACTTGCAGTAGAAAGGAATAAAAAAAATTTGGTTCATAATTAAGTACAATGTTAACAAAGTAGGGCGCAAATCCAATTCTCCGTAATAATGGTAATTTAACGACTTATTAGCTAAAAATAAATAGTTTTCGAACATGGATTTGATTTTACTTTCCTCCATGTACTTATTTTAGCACCTATGGTCTATCTCCTTATATTTAAGTGTACTCTTTTGATTTTTTCTGTCTTTTTTATATAGGCTCTGCATACAGTTTTCAACTCAAATTTTTGTAAATTCACTGCTTCAAGTAACAATTGAATCTAAAAAAGTATTACAACTGAACTTTTTCTACCGAATGTTACTAGCAGGAAGCACCCCTCACTTCTAGTAGGTGAATTTGTGATGGAGCAACACGCAATGTATGACTATGCCTCGTACTATCATAGGAGGTTTCTATATTCTACTACCTGATTGGCTAATTTTTACTCTTCACTTTCACTTGATTGCCTAACAAAGTTATGTTATGGAAAGTCAATTAAATGAAGACAAATATAAAAAGAGCAAATACTCATGAGGTAAAGATGCAACTTCAAGTTTGTGTACATTTTTAATTTGTTATTTTATTTTTCTTTGGTTTTGGGATGAGCAAAGAATTTTGGTAGAAATCTCCGTTGTAACAAGCAAGTGAGGCATTGGGATCAATTAATCAGTATGTATATGCTGAAGGAGTGTATTTTAATGAAAATAAAGTCAGATAAGTCTTGATAACAACAATTCAATGCCATACAAAAGAAATTTCTTGATTTTTTTCCAATACTGACATCTATTTTTGTTCGTAAATGATTCAAATGATATTTATACACGTTCGTGCGGATGAAAAACAACTAATTATGTATGTGGATAGAGCTATAATTGTTTATCGACATTTCGGCTTTACGTAGTTGGTAGACTTTAAGTGGATTGATGTTATAATTGAGAAAAACAATCTAATGATTTTCACCAAGCGTATTGAAATGCAATGAAGGATAAATTTATTTAAATATTTGGTAATATAGGAAATATTTTGAACAAATGGTTAAACTATATTTGAATGTGAATAATTAAGTTAACTTTTAACATCGTTTGCATCCTTTTCGACAAATTCGACGAATGAAACTATATCTACAGTAGTTGTTTAGTGCAGCACAGCTCTCATCAGCAATTTGATTCTCACACACTAAAAAGGAATGCAAAAAAGTTAACAAAAATAATAAAAAAATCATTGAATGCAAAATCACATACCACAATTGAAGCAGGTCTTTTTACAATATTTGTTAATGTACCAATGTCTTCCACAATAAGACTTGTAGCGGTCACAATAATTATATTTGTCAAGACAGGCTGAAAAAACAATCCCAAGGGTTTACTAAGTTTCATTTCTTTTTAAATGAACAAAGATAACTTACGTATATACTAAGGGTCCTGGAGATGTTATGTTATGTTATGAAGCTTAACGATTGATTTGCACCTTGTTCTAGATTTTATTATTACTTCTAGTGATGACACAAAGTGTAAATAAGACAGTGAATTTTCTTCTTTTTTTTTTTACTTTTGAATGCTTTATTGAATATTTTAATCAAGGTAACAGTTTTAATATTTAACATACTCCACATGTCTTTCGACAATACCCTTTTACAAATGATAATTTGCAATACCTTTGTATACTCAGACAACTATGATCTGGAACATCATTTTCACATGCAGAAATAAGGATCGGGTAAAATGTTGAGCGATTTTTGAAATTATCAAGGTTTAATCTTTGTAAATCCTTTCGGCAGTTTAAACATGTCGACTCACAAAGATTATCTAGGAGTTTAACACTTCCACATAAATGACTAAAAGTTCTACACCACTTCCATTTGTCACTACATTCTAGAATGACTCTTATGAATATCAAAATACATATATATATATAATAAGTGCCCATACTAATACCTACTTTTCTTCTCGATAACTGGAGGTTTCCCACATTGATAGGCTGTTTTGAGTTTTTCTATGTCAAGAATACTCATTTCACTTCGATTCGGAACTTTGGCATTGGTTTTTACTTTTGGTGAAATGGTATCATTTCCGTTGTTTGTGAAGCTATGATAAAGAAAGAAGAGGTTGATTCAAATTATTCCTAAATATTTTAAACTTTTACTGACAAGTTCCATCCATAGTGCATTATGGAGCTGAAATCATACGCAATGCCAAAAGTGGATGCTCTATAACCCGAATGACAATGATCATATTGGTCAATTCCAACACTATCGCAAGTTGGCATAGATGTTGCTTTTTCTGTCTCACCTAGAGATCTCCAAAAGTTACCATAAGTTCCTTCTTTAATATAATCCCAATTAATTTGAACATATTCGTCACGATCGTGTCGATTTTGTTCATGATCTACTCCAAGGATATGTAACAACTCGTGCACAATGATACCAAAATCCTAAATTCATACATAAGTTTTCCTTTTATCAGTTCATAAGGAGTCAGTCTACATAGTACTCACCACACAACCATTGCTCTGTAAATGAAGAATATGAGTGCCTCTTCCACTGTTATAGCCTAGATTTGCAAAACAACCTCTTTCTCCTGTGTATATACGTAAGTGGTTAAATTGGTTTGTACGCTCTGTAAATCGGATGCATGTTTTATCAGAAATATATTGCATTGAGTCAATTATTATCTTTTGTTGATCTGTTGTGAAGTCTGTGCTGATCTCATAGGGTATCTCACTCTCTGGCCATATATTTTTTCGTCCTCCAATGAATGTCTTAGCTTTAATGGCTGAGTTGTCGTATTCATCAAACAGTAGTATACATTGAGATTCCGGAGTAAGGACGTCCTCACTATTACATAGTGAAAAAATCATTAAGGAGATTAGGGCCACTAACTCACTTCTCATATTTATAAAAAGGAATTGTTCCATTATTCCCTCAATACTTTCTTATACAGCTTTATACTTAGTTACCTATGTATGTAATAATGAATTACTGTATTATAAATCTTATAGCTTTATAAAACATAAAAATGGACACATAAATCAAAATTGGTACTTTAACAAATTAATTTATTATGTTATTTTTATGAACTTAAATGCTGAATCATAGTTTTTTTTAACATATCAAAGAAATGTATATTTGGCTCAGTTTAAGTTATTTTTAATACAACAAAGGCATTATTGAAATAAAGTAAATACATATTGATACTTTTTCAAACTCTCATCCACTTTTTTGTAATAAACAGTTATTTTTCTGTCAGAGGATATATAAGGCAATCCTATGATGAAGAAATTAATGATTTTAAGAATATCTTGGAATGTAACTTGAATATCACTCTTTGAACAAAATAAAAGCGTATGAAATGTATTACTCCGTTAGGATTGCAGAGCTCGCTGGGATGGAAATGAGTATTACAGATTTGAAATCAGCGTGCAAAACTGAATAACTTTTATTATACTTATACCTCTTAGGATTTTTGAAAGTTCAAATTTGTTGACCAGTGTTATTATTGGCTATGAACCTTACCACTTCATTTGTATTTACAATTGGAAAATAGTAACAAAGAATAAGAACAAGCAGTTAACAGATGAAAATCAGCTGAAGGGGAAATACATATTGTTTTTTTTGTTTATCCCAAAAAACTTGTCGTGGTGCTTATATCTACAAAATATGATTTTTATGGATCTTTGGCGCACAGAAGGATTTAGACACCAGCTGAAATCGTATTAGACTACATTAGAGTCCTGGAACTTGGCTGCCTCAATACTCGACATAAACAACGTTCGATGTAAAATGTCGAGAAAACTTTGCCTTGCTGCTCGAACAAATCTTCCAATTCCGTCCAGATTCGCGTAATTTTGTTAAAGTAGATACAGTTCATGCTCCGATCACATCCTGCAAGTTGATTTTGCTGATTCTAAAATAGGCAGCGTGGCTTTTTCTCAACACTCTTCACAAAATCAATGAGCATCGAGTTTAGGGGTTTTTCTATATTATGTACCTTGTACTATATTCTATATTAAAACATTTATGAACTAGGAGCTTTTTAAAAGTTCCCATCAAAAAATCCAGTGCATTAAAACAGAGTGAAATGCAATATATTTCTGATAAAACATGCATCCGATTTACAGAGCGTACAAACCAATTTAACCACTTACGTATATACACAGGAGAAAGAGGTTGTTTTGCAAATCTAGGCTATAACAGTGGAAGAGGCACTCATATTCTTCATTTACAGAGCAATGGTTGTGTGGTGAGTACTATGTAGACTGACTCCTTATGAACTGATAAAAGGAAAACTTATGTATGAATTTAGGATTTTGGTATCATTGTGCACGAGTTGTTACATATCCTTGGAGTAGATCATGAACAAAATCGACACGATCGTGACGAATATGTTCAAATTAATTGGGATTATATTAAAGAAGGAACTTATGGTAACTTTTGGAGATCTCTAGGTGAGACAGAAAAAGCAACATCTATGCCAACTTGCGATAGTGTTGGAATTGACCAATATGATCATTGTCATTCGGGTTATAGAGCATCCACTTTTGGCATTGCGTATGATTTCAGCTCCATAATGCACTATGGATGGAACTTGTCAGTAAAAGTTTAAAATATTTAGGAATAATTTGAATCAACCTCTTCTTTCTTTATCATAGCTTCACAAACAACGGAAATGATACCATTTCACCAAAAGTAAAAACCAATGCCAAAGTTCCGAATCGAAGTGAAATGAGTATTCTTGACATAGAAAAACTCAAAACAGCCTATCAATGTGGGAAACCTCCAGTTATCGAGAAGAAAAGTAGGTATTAGTATGGGCACTTATTATATATATATATGTATTTTGATATTCATAAGAGTCATTCTAGAATGTAGTGACAAATGGAAGTGGTGTAGAACTTTTAGTCATTTATGTGGAAGTGTTAAACTCCTAGATAATCTTTGTGAGTCGACATGTTTAAACTGCCGAAAGGATTTACAAAGATTAAACCTTGATAATTTCAAAAATCGCTCAACATTTTACCCGATCCTTATTTCTGCATGTGAAAATGATGTTCCAGATCATAGTTGTCTGAGTATACAAAGGTATTGCAAATTATCATTTGTAAAAGGGTATTGTCGAAAGACATGTGGAGTATGTTAAATATTAAAACTGTTACCTTGATTAAAATATTCAATAAAGCATTCAAAAGTAAAAAAAAAAAGAAGAAAATTCACTGTCTTATTTACACTTTGTGTCATCACTAGAAGTAATAATAAAATCTAGAACAAGGTGCAAATCAATCGTTAAGCTTCATAACATAACATAACATCTCCAGGACCCTTAGTATATACGTAAGTTATCTTTGTTCATTTAAAAAGAAATGAAACTTAGTAAACCCTTGGGATTGTTTTTTCAGCCTGTCTTGACAAATATAATTATTGTGACCGCTACAAGTCTTATTGTGGAAGACATTGGTACATTAACAAATATTGTAAAAAGACCTGCTTCAATTGTGGTATGTGATTTTGCATTCAATGATTTTTTTATTATTTTTGTTAACTTTTTTGCATTCCTTTTTAGTGTGTGAGAATCAAATTGCTGATGAGAGCTGTGCTGCACTAAACAACTACTGTAGATATAGTTTCATTCGTCGAATTTGTCGAAAAGGATGCAAACGATGTTAAAAGTTAACTTAATTATTCACATTCAAATATAGTTTAACCATTTGTTCAAAATATTTCCTATATTACCAAATATTTAAATAAATTTATCCTTCATTGCATTTCAATACGCTTGGTGAAAATCATTAGATTGTTTTTCTCAATTATAACATCAATCCACTTAAAGTCTACCAACTACGTAAAGCCGAAATGTCGATAAACAATTATAGCTCTATCCACATACATAATTAGTTGTTTTTCATCCGCACGAACGTGTATAAATATCATTTGAATCATTTACGAACAAAAATAGATGTCAGTATTGGAAAAAAATCAAGAAATTTCTTTTGTATGGCATTGAATTGTTGTTATCAAGACTTATCTGACTTTATTTTCATTAAAATACACTCCTTCAGCATATACATACTGATTAATTGATCCCAATGCCTCACTTGCTTGTTACAACGGAGATTTCTACCAAAATTCTTTGCTCATCCCAAAACCAAAGAAAAATAAAATAACAAATTAAAAATGTACACAAACTTGAAGTTGCATCTTTACCTCATGAGTATTTGCTCTTTTTATATTTGTCTTCATTTAATTGACTTTCCATAACATAACTTTGTTAGGCAATCAAGTGAAAGTGAAGAGTAAAAATTAGCCAATCAGGTAGTAGAATATAGAAACCTCCTATGATAGTACGAGGCATAGTCATACATTGCGTGTTGCTCCATCACAAATTCACCTACTAGAAGTGAGGGGTGCTTCCTGCTAGTAACATTCGGTAGAAAAAGTTCAGTTGTAATACTTTTTTAGATTCAATTGTTACTTGAAGCAGTGAATTTACAAAAATTTGAGTTGAAAACTGTATGCAGAGCCTATATAAAAAAGACAGAAAAAATCAAAAGAGTACACTTAAATATAAGGAGATAGACCATAGGTGCTAAAATAAGTACATGGAGGAAAGTAAAATCAAATCCATGTTCGAAAACTATTTATTTTTAGCTAATAAGTCGTTAAATTACCATTATTACGGAGAATTGGATTTGCGCCCTACTTTGTTAACATTGTACTTAATTATGAACCAAATTTTTTTTATTCCTTTCTACTGCAAGTCTTAAGAATGTGTGGAACAAGCAAGTGATTAAGACACACACAGACACACCCTTCAAAAAAAAAGTATATTTAACGAACAAAAAAATTAATTCGAGCACTTCACATTATTTGACATGCTTTTGTGTAATGTGTTAAATACCAGAAATTAATTTTACAAGTAAGTGTAAACATTCTAAAAAAACATATCTAAATTTTGTGTTTATTTTTGCTAAACAGTATAATATAGAACTTCATCAAGAAGGTCAAAATGCCGTGTTTCTTCAATAATAAATGCAAATATAAATCCGAAGTTAGGAAAAGATTTTTCATAGATTCCTAAGGATGAATCCCTTAAAATGTGAGTTTATGATTGACTTTTTATCTGACATCTCGACACTGAAGAAAATCATGTTGTCTCATTATTTGATTTAGAGAGTAGATCTGAAATAGAGATACGATCAACCTTCAACCCTCTGACTCCATAGTACTATGCCCATTGTTATAAAACTCCCCGGAGAGCACAATTTTGCCTACATAAAAGATAATACCATTCCAACAATTTTCAAAATTTTGTGCAAACCAGCTTTGACTTTGATTCATCCAAATGAGATCTCAATTTAGTATTGATTACAAGAAAAGATTTAGACGACCCTACTACTCTTCAAGAAATGCAATGGTTGTGTGTCAAGAAGCTGAAAAAGAAATATGACCACTTAATGCAGTGACACGCTTCAAGTAGGTGACTGACAGAGCTTTAAAAAAACATTTTTACATGCTTATCATTCATATTAAAATGTAGAAAAAATTAATACACTTTCTGACATAATTTTTCCGAATCATTGTATTAAACTCATATTTCCTCTTAAAAAATATCAACATTTGATTTTGTAATATTAAAGAAATTGTTTTTAAAGCTTTATTTATTTTATTCAATATATTCAGTGATATAAGCTACAAATATTTGATAGTCATAAGGATTACTACCCAACAAATACATGGGCACAATTGGTGCAGGTTTTTTGACAATAAGTTTTGAACACTGAGTTATGTCTACACCAAAATTTATATTTTTCACAATAATCGTAAACGTCGGAACAACCTGGAAAAATACGATAATTACATAGCATTAATGATTGAGAAAAAAAATACAAATATAACTTACCTATAATTTTTGTAGTGGTTGTAGTAGTCGTTGTCGTAGAGGTACTAGTGGTGATTTGGTAAATAAAATTCTTACAACCATAGGCCGCCCTAGTTTTTTGAGCGTCTAAGTCGGTCATTTCCTTTCTGTTTGGAATTTCAAGAGTTGTTGGTTTTTTCAACGTTATTGTTTGGTTTCCATTCTTGGAATAACTAAAGAAATATGTTATTCAAAAATAAGAATTGATGTGAGTGAAGATACTTACTCCTCAAGCCCATAGTGCATAATTGATCCATAATCATAAGGCAATCCATAAGTTGTTGACCTTTTTCCACAATTACAGTTGTCATAGTTATCAATGCTAACAGTTCTACAGTGTGGAAGTGTATTAGTTTCATTGTCTCCGTAATATTTAAAAAAGTTGCCGTAAGCTCCCTGCTTAATATTTTCCCAATTGATTTTAATATATTCATCGCGATCATATCTATTGTGCTCATGTGTCATTCCAAGGATGTGGAGCAATTCATGAACAATAATACCTTTAACCTACATATGAAGAAATAATAATAACTGAATTAATTTTCTCTTAAACTATATTTAAGCCTAATTTCATATCATACCATACAGCCATTTTTTCCTAAGTGAACGTAACTTTCCCATCTCCATTTGCTGTACCCAGAATGAGCAGCACATCTAGATCCTTGCTTAGAGATAATTTTCAAGTAGTGTGTCTGATTGGTTTTTGGAATAAATTTCACACATGAATGGTAAGAGATGTGCTCCATTGAAGTATAAATAAGATCTCTGTCTTCTTCGTCAAAATTGTTGTCCATAATATAGGGAACTTCTGCATTTGGCCATCTGTAAGTCTCTCCTCCAAAAAAACTTCTTGAATACATTGCAGCCCTATCATACCTATCAGATATTATTCGGCAATTATTTTCTGCAGAAACAATCTTTTCACTCAAGCAGAGTGCAAAAAAGATTTGGAACAATACAGCTCCAATGCGAGATTTTGCCATGTTAGAGCAAAGTCTGATTACAGATGAGAAGAAAAAACTTAGGAGGATATATATAGTAGAATTTTTTTATAGATTTGCCTTTACACCTGTTTTACATCTCATGAATAGAAAAAAACTACTAGTATTGGAGATAATCTGAAGTTATTTCATGGATAATTATTCATCGTTAGCCTTGATATAAGATTAAGAATATGAAAAAATTGGTTTAAAGTTTTTGGAAGCCCCGTCTCATATACCCTAAAATATTGAAAAAATAACTAGTTTTTCATAGTTTTTAGATAAGAATAGTTCATAAAAAATGTGAAATCATTTGAATATATATAATTCATAAAATACAGGTACTGACAAACAAATCTATGTATAAATATTATTTGGTTTTGTATACTATCCTTTGGTTTGTTCAAAATATATTTCGTGAAACAATCAAAACATTGGCTATGGTAGTCCACAGATCGAATAAAATACTCTCTCTGATTTGTATCAGAAGTTGTTATTTTAGTAAAATCTCTTGTCATCTTAACTTCCATATTTTTATTTTTTTGATAACTCACTCTTTGATTCCAAAAATGGTAAATGTAAAATGAAATACACATAGCTAACCATAAGTTTTAAATCTACGGTCAAATTTTAATTTTTTCATAATAAAAGATTAAGAAAGGTCAGATCAAGGCCGAGGAGTGCAGATGTACATACATTTTTCCTTCTCAATCTATTCAAGTAAAATGAACTGTTCAACTTGACCCCAGAGCATCTTTTCTATAACCATTACCGATAAATTCCATTTTTAGGGACTCTATCTTGATACTCTTGTTCACATCTGGAGACAAGAAAAAGACTTTGTTCTAGAGCCTTCCTTGACCTTTCTTTTAAACGTAGCCTGTGGTTTTACTAACTTTGTACAACCTGCAAAGAAAATTTCTTCTTCGTCTTTGAAAAAATTGATTTTCTTCTCTCCACTAAAGTGGGTTCCGAGTGTGTGAAAAGGGACAATCCAAATGCTAATCTATATTGGAACAGCTTTTTTCCGAATTTTTTTGTTTTTTTGTTGTGTAGCTGATGGAATGAATGAATTTGGATGAATAACGATATTGAGTAGTAAATTGAAGGAAATGCATCTTAGTTTTATTACTAATTAAATTAATTAAAAGTATGAGGATTGTCTTCAATTACGTTCCCTAAATAAGTTCCTTTACTCATCGCGTGATTACAAAATGATTGCATCGTGTTGCATAATATTTAACTTTTTCATATTTTCTTTTCCTACATCAATACGATGGCATATAACTAATCTGGAATCCTCGTTGTAATTTTGTAAACACTTTCATCTCCAGTATCAGCGATCAAGGATTTCACGTTAACGTTTCGATTAGACGATTTATAGACTATTCCTTAATTTTATTAAATCATTTAATTTTGTAATTTTCGTCATATATCTTCTAAATAAATATGTTATGTAAGATTTTTCCTATATTCTTTAAATTGGAACTTATCACTGATAAAAAAAATATAACATACATGTTTCGGTATCCCTCACAACATATGCTTTTGAAGCTCGATCTTACTTTGAGTTGAAATTATTTCGTCCTAATTCGAATTTCTATATATTTTAAGCATATATTTAGTTTTAAATTTATTAAAAAGTCTTAAAGGACTTAATCACATCTTATTTAACTTTTTCAATCTAGTATTAAATACATACTATACGTATAAATGGATATTTATTTATTGTTCGTATGTACATACACAAGGGTAATTTTCGAGTCATATTTAACTACTCCGCCAGAAAATGAGTGTCAGTGTCACCTCATAAAGAGCATAGTTCATTCATACAAAGAAAAAACTTAAATAGATCTCCTTTTTATTAGATGATGACACATCTTTGAAACACTAAGAATTAATGCAAACCTCTGCTGAATATCCAGACTACTGCATTATTGCACTCAAAACAAAAAAGACAAAAAATAAAACTAATCCCCGTTGTCTTCTATTAGAGAAGTACATACATGGCTTAGTCTTCATCCCTTCTTTCATATATATAAAGAGATTACTATGCATGCACTAAGAATAAACAACTTTATTGAGTCAGATTTGTATCTCAAGGTAGCAGAGCACATGATTCCCCACTGACGTACATACATTCGTCTATTAATTTTTTCATTATGATGTTCTTAATTACATACGTACATTGAGTCAGTTATTATGTAAGCTATTAATATAGGACAAATGCAAGGTAGTATAGATATATCTCTGAATACGAAGAAGTGTACATACTAATTTTTGGAAAAAGTTTTTCTAAAACAAATACAGCTGCTTTCCTCTTCGACACTTAACTTCAATTTTTTGTCATATATGAATCTTCCTGGTAAAACTCTGGAGTTATGTAACATGTAGAGGCTTTAGTATGAATTCATTTACTCAAACTAAAATAGAGAGACAAGAACAACTCCTCTTAAGGTAGTAGAATTCTATGAAATTATATCCGAACAATTGATCATCGAAGATTGTGCTCCAAGTTACCTAAGTATTACCTGAGGAAAAGACTGGAAAAAGAATTGAATTAGCTGTTGACTGCAGGTTAAAAGTTTATGCGACTCCATTGCTCATTAATATTGTTTGAGACCTAATAAAAGCAATTTTTGACATTTCTGTATTTCTTTTGAAGATGAGTTGAATGATCCAAGAATTTAATTTCAGGAATCCACTTTTTTGGGGGAATGATAAATGGATAGCTTCGATACAAGATCATTCAGGTCCATTTTATTTTTGGAATTACCAAAATCCAGGGAAATAGTTATTGAAAATAAAGTTATTGAGAATGAAACGTTTACGTCGATGAAACCATTTTACGAGTGCTTGCTTGAAAATCATTTATCAAAGCCTTTTGATTCAAAGTGAATTATATGAAAGATCTCGTATTGGGTGTACTACTTGCAACCCTTGGTATAGAAAAATATGTAACACATGAGTTTCAGCTTGAAATCGACAGCTGACTTAATTATGTTTCCTTCCCTTCCCTCTTGTTGTCCTTACTCTAAAATAGTTTTTAAAATTACTTTTATTTTATTTTTAATTCCATCAATATTTCTAGCTTTTATTGTAAAAAATCCTTGGATTGGCCTTGAAAAAAACTATTTTCTGCATTTAAATATATAGTTGCACATGAATAACTGAGTTATTTTTATTTTATTTTTATTTTCATGAGCAATGGAGTCGAATAAACTTTTAAACTGCAGTCAACGGCTAATTCAATTCTTTTTCCAGTCTTTCCCTCAGGTAATACTTAGGTACCTTGGAGCACAATCTTCGATATCGAAAAAATCTGGTGATCAATTGTTCAGATATAAATTCATAGAATTCTACTACCTAAGGGGAGCTGTTGCTGTCTCTCTATTTGAGTTTGAGTAAATGAATTCATTAAAAAAGCTACTAGAGCCTATAAATTTTTTTTAAATACACATCCTGTTTGATATAGAACATTTTGGAAACAAGTGTTTCCTAAATGTTCAAATTTCGTAAACATAAAGTGACTCATATTATCCCAATTTTTGCATTTCACAAGGATATCATATAGGTGGATAATTACGGTTTCTATACATTGATTCACATGTGTTGTTACTTCTTTTTTATATCAAACTAGCATAGAAATACTCCTAATACAACGTATTTTCTCTTCCCGGATGTTCATCCTTGACTCATCTTTCAGCAGTACTAACTCAAACAACCACAAAGCTGCTTCTAAAGTCTAACTTTGCTAAACATATCCCACGTATATGTACAACGAGTGAGAGATATTATTGATGTAATCTACTTAAAAAATAATTGGTTTATTTTTACTACACCTAATATATATACACACATACACTGTAATAACGAACACTTAATTTATTTGAAGCTTTTTGGTCTTTATCGTATGTTTTTTGGTTTTATATGTAAATTGTATTTGATTTAAAAAAATTCGATTATTGCGTATGAATTTTGTGACTCATTGCTCCTTTTCTATTGGAACCAATATCTTTTAATTTTGTTGAAAAGAAATAAATATATACAGTATGTACATACAATTTATAATTTACACTTATTAAAACACTTTATAATTTTGAGCATTGTTTTTCGATGAATGAGGGATAACGATGGGAAATATTTGATTTCCTTCGACGCATACGTCTAAGATTCGTCCCAGAGAGAAGGAATCTTCAGCTCCAACGCAGCATATTTTGCCATTGCCGATATTAAAACACTTCGTAGCTCAAAAGAATGGAAAGGATCACACACTGTAATTTTCCTTGCAATTGAGGCCTTTGAGTTCAGGATACCAAAGTGCAAGGCTTTAATTAAAGAGCTGCCTTTACTGCCAAGGCCAAATAAAATAATGGCTTTGGAATATTTGTCAGCAGAATCTTTTTGCAGCCCCTTTACATTAAGAGTTACAAATTTTTTTTAGTATTCTGACTGCCTGACAATCTACAAAGGCGTGAATGGTAGAATTATATAGTCTACCACAATCCTTACAGGGTGTCCAAAACCTTATACAATAAGCAGAAATTTGCAGCTGGGCTGTAAATTTTCTGCCATCATAAATTCTTGAGAGAGAATTTATAATTCTTTTTTCTACTTCTTAGGGAGATCAAGTATTTTCAAATATTTATTAATGATGTTATCCACCTCTTCACTGTGAATGGCTTAAGGACATTGTGATAATTTGAAGATCTTGACAAGGGGTATTTAATCTCCCATCCTGAGACGGTCTTAGGCGACTTATATCATGAAAAGTCAAAATTCCATGACTAATGGCCATCTATGTACAGTATGTACAGGCCATTTATAACTTAATTGCCGAAAACTAATGATCAGTTCATTCAACTTACTTCTTTTTATAAATGAGTCGGATCCTAACTTGAAGTTTGAGTATAAAAAACTGCACTGCCACTTGTGATTTTTTTAATCAGCAAACAGAGAAATGGTGTAAACGAAATTAAATGTAAGTGGATCAAATGTATATGAAAATCCTAGGACTCCCTTTTCACATCCGTAATAAGGTTTTGTCCTAACATGGCAAAATCTTATATTGTGGTTATATTTCTACAAATCTTTTTCGCACTCTGTTTGAGTGAGGAGAATGTTTCCCATGTGAACAAATGTAGAATACAGAAGACGCGGAAATTATTTTTGCTTCTTCAGATTTATCGGCAGCACGACCAATGAAAATACCTTCTGTTGAGGTTTTCCCGCTAAAAGTTTGGATTTTTTTATTGTTCATTTTCATAAATTCTCTCCATTTCGAATTTCCTTTTGTTCTTCTTGGAGGGTAGCTTCATCAATTGTAATCCTTTTCTCAACACGTCCAGTTATCAGGAGTGTATCATATGACCAAATTTCTGACATCTAAAACATTTTGTTTGTTGCATGCCAGGTATTAGTTCGACCTTTTTGCTTTGACAGAAATTATCAAAAGCAATATCTTGTTTGGTTTAATTTCAAATTTTAGTAAATATTATAATATCCCTTGTGGCATTATACTAAGATAAAAAGTGCCTATGAGTTTCTCTTTCTTCCTAACAGAGATCTACTACCTAAATTGCCCAATGTTAAAGTATTAGTTATCACTCTATACACAAACCAATAATTGGAAAAGTCCATTTTATTGTTATACAATACATTGAAAATGTCTTTTTTTGAGTAATTTAGGTCTAGAGATACATTTTAGCTATGATTCCAGTTATTAGATTGGATTCAGACTCCCTTTATAGAATGAAATGGAACCCTATCTTCATAAATGCATAGAATTTCGCATCCAAAAATCTGGATAATTGATGAACATTATAAGGATGTTTTGTAGATGTTGCATTTTATACGTTTCATGATGCCTTATTTAATTTTAACATTTACCACCTATTTATTGACGCTATCATTTCATTTAGATCTATTCTATTAAAATTACACCCTGCAACGAAAAATAATTGAGTATGTATTCATCACATCATTATCAAATTTAAATAATTATAATGTTTGCAACAAATTGCGAAGATCGGCTATTTTTCTCCCATTATTCTACATTACTGGTCTCCAATTCATCCGAAACAAAATTAGTTGCATAAAATTAGACATTTCATAGGAATTTTCAGTACCTATTAACTAAGTTAAATTCAATACAATTATTTAGACTTTTTCATTTTTGAAGCCATTTAACGAAGTTTCTTTGTTTGTTTGTGCTTTTAAATTTGTCATTTTATATAATATGAACACTACATCTGTGATATTAAAACGTTATATTGAAAATACGAAGTAATTGTCGGACCTTTTCATGTTTTGATATTCACAAAACCTCTTGGTAACTCATAAATTAACATCACATCTCTAACTGTTTGTTGTTGCGTTTAAGATTAAATTATTTTGTTGTACGTCATTTTGAACTACATAATAACCTTTGTACATAAATTATACTTTATTTTTTCACATTAATGATAAATAATTGATTAGGTTTTAGAAAAAGTATTTGATAATACTAACGTACCTGGAAAAAGTAGTAGAAACTATAATAGGAGTATAAATTGAAATTAACACATGTGTCGACTGTTAAATACGTTTCAACGTACCAAATCTGTGTACAGAGCCAACCTTCTAACCAAGTAATTGGATGATCTCATGATAGTTTGCAAGAATGATCTAATAAATTTCAGAATTTCATTTTTATGAAGATGAGAAGAAATATTGACTTTTAACAATTCCAAGAGATTTATTACCCATATTTATATATTTAATATTTCAGTAGTTAGCAACATTTGTCAGAGGAAAACTTGTTACAGCGTTGAACGTTAATACAAAATATGTGTTTCCTGTAGCAAAATGTATAAAAAAAAAGAGACTTTGAGTATTACCCAATTACCTATTATGAGTAATAAAAACTCAAGAATAAAACTTTTTTATATTTAAAATTACAACTGCTGTAGATATGTTCTTACTGTCATATTACAACATTGATAAAAAGTTAATGAACAGACCTTGCCATCTCCATTCGTAGGAAATTATATTCATTTATTCTACATATATGTATATGAAATGTTCATAATAAGATGTTTCATTCACTTTTCTTAAGGAATAGAAAATGAATTTTGTCAAATGTATTTGTTTTCACAGAAGTTCATATATAGCTCAAATATGGATTTATTTGTCATGTGGAGTCATCATATAAAAAAACAATGTTATATGAAGAAAAACAAATCATTTTATTAAGTAATGGATAGATCTACTCCGGGTTCAAGTACTCAAAATCTATCTCAAAGTGCACAAATAATTAATTTAATCAAAATCAAAATTGTATATTCGTAATTAAAGGCTCGTTTCCAAGTGTCATTTTGTGGAACATAAAATATGAAGGGCTTTCTATAGCTTGATCTATGTACAAAATCAAATGTACTTTTTTTCCTTCACAAAACAGGTGGTTATTATTAATTAATAAGGTAGAACAACTTCGATCCTTCTTTTTAATTGAACTTCTGATTTCGTTTCTATCATCACAGTGACGTCATCTTTATGTATAAAGATATATTAAATGGTTAATAGTTCAATTACTATCATCAAATCTAAAATAATTTTTGTCAGGGTAGTTCTAAGATCTTCTATTGCTGCCACTGGCACAAGGGCAACCTTGACAAAAACTCTTCCTTAAGTATATTGGTTTGCTTTCTTTATTTCCAACTGTCACCGTTGACCGTTGGTTATAGCTTCTGGCAGATATTATTTCTTGCATGTAAGATCTTTCCTCCAATACCATACAGTCCATATTTTGCAGTAGCTTTATTGTCACTAAAAAATGTCTGAATATTTTACGGTATTATCTTTTTAGAAAATAACGATGATTTTCTATTTAGGGAAATTACTTTTGATACTATTTTTATCTCAGCAAGCTCTGCAATCCTGACGGAGTAATACATTTCATACGCTTTTATTTTGTTCAAAGAGTGATATTCAAGGTACATTCCAAGATATTCTTAAAATCATTAATTTCCTCATCATAGGATTGCCTAATATATCCTCTGACAGAAAAATAACTGTTTATTACAAAAAAGTGGATGAGAGTTTGAAAAAGTAACAATATGTGTTTACTTTATTTCAATAATGCCTTTGTTGTATAAAAATAACTTAAACTGAGCCAAATATACATTTCTTTGATATGTTAAAAAAAACTATGACTCGACATTTATAATGGAACAATTCCTTTTTATAAATATGAGAAGTGAGTTAGTGGCCCTAATCTCCTTAATAATTTTTTCACTATGTAAAAGTGAGGACGTCCTTACTCCGGAATCTCAATGTATACTACTGTTTGATGAATACGACAACTCAGCCATTAAAGCTAAGACATTCATTGGAGGAAGAAAAAATATATGGCCAACCCTATGAGATCAGCACAGACTTCAAAACAGATCAACAAAAGATAATAATTGACTCAATGCAATATATTTCTGATAAAACATGCATCCGATTTACAAAAAGACAGAAAAAGCAACATCTATGCCAACTTGCGATAGTGTTGGAATTGACCAATATGATCATTGTCATTCGGGTTATAGAGCATCCACTTTTGGCATTGCGTATGATTTCAGCTCCATAATGCACTATGGATGGAACTTGTCAGTAAAAGTTTAAAATATTTAGGAATAATTTGAATCAACCTCTTCTTTCTTTATCATAGCTTCACAAACAACGGAAATGATACCATTTCACCAAAAGTAAAAACCAATGCCAAAGTTCCGAATCGAAGTGAAATGAGTATTCTTGACATAGAAAAACTCAAAACAGCCTATCAATGTGGGAAACCTCCAGTTATCGAGAAGAAAAGTAGGTATTAGTATAAGCACTTATTATACATATATGTATTTTGATATTCATAAGAGTCATTCTAGAATGTAGTGACAAATGGAAGTGGTGTAGAACTTTTAGTCATTTATGTGGAAGTGTTAAACTCCTAGATAATCTTTGTGAGTCGACATGTTTAAACTGCCGAAAGGATTTACAAAGATTAAACCTTGATAATTTCAAAAATCGTTCAACATTTTACCCGATCCTTATTTCTGCATGTGAAAATGATGTTCCAGATCATAGTTGTCTGAGTATACAAAGGTATTGCAAATTATCATTTGTAAAAGGGTATTGTCGAAAGACATGTGGAGTATGTTAAATATTAAAACTGTTACCTTGATTAAAATATTCAATAAAGCATTCAAAAGTAAAAAAAAAAAGAAGAAAATTCACTGTCTTATTTACACTTTGTGTCATCACTAGAAGTAATAATAAAATCTAGAACAAGGTGCAAATCAATCGTTAAGCTTCATAACATAACATAACATCTCCAGGACCCTTAGTATATACGTAAGTTATCTTTGTTCATTTAAAAAGAAATGAAACTTAGTAAACCCTTGGGATTGTTTTTTCAGCCTGTCTTGACAAATATAATTATTGTGACCGCTACAAGTCTTATTGTGGAAGACATTGGTACATTAACAAATATTGTAAAAAGACCTGCTTCAATTGTGGTATGTGATTTTGCATTCAATGTTTTTTTTTATTATTTTTGTTAACTTTTTTGCATTCCTTTTTAGTGTGTGAGAATCAAATTGCTGATGAGAACTCTGCTGCACTAAACAACTACTGTAGATATAGTTTCATTCGTCGAATTTGTCGAAAAGGATGCAAACGATGTTAAAAGTTAACTTAATTATTCACATTCAAATATAGTTTAACCATTTGTTCAAAATATTTCCTATATTACCAAATATTTAAATAAATTTATCCTTCATTGCATTTCAATACGCTTGGTGAAAATCATTAGATTGTTTTTCTCAATTATAACATCAATCCACTTAAAGTCTACCAACTACGTAAAGCCGAAATGTCGATAAACAATTATAGCTCTATCCACATACATAATTAGTTGTTTTTCATCCGCACGAACGTGTATAAATATCATTTGAATCATTTACGAACAAAAATAGATGTCAGTATTAGAAAAAAATCAAGAAATTTCTTTTGTATGGCATTGAATTGTTGTTATCAAGACTTATCTGACTTTATTTTCATTAAAATACACTTCTTCAGCATATACATACTGATTAATTGATCCCAATGCCTCACTTGCTTGTTACAACGGAGATTTCTACAAAAATTCTTTGCTCATCCCAAAACCAAAGAAAAATAAAATAACAAATTAAAAAAGTACACAAACTTGAAGTTGCATCTTTACCTCATGAGTATTTGCTCTTTTTATATTTGTCTTCATTTAATTGACTTTCCATAACATAACTTTGTTAGGCAATCAAGTGAAAGAGAAGAGTAAAAATTAGCCAATCAGGTAGTAGAATATAGAAACCTCCTATGATAGTAAGAGGCATAGTCATACATTGCGTGTTGCTCCATCACAAATTCACCTACTAGAAGTGAGGGGTGCTTCCTGCTAGTAACATTCGGTACAAAAAGGTCAGTTGTAATACTTTTTTAGATTCAATTGTTACTTGAAGCAGTGAATTTACAAAAATTTGAGTTGAAAACTGTATGCAGAGCCTATATAAAAAAGACAGAAAAAATCAAAAGAGTACACTTAAATATAAGGAGATAGACCATAGATGCTAAAATAAGTATATGGAGGAAAGTAAAATCAAATCCATGTTCGAAAACTATTTATTTTTAGCTAATAAGTCGTTAAATTACCATTATTACGGAGAATTGGATTTGCGCCCTACTTTGTTAACATTGTACTTAATTATGAACCAAATTTTTTTTATTCCTTTCTACTGCAAGTCTTAAAAATATGTAGAACAAGCAAGTGATTAAGACACACACAGACACATTCTTCAAAAAAAAAGTATATTTAACGAACAAAAAAATTAATTCGAGCACTTCACATTATTTGACATGCTTTTGTGTAATGTGTTAAATACCAGAAATTAATTTTACAAGTAAGTGTAAACATTCTAAAAAAACATATCTAAATTTTGTGTTTATTTTTGCTAAACAGTATAATATGGAACTTCATCAAAAAGGTCAAAATGCCGTGTTTCTTCAATAATAAATGCAAATATAAATCCGAAGTTAGGAAAAGATTTTTCATAGATTCCTAAGGATGAATCCCTTAAAATGTGAGTTTATGATTGACTTTTTATCTGACATCTCGACACTGAAGAAAATCATGTTGTCTCATTATTTGATTTAGAGAGTAGATCTGAAATAGAGATACGATCAACCTTCAACCCTCTGACTCCATAGTACTATGCCCATTGTTATAAAACTCCCCGGAGAGCACAATTTTGCCTACATAAAAGATAATACCATTCCAACAATTTTCAAAATTTTGTGCAAACCAGCTTTGACTTTGATTCATCCAAATGAGATCTCAATTTAGTATTGATTACAAGAAAAGATTTAGACGACCCTACTACTCTTCAAGAAATGCAATGGTTGTGTGTCAAGAAGCTGAAAAAGAAATATGACCACTTAATGCAGTGACACGCTTCAAGTAGGTGACTGACAGAGCTTTAAAAAAACATTTTTACATGCTTATCATTCATATTAAAATGTAGAAAAAATTAATACACTTTCTGACATAATTTTTCCGAATCATTGTATTAAACTCATATTTCCTCTTAAAAAATATCAACATTTGATTTTGTAATATTAAAGAAATTGTTTTTAAAGCTTTATTTATTTTATTCAATATATTCAGTGATATAAGCTACAAATATTTGATAGTCATAAGGATTACTACCCAACAAATACATGGGCACAATTGGTGCAGGTTTTTTGACAATAAGTTCTGAACACTGAGTTAATTCTACACCAAAATTTATATTGTTCACAATAGTCGTAAACGTCGGAACAACCTGGAAAAATACGATAATTACATGGCATTAATGATTGAGAAAAAAGATACAAATATAACTTACCTATAATTTTTGTAGTGGTTGTAGTAGTCGTTGTCGTAGTGGTAGTAGTTGTAGTGGTGGTTTGGTAAATAAAATTCTTACAACCATAGGCCGCCCTAGTTTTTTGAGCGTCTAAGTCGGTCATTTCCTTTTTGTTTGGAATTTTAAGAGTTGTTGGTTTTTTCAACGTTATTGTTTGCTTTCCATTCTTGGAATAACTAAAGAAATATGTTATTCAAAAATAAGAATTGATGTGAGTGAAGATACTTACTCCCCAAGCCCATAGTGCATAATTGATCCATAATCATAAGGCAATCCATAAGTTGTTGACCTTTTTCCACAATTACAGTTGTCATAGTTATCAATGCTAACAGTTCTACAGTGTGGAAGTGTATTAGTTTCATTGTCTCCGTAATATTTAAAATAGTTGCCGTAAGCTCCCTGCTTAATATTTTCCCAATTGATTTTAATATATTCATCACGATCATATCTATTGTGCTCATGTGTCATTCCAAGGACGTGGAGCAATTCATGAACAATAACACCTTTAACCTACATATGAAGAAATAATAATAACTGAATTAATTTTCTCTTAAACTACATTTAAGCCTAATTTCATATCATACCATACAGCCATATTTTCCTAAGTGAACGTAACTTTCCCTTCTCCTTATGCTGTACCCAGGATGAGCACCACATCCAAATCCTTTCCCAGAGATAATTTTCAAGTAGTGTGTCTGATTGGTTTTTGGAATAAATTTCACACATGAATGGTAAGAGATGTGCTCCATTGAAGTATAAATAAGATCTCTGTCTTCTTCGTCAAAATTGTTGTCCATAATATAGGGAACTTCTGCATTTGGCCATCTGTAAGTCTCTCCTCCAAGAAAACTTCTTGAATATATTGCAGCCCTATCATACTTATCAGATATTATTCGGCAATTATTTTCTGCAGAAACAATCTTTTCACTCAAGCAGAGTGCAAAAAAGATTTGGAACAATACAACTCCAATGCGAGATTTTGCCATGTTAGAGCAAAGTCTGATTACAGATGAGAAGAAAAAACTTAGGAGGATATATATAGTAGAATTTTTTTATAGATTTGCCTTTACACCTGTTTTACATCTCATTAATAGAAAAAAACTACTAGTATTGGAGATAATCTGAAGTTATTTCATGGATAATTATTCATCGTTAGCCTTGATATAAGATTAAGAATATGAAAAAATTGGTTTAAAGTTTTTGGAAGCCCCGTCTCATATACCCTAAAATATTGAAAAAATAACTAGTTTTTCATAGTTTTTAGATAAGAATAGTTCATAAAAAATGTGAAATCATTTGAATATATATAATTTATAAAATACAGGTACTGACAAACAAATCTATGTATAAATATTATTTGGTTTTGTATACTATCCTTTGGTTTGTTCAAAATATATTTCGTGAAACTATCAAAACATTGGCTATGGTAGTCCACAGATCGAATAAAATACTCTCTCTGATTTGTATCAGAAGTTGTTATTTTAGTAAAATCTCTTGTCATCTTAACTTCCATATTTTTATTTTTTTGATAACTCACTCTTTGATTCCAAAAATGGTAAATGTAAAATGAAATACACATAGCTAACCATAAGTTTTAAAACTACGGTCAAATTTTAATTTTTTCATAATAAAAGATTAAGAAAGGTCAGATCAAGGCCGAGGAGTGCAGATGTACATACATTTTTCCTTCTCAATCTATTCAAGTAAAATGAACTGTTCAACTTGACCCCAGAGCATCTTTTCTATAACCATTACCGATAAATTCCATTTTTAGGGACTCTATCTTGATACTCTTGTTCACATCTGGAGACAAGAAAAAGACTTTGTTCTAGAGCCTTCCTTGACCTTTCTTTTAAACGTAGCCTGTGGTTTTACTAACTTTGTACAACCTGCAAAGAAAATTTCTTCTTCGTCTTTGAAAAAATTGATTTTCTTCTCTCCACTAAAGTGGGTTCCGAGTGTGTGAAAAGGGACAATCCAAATGCTAATCTATATTGGAACAGCTTTTTTCCGAATTTTTTTGTTTTTTTGTTGTGTAGCTGATGGAATGAATGAATTTGGATGAATAACGATATTGAGTAGTAAATTGAAGGAAATGCATCTTAGTTTTATTACTAATTAAATTAATTAAAAGTATGAGGATTGTCTTCAATTACGTTCCCTAAATAAGTTCCTTTACTCATCGCGTGATTACAAAATGATTGCATCGTGTTGCATAATATTTAACTTTTTCATATTTTCTTTTCCTACATCAATAAGATGGCATATAACTAACCTGGAATCCTCGTTGTAATTTTGTAAACACTTTCATCTCCAGTATCAGCGATCAAGGATTTCACGTTAACGTTTCGATTAGACGATTTATAGACTATTCCTTAATTTTATTAAATCATTTAATTTTGTAATTTTCGTCATATATCTTCTAAATAAATATGTTATGTAAGATTTTTCCTATATTCTTTAAATTGGAACTTATCACTGATAAAAAAAATATAACATACATGTTTCGGTATCCCTCACAACATATGCTTTTGAAGCTCGATCTTACTTTGAGTTGAAATTATTTCGTCCTAATTCGAATTTCTATATATTTTAAGCATATATTTAGTTTTAAATTTATTAAAAAGTCTTAAAGGACTTAATCACATCTTATTTAACTTTTTCAATCTAGTATTAAATACATACTATACGTATAAATGGATATTTATTTATTGTTCGTATGTACATACACAAGGGTAATTTTCGAGTCATATTTAACTACTCCGCCAGAGAATGAGTTTCAGTGTCACCTCATAAAGAGCATAGTTCATTCATACAAAGAAAAAACTTAAATAGATCTCCTTTTTATTAGATGATGACACATCTTTGAAACACTAAGAATTAATGCAAACCTCTGCTGAATATCCAGACTACTGCATTATTGCACTCAAAACAAAAATGACAAAAAATAAAACTAATCCCCGTTGTCTTCTATTAGAGAAGTACATACATGGCTTAGTCTTCATCCCTTCTTTCATATATATAAAGAGATTACTATGCATGCACTAAGAATAAACAACTTTATTGAGTCAGATTTGTATTTCAAGGTAGCAGAGCACATGATTCCCCACTGACGTACATACATTCGTCTATTAATTTTTTCATTATGATGTTCTTAATTACATACGTAAATTGAGTCAGTTATTATGTAAGCTATTAATATAGGACAAATGCAAGGTAGTATAGATATATCTCTGAATACGAAGAAGTGTACATACTAATTTTTGGAAAAAGTTTTTCTAAAACAAATACAGCTGCTTTCCTCTTCGACACTTAACTTCAATTTTTTGTCATATATGAATCTTCCTGGTAAAACTCTGGAGTTATGTAACATGTAGAGGCTTTAGTATGAATTCATTTACTCAAACTAAAATAGAGAGACAAGAACAACTCCTCTTAAGGTAGTAGAATTCTATGAAATTATATCCGAACAATTGATCATCGAAGGTTGTGCTCCAAGTTACCTAAACGTTATAAAAGTAATTTTTGACATTTCTGTGTTTCTTTTGAAGATGAGTTGAATGATCCAAGAATTTAATTTCAGGAATCCACTTTTTTGGGGGAATGATAAATGGATAGCTTCGATACAAGATCATTCAGGTCCATTTTATTTTTGGAATTACCAAAATCCAGGGAAATAGTTATTGAAAATAAAGTTATTGAGAATGAAACGTTTACGTCGATGAAACCATTTTACGAGTGCTTGCTTGAAAATCATTTATCAAAGCCTTTTGATTCAAAATGAATTATATGAAGGATCTCGTAATGGGTGTACTACTTGCAACCCTTGGTATAGAAAAATATGTAACACATGAGTTTCAGCTTGAAATCGACAGCTGACTTAATTATGTTTCCTTCCCTTCCCTCTTGTTGTCCTTACTCTAAAATAGTTTTTAAAATTACTTTTATTTTATTTTTAATTCCATCAATATTTCTAGCTTTTATTGTAAAAAATCCTTGGATTGGCCTTGAAAAAAACTATTTTCTGCATTTAAATATATAGTTGCACATGAATAACTGAGTTATTTTTATTTTATTTTTATTTTCATGAGCAATGGAGTCGAATAAACTTTTAAACTGCAGTCAACGGCTAATTCAATTCTTTTTCCAGTCTTTCCCTCAGGTAATACTTAGGTACCTTGGAGCACAATCTTCGATATCGAAAAAATCTGGTGATCAATTGTTCAGATATAAATTCATAGAATTCTACTACCTAAGGGGAGCTGTTGCTGTCTCTCTATTTGAGTTTGAGTAAATGAATTCATTAAAAAAGCTACTAGAGCCTATAAATTTTTTTTAAATACACATCCTGTTTGATATAGAACATTTTGGAAACAAGTGTTTCCTAAATGTTCAAATTTCGTAAACATAAAGTGACTCATATTATCCCAATTTTTGCATTTCACAAGGATATCATATAGGTGGATAATTACGGTTTCTATACATTGATTCACATGTGTTGTTACTTCTTTTTTATATCAAACTAGCATAGAAATACTCCTAATACAACGTATTTTCTCTTCCCGGATGTTCATCCTTGACTCATCTTTCAGCAGTACTAACTCAAACAACCACAAAGCTGCTTCTAAAGTCTAACTTTGCTAAACATATCCCACGTATATGTACAACGAGTGAGAGATATTATTGATGTAATCTACTTAAAAAATAATTGGTTTATTTTTACTACACCTAATATATATACACACATACACTGTAATAACGAACACTTAATTTATTTGAAGCTTTTTGGTCTTTATCGTATGTTTTTTGGTTTTATATGTAAATTGTATTTGATTTTAAAAAAATTCGATTATTGCGTATGAATTTTGTGACTCATTGCTCCTTTTCTATTGGAACCAATATCTTTTAATTTTGTTGAAAAGAAATAAATATATACAGTATGTACATACAATTTATAATTTACACTTATTAAAACACTTTATAATTTTGAGCATTGTTTTTCGATGAATGAGGGATAACGATGGGAAATATTTGATTTCCTTCGACGCATACGTCTAAGATTCGTCCCAGAGAGAAGGAATCTTCAGTAGCATATTTTGCCATTGCCGATATTAAAACACTTCGTAGCTCAAAAGAATGGAAAGGATCACACACTGTAATTTTCCTTGCAATTAAGGCCTTTGAGTTCAGGATACCAAAGTGCAAGGCTTTAATTAAAGAGCTGCCTTTACTGCCAAGGCCAAATAAAATAATGGCTTTGGAATATTTGTCAGCAGAATCTTTTTGCAGCCCCTTTACATTAAGAGTTACAAATTTTTTTTAGTATTCTGACTGCCTGACAATCTACAAAGGCGTGAATGGTAGAATTATATAGTCTACCACAATCCTTACAGGGTGTCCAAAACCTTATACAATAAGCAGAAATTTGCAGCTGGGCTGTAAATTTTCTGCCATCATAAATTCTTGAGAGAGAATTTATAATTCTTTTTTCTACTTCTTAGGGAGATCAAGTATTTTCAAATATTTATTAATGATGTTATCCACCTCTTCACTGTGAATGGCTTAAGGACATTGTGATAATTTGAAGATCTTGACAAGGGGTATTTAATCTCCCATCCTGAGACGGTCTTAGGCGACTTATATCATGAAAAGTCAAAATTCCATGACTAATGGCCATCTATGTACAGTATGTACAGGCCATTTATAACTTAATTGCCGAAAACTAATGATCAGTTCATTCAACTTACTTCTTTTTATAAATGAGTCGGATCCTAACTTGAAGTTTGAGTATAAAAAACTGCACTGCCACTTGTGATTTTTTTAATCAGCAAACAGAGAAATGGTGTAAACGAAATTAAATGTAAGTGGATCAAATGTATATGAAAATCCTAGGACTCCCTTTTCACATCCGTAATAAGGTTTTGTCCTAACATGGCAAAATCTTATATTGTGGTTATATTTCTACAAATCTTTTTCGCACTCTGTTTGAGTGAGGAGAATGTTTCCCATGAGAACAAATGTAGAATACAGAAGACGCGGAAATTATTTTTGCTTCTTCAGATTTATCGGCAGCACGACCAATGAAAATACCTTCTGTTGAGGTTTTCCCGCTAAAAGTTTGGATTTTTTTATTGTTCATTTTCATAAATTCTCTCCATTTCGAATTTCCTTTTGTTCTTCTTGGAGGGTAGCTTCATCAATTGTAATCCTTTTCTCAACACGTCCAGTTATCAGGAGTGTATCATATGACCAAATTTCTGACATCTAAAACATTTTGTTTGTTGCATGCCAGATATTAGTTCGACCTTTTTGCTTTGAAGAAATTATCAAAAGCAATATCTTGTTTGGTTTAATTTCAAATTTTAGTAAATATTATAATATCCCTTGTGGCATTATACTAAGATAAAAAGTGCCTATGAGTTTCTCTTTCTTCCTAACAGAGATCTACTACCTAAATTGCCCAATGTTAAAGTATTAGTTATCACTCTATACACAAACCAATAATTGGAAAAGTCCATTTTATTGTTATACAATACATTGAAAATGTCTTTTTTTGAGTAATTTAGGTCTAGAGATACATTTTAGCTATGATTCCAGTTATTAGATTGGATTCAGACTCCCTTTATAGAATGAAATGGAACCCTATCTTCATAAATGCATAGAATTTCGCATCCAAAAATCTGGATAATTGATGAACATTATAAGGATGTTTTGTAGATGTTGCATTTTATACGTTTCATGATGCCTTATTTAATTTTAACATTTACCACCTATTTATTGACGCTATCATTTCATTTAGATCTATTCTATTAAAATTACACCCTGCAACGAAAAATAATTGAGTATGTATTCATCACATCATTATCAAATTTAAATAATTATAATGTTGGCAACAAATTGCGAAGATCGGCTATTTTTCTCCCATTATTCTACATTACTGGTCTCCAATTCATCCGAAACAAAATTAGTTGCATAAAATTAGACATTTCATAGGAATTTTCAGTACCTATTAACTAAGTTAAATTCAATACAATTATTTAGACTTTTTCATTTTTGAAGCCATTTAACGAAGTTTCTTTGTTTGTTTGTGCTTTTAAATTTGTCATTTTATATAATATGAACACTACATCTGTGATATTAAAACGTTATATTGAAAATACGAAGTAATTGTCGGACCTTTTCATGTTTTGATATTCACAAAACCTCTTGGTAACTCATAAATTAACATCACATCTCTAACTGTTTGTTGTTGCGTTTAAGATTAAATTATTTTGTTGTACGTCATTTTGAACTACATAATAACCTTTGTACATAAATTATACTTTATTTTTTCACATTAATGATAAATAATTGATTAGGTTTTAGAAAAAGTATTTGATAAATACTAATGTACCTGGACATAGTGGTAGAAACTATAATAGGAGTATAAATTGAAATTAACACATGTGTCGACTGTTAAATACGTTTCAACGTACCAAATCTGTGTACAGAGCCAACCTTCTAACCAAGTAATTGGATGATCTCATGATAGTTTGCAAGAATGATCTAATAAATTTCAGAATTTCATTTTTATGAAGATGAGAAGAAATATTGACTTTTAACAATTCCAAGAGATTTATTACCCATATTTATATATTTAATATTCAGTAGTTAGCAACATTTGTCAGAGGAAAACTTGTTACAGCGTTGTACGTTAATACAAAATATGTGTTTCCTGTAGCAAAATGTATAAAAAAAAAAAAGACTTTGAGTATTACCCAATTACCTATTATGAGTAATAAAAACTCAAGAATAAAACTTTTTTATATTTTAAAATTACAACTGCTGTAGATATGTTCTTACTGTCATATTACAACATTGATAAAAAGTTAATGAACAGACCTTGCCATCTCCATTCGTAGTAAATTATATTCATTTATTCTACATATATGTATATGAAATGTTCATAATAAGATGTTTCATTCACTTTTCTTAAGGAATAGAAAATGAATTTTGTCAAATGTATTTGTTTTCACAGAAGTTCATATATAGCTCAAATATGGATTTATTTGTCATGTGGAGTCATCATATAAAAAAACAATGTTATATGAAGAAAAACAAATCATTTTATTAGGTAATGGATAGATCTACTCCGGGTTCAAGTACTCAAAATCTATCTCAAAGTGCACAAATAATTAATTTAATCAAAATCGAAATTGTATATTCGTAATTAAAGGCTCGTTTCCAAGTGTCATTTTGTGGAACATAAAATATGAAGGGCTTTCTATAGCTTGATCTATGTACAAAATCAAATGTACTTTTTTTCCTTCACAAAACAGGTGGTTATTATTAATTAATAAGGTAGAACAACTTCGATCCTTCTTTTTAATTGAACTTCTGATTTTGTTTCTATCATCACAGTGACGTCATCTTTATGTATAAAGATATATTAAATGGTTAATAGTTCAATTACTATCATCAAATCTAAAATAATTTTTGTCAGGGTAGTTCTAAGATCTTCTATTGCTGCCACTGGCACAAGGGCAACCTTGACAAAAACTCTTCCTTAAGTATATTGGTTTGCTTTCTTTATTTCCAACTGTCACCGTTGACCGTTGTTTATAGCTTCTGGCAGATATTATTTCCTGCATGTTATAAGATCTTTCCTCCAATACCATACAGTCCATATTTTGCAGTAGCTTTATTGTCACTAAAAAATGTCCGAATATTTTACGGTATTATCTTTTTAGAAAATAACGATGATTTTCTATTTAGGGAAATTACTTTTGATACTATTTTTATCCCAGCAAGCTCTGCAATCCTGACGGAGTAATACATTTCATACGCTTTTATTTTGTTCAAAGAGTGATATTCAAGGTACATTCCAAGATATTCTTAAAATCATTAATTTCTTCATCATAGGATTGCCTAATATATCCTCTGACAGAAAAATAACTGTTTATTACAAAAAAGTGGATGAGAGTTTGAAAAAGTAACAATATGTGTTTACTTTATTTCAATAATGCCTTTGTTGTATAAAAATAACTTAAACTGAGCCAAATATACATTTCTTTGATATGTTAAAAAAAACTATGACTCGACATTTATAATGGAACAATTCCTTTTTATAAATATGAGAAGTGAGTTAGTGGCCCTAATCTCCTTAATGATTTTTTCACTATTTAATAGTGAGGACGTCCTTACTGCGGAATCTCAATGTATACTACTGTTTGATGAATACGACAACTCAGCCATTAAAGCTAAGACATTCATTGGAGGAAGAAAAAATATATGGCCAACCCTATGAGATCAGCACAGACTTCAAAACAGATCAACAAAAGATAATAATTGACTCAATGCAATATATTTCTGATAAAACATGCATCCGATTTACAAAAAGACAGAAAAAGCAACATCTATGCCAACTTGCGATAGTGTTGGAATTGACCAATATGATCATTGTCATTCGGGTTATAGAGCATCCACTTTTGGCATTGCGTATGATTTCAGCTCCATAATGCACTATGGATGGAACTTGTCAGTAAAAGTTTAAAATATTTAGGAATAATTTGAATCAACCTCTTCTTTCTTTATCATAGCTTCACAAACAACGGAAATGATACCATTTCACCAAAAGTAAAAACCAATGCCAAAGTTCCGAATCGAAGTGAAATGAGTATTCTTGACATAGAAAAACTCAAAACAGCCTATCAATGTGGGAAACCTCCAGTTATCGAGAAGAAAAGTAGGTATTAGTATAAGCACTTATTATACATATATGTATTTTGATATTCATAAGAGTCATTCTAGAATGTAGTGACAAATGGAAGTGGTGTAGAACTTTTAGTCATTTATGTGGAAGTGTTAAACTCCTAGATAATCTTTGTGAGTCGACATGTTTAAACTGCCGAAAGGATTTACAAAGATTAAACCTTGATAATTTCAAAAATCGTTCAACATTTTACCCGATCCTTATTTCTGCATGTGAAAATGATGTTCCAGATCATAGTTGTCTGAGTATACAAAGGTATTGCAAATTATCATTTGTAAAAGGGTATTGTCGAAAGACATGTGGAGTATGTTAAATATTAAAACTGTTACCTTGATTAAAATATTCAATAAAGCATTCAAAAGTAAAAAAAAAAAGAAGAAAATTCACTGTCTTATTTACACTTTGTGTCATCACTAGAAGTAATAATAAAATCTAGAACAAGGTGCAAATCAATCGTTAAGCTTCATAACATAACATAACATCTCCAGGACCCTTAGTATATACGTAAGTTATCTTTGTTCATTTAAAAAGAAATGAAACTTAGTAAACCCTTGGGATTGTTTTTTCAGCCTGTCTTGACAAATATAACTATTGTGACCGCTACAAGTCTTATTGTGGAAGACATTCGTTCATTAACAAATATTGTAAAAAGACCTGCTTCAATTGTGGTATGTGATTTTGCATTCAATGATTTTTTTTATTATTTTTGTTAACTTTTTTGCATTCCTTTTTAGTGTGTGAGAATCAAATTGCTGATGAGAGCTGTGCTGCACTAAACAACTACTGTAGATATAGTTTCATTCGTCGAATTTGTCGAAGAGGATGCAAACGATGTTAAAAGTTAACTTAATTATTCACATTCAAATATAGTTTAACCATTTGTTCAAAATATTTCCTATATTACCAAATATTTAAATAAATTTATCCTTCATTGCATTTCAATACGCTTGGTGAAAATCATTAGATTGTTTTTCTCAATTATAACATCAATCCACTTAAAGTCTACCAACTACGTAAAGCCGAAATGTCGATAAACAATTATAGCTCTATCCACATACATAATTAGTTGTTTTTCATCCGCACGAACGTGTATAAATATCATTTGAATCATTTACGAACAAAAATAGATGTCAGTATTGGAAAAAAATCAAGAAATTTCTTTTGTATGGCATTGAATTGTTGTTATCAAGACTTATCTGACTTTATTTTCATTAAAATACACTCCTTCAGCATATACATACTGATTAATTGATCCCAATGCCTCACTTGCTTGTTACAACGGAGATTTCTACCAAAATTCTTTGCTCATCCCAAAACCAAAGAAAAATAAAATAACAAATTAAAAATGTACACAAACTTGAAGTTGCATCTTTACCTCATGAGTATTTGCTCTTTTTATATTTGTCTTCATTTAATTGACTTTCCATAACATAACTTTGTTAGGCAATCAAGTGAAAGAGAAGAGTAAAAATTAGCCAATCAGGTAGTAGAATATAGAAACCTCCTATGATAGTACGAGGCATAGTCATACATTGCGTGTTGCTCCATCACAAATTCACCTACTAGAAGTGAGGGGTGCTTCCTGCTAGTAACATTCGGTACAAAAAGGTCAGTTGTAATACTTTTTTAGATTCAATTGTTACTTGAAGCAGTGAATTTACAAAAATTTGAGTTGAAAACTGTATGCAGAGCCTATATAAAAAAGACAGAAAAAATCAAAAGAGTACACTTAAATATAAGGAGATAGACCATAGATGCTAAAATAAGTATATGGAGGAAAGTAAAATCAAATCCATGTTCGAAAACTATTTATTTTTAGCTAATAAGTCGTTAAATTACCATTATTACGGAGAATTGGATTTGCGCCCTACTTTGTTAACATTGTACTTAATTATGAACCAAAAACTTTTTATTCCTTTCTACTGCATTATTTGACATGCTTTTGTGTAATGTGTTAAATACCAGAAATTAATTTTACAAGTAAGTGTAAACATTCTAAAAAAACATATCTAAATTTTGTGTTTATTTTTGCTAAACAGTATAATATAGAACTTCATCAAGAAGGTCAAAATGCCGTGTTTCTTCAATAATAAATGCAAATATAAATCCGAAGTTAGGAAAAGATTTTTCATAGATTCCTAAGGATGAATCCCTTAAAATGTGAGTTTATGATTGACTTTTTATCTGACATCTCGACACTGAAGAAAATCATGTTGTCTCATTATTTGATTTAGAGAGTAGATCTGAAATAGAGATACGATCAACCTTCAACCCTCTGACTCCATAGTACTATGCCCATTGTTATAAAACTCCCCGGAGAGCACAATTTTGCCTACATAAAAGATAATACCATTCCAACAATTTTCAAAATTTTGTGCAAACCAGCTTTGACTTTGATTCATCCAAATGAGATCTCAATTTAGTATTGATTACAAGAAAAGATTTAGACGACCCTACTACTCTTCAAGAAATGCAATGGTTGTGTGTCAAGAAGCTGAAAAAGAAATATGACCACTTAATGCAGTGACACGCTTCAAGTAGGTGACTGACAGAGCTTTAAAAAAACATTTTTACATGCTTATCATTCATATTAAAATGTAGAAAAAATTAATAAACTTTCTGACATAATTTTTCCGAATCATTGTATTAAACTCATATTTCCTCTTAAAAAATATCAACATTTGATTTTGTAATATTAAAGAAATTGTTTTTAAAGCTTTATTTATTTTATTCAATATATTCAGTGATATAAGCTACAAATATTTGATAGTCATAAGGATTACTACCCAACAAATACATGGGCACAATTGGTGCAGGTTTTTTGACAATAAGTTCGGAACACTGAGTTAATTCTACACCAAAATTTATATTGTTCACAATAGTCGTAAACGTCGGAACAACCTAGAAAAATACGATAATTACATAGCATTAATGATTGAGAAAAAAGATACAAATATAACTTACCTATAATTTTTGTAGTGGTTGTAGTAGTCGTTGTCGTAGTGGTAGTAGTTGTAGTGGTGGTTTGGTAAATAAAATTCTTACAACTATAGGCCGCCCTAGTTTTTTGAGCGTCTAAGTCGGTCATTTCCTTTTTGTTTGGAATTTTAAGAGTTGTTGGTTTTTTCAACGTTATTGTTTGCTTTCCATTCTTGGAATAACTAAAGAAATATGTTATTCAAAAATAAGAATTGATGTGAGTGAAGATACTTACTCCCCAAGCCCATAGTGCATAATTGATCCATAATCATAAGGCAATCCATAAGTTGTTGACCTTTTTCCACAATTACAGTTGTCATAGTTATCAATGCTAACAGTTCTACAGTGTGGAAGTGTATTAGTTTCATTGTCTCCGTAATATTTAAAATAGTTGCCGTAAGCTCCCTGCTTAATATTTTCCCAATTGATTTTAATATATTCATCACGATCATATCTATTGTGCTCATGTGTCATTCCAAGGACGTGGAGCAATTCATGAACAATAACACCTTTAACCTACATATGAAGAAATAATAATAACTGAATTAATTTTCTCTTAAACTACATTTAAGCCTAATTTCATATCATACCATACAGCCATATTTTCCTAAGTGAACGTAACTTTCCCTTCTCCTTATGCTGTACCCAGGATGAGCACCACATCCAAATCCTTTCCCAGAGATAATTTTCAAGTAGTGTGTCTGATTGGTTTTTGGAATAAATTTCACACATGAATGGTAAGAGATGTGCTCCATTGAAGTATAAATAAGATCTCTGTCTTCTTCGTCAAAATTGTTGTCCATAATATAGGGAACTTCTGCATTTGGCCATCTGTAAGTCTCTCCTCCAAGAAAACTTCTTGAATATATTGCAGCCCTATCATACTTATCAGATATTATTCGGCAATTATTTTCTGCAGAAACAATCTTTTCACTCAAGCAGAGTGCAAAAAAGATTTGGAACAATACAACTCCAATGCGAGATTTTGCCATGTTAGAGCAAAGTCTGATTACAGATGAGAAGAAAAAACTTAGGAGGATATATATAGTAGAATTTTTTTATAGATTTGCCTTTACACCTGTTTTACATCTCATGAATAGAAAAAAACTACTAGTATTGGAGATAATCTGAAGTTATTTCATGGATAATTATTCATCGTTAGCCTTGATATAAGATTAAGAATATGAAAAAATTGGTTTAAAGTTTTTGGAAGCCCCGTCTCATATACCCTAAAATATTGAAAAAATAACTAGTTTTTCATAGTTTTTAGATAAGAATAGTTCATAAAAAATGTGAAATCATTTGAATATATATAATTTATAAAATACAGGTACTGACAAACAAATCTATGTATAAATATTATTTGGTTTTGTATACTATCCTTTGGTTTGTTCAAAATATATTTCGTGAAACTATCAAAACATTGGCTATGGTAGTCCACAGATCGAATAAAATACTCTCTCTGATTTGTATCAGAAGTTGTTATTTTAGTAAAATCTCTTGTCATCTTAACTTCCATATTTTTATTTTTTTGATAACTCACTCTTTGATTCCAAAAATGGTAAATGTAAAATGAAATACACATAGCTAACCATAAGTTTTAAAACTACGGTCAAATTTTAATTTTTTCATAATAAAAGATTAAGAAAGGTCAGATCAAGGCCGAGGAGTGCAGATGTACATACATTTTTCCTTCTCAATCTATTCAAGTAAAATGAACTGTTCAACTTGACCCCAGAGCATCTTTTCTATAACCATTACCGATAAATTCCATTTTTAGGGACTCTATCTTGATACTCTTGTTCACATCTGGAGACAAGAAGAAGACTTTGTTCTAGAGCCTTCCTTGACCTTTCTTTTAAACGTAGCCTGTGGTTCTACTAACTTTGTACAACCTGCAAAGAAAATTTCTTCTTCGTCTTTGAAAAAATTGATTTTCTTCTCTCCACTAAAGTGGGTTCCGAGTGTGTGAAAAGGGACAATCCAAATGCTAATCTATATTGGAACAGCTTTTTTCCGAATTTTTTTGTTTTTTTGTTGTGTAGCTGATGGAATGAATGAATTTGGATGAATAACGATATTGAGTAGTAAATTGAAGGAAATGCATCTTAGTTTTATTACTAATTAAATTAATTAAAAGTATGAGGATTGTCTTCAATTACGTTCCCTAAATAAGTTCCTTTACTCATCGCGTGATTACAAAATGATTGCATCGTGTTGCATAATATTTAACTTTTTCATACTTTCTTTTCCTACATCAATAAGATGGCATATAACTAACCTGGAATCCTCGTTGTAATTTTGTAAACACTTTCATCTCCAGTATCAGCGATCAAGGATTTCACGTTTACGTTTCGATTAGACGATTTATAGACTATTCCTTAATTTTATTAAATCATTTAATTTTGTAATTTTCGTCATATATCTTCTAAATAAATATGTTATGTAAGATTTTTCCTATATTCTTTAAATTGGAACTTATCACTGATAAAAAAAATATAACATACATGTTTCGGTATCCCTCACAACATATGCTTTTGAAGCTCGATCTTACTTTGAGTTGAAATTATTTCGTCCTAATTCGAATTTCTATATATTTTAAGCATATATTTAGTTTTAAATTTATTAAAAAGTCTTAAAGGACTTAATCACATCTTATTTAACTTTTTCAATCTAGTATTAAATACATACTATACGTATAAATGGATATTTATTTATTGTTCGTATGTACATACACAAGGGTAATTTTCGAGTCATATTTAACTACTCCGCCAGAGAATGAGTGTCAGTGTCACCTCATAAAGAGCATAGTTCATTCATACAAAGAAAAAACTTAAATAGATCTCCTTTTTATTAGATGATGACACATCTTTGAAACACTAAGAATTAATGCAAACCTCTGCTGAATATCCAGACTACTGCATTATTGCACTCAAAACAAAAATGACAAAAAATAAAACTAATCCCCGTTGTCTTCTATTAGAGAAGTACATACATGGCTTAGTCTTCATCCCTTCTTTCATATATATAAAGAGATTACTATGCATGCACTAAGAATAAACAACTTTATTGAGTCAGATTTGTATCTCAAGGTAGCAGAGCACATGATTCCCCACTGACGTACATACATTCGTCTATTAATTTTTTCATTATGATGTTCTTAATTACATACGTACATTGAGTCAGTTATTATGTAAGCTATTAATATAGGACAAATGCAAGGTAGTATAGATATATCTCTGAATACGAAGAAGTGTACATACTAATTTTTGGAAAAAGTTTTTCTAAAACAAATACAGCTGCTTTCCTCTTCGACACTTAACTTCAATTTTTTGTCATATATGAATCTTCCTGGTAAAACTCTGGAGTTATGTAACATGTAGAGGCTTTAGTATGAATTCATTTACTCAAACTAAAATAGAGAGACAAGAACAACTCCTCTTAAGGTAGTAGAATTCTATGAAATTATATCCGAACAATTGATCATCGAAGATTGTGCTCCAAGTTACCTAAGTATTACCTGAGGAAAAGACTGGAAAAAGAATTGAATTAGCTGTTGACTGCAGGTTAAAAGTTTATGCGACTCCATTGCTCATTAATATTGTTTGAGACGTAATAAAAGCAATTTTTGACATTTCTGTATTTCTTTTGAAGATGAGTTGAATGATCCAAGAATTTAATTTCAGGAATCCACTTTTTTGGGGGAATGATAAATGGATAGCTTCGATACAAGATCATTCAGGTCCATTTTATTTTTGGAATTACCAAAATCCAGGGAAATAGTTATTGAAAATAAAGTTATTGAGAATGAAACGTTTACGTCGATGAAACCATTTTACGAGTACTTGCTTGAAAATCATTTATCAAAGCCTTTTGATTCAAAATGAATTATATGAAGGATCTCGTAATGGGTGTACTACTTGCAACCCTTGGTATAGAAAAATATGTAACACATGAGTTTCAGCTTGAAATCGACAGCTGACTTAATTATGTTTCCTTTCCTTCCCTCTTGTTGTCCTTACTCTAAAATAGTTTTTAAAATTACTTTTATTTTATTTTTAATTCCATCAATATTTCTAGCTTTTATTGTAAAAATCCTTGGATTGGCCTTGAAAAAAACTATTTTCTGCATTTAAATATATAGTTGCACATGAATAACTGAGTTATTTTTATTTTATTTTTATTTTCATGAGCAATGGAGTCGAATAAACTTTTAAACTGCAGTCAACGGCTAATTCAATTCTTTTTCCAGTCTTTCCCTCAGGTAATACTTAGGTACCTTGGAGCACAATCTTCGATATCGAAAAAATCCGGTGATCAATTGTTCAGATATAAATTCATAGAATTCTACTACCTAAGGGGAGCTGTTGCTGTCTCTCTATTTGAGTTTGAGTAAATGAATTCATTAAAAAAGCTACTAGAGCCTATAAATTTTTTTTAAATACACATCCTGTTTGATATAGAATATTTTGGAAACAAGTGTTTCCTATATGTTCAAATTTCGTAAACATAAAGTGACTCATATTATCCCAATTTTTGCATTTCACAAGGATATCATATAGGTGGATAATTACGGTTTCTATACATTGATTCACATGTGTTGTTACTTCTTTTTTATATCAAACTAGCATAGAAATACTCCTAATACAACGTATTTTCTCTTCCCGGATGTTCATCCTTGACTCATCTTTCAGCAGTACTAACTCAAACAACCACAAAGCTGCTTCTAAAGTCTAACTTTGCTAAACATATCCCACGTATATGTACAACGAGTGAGAGATATTATTGATGTAATCTACTTAAAAAATAATTGGTTTATTTTTACTACACCTAATATATATACACACATACACTGTAATAACGAACACTTAATTTATTTGAAGCTTTTTGGTCTTTATCGTATGTTTTTTGGTTTTATATGTAAATTGTATTTGATTTTAAAAAAATTCGATTATTGCGTATGAATTTTGTGACTCATTGCTCCTTTTCTATTGGAACCAATATCTTTTAATTTTGTTGAAAAGAAATAAATATATACAGTATGTACATACAATTTATAATTTACACTTATTAAAACACTTTATAATTTTGAGCATTGTTTTTCGATGAATGAGGGATAACGATGGGAAATATTTGATTTCCTTCGACGCATACGTCTAAGATTCGTCCCAGAGAGAAGGAATCTTCAGCAGCTTATTTTGCCATTGCCGATATTAAAACACTTCGTAGCTCAAAAGAATGGAAAGGATCACACACTGTAATTTTCCTTGCAATTAAGGCCTTTGAGTTCAGGATACCAAAGTGCAAGGCTTTAATTAAAGAGCTGCCTTTACTGCCAAGGCCAAATAAAATAATGGCTTTGGAATATTTGTCAGCAGAATCTTTTTGCAGCCCCTTTACATTAAGAGTTACAAATTTTTTTTAGTATTCTGACTGCCTGACAATCTACAAAGGCGTGAATGGTAGAATTATATAGTCTACCACAATCCTTACAGGGTGTCCAAAACCTTATACAATAAGCAGAAATTTGCAGCTGGGCTGTAAATTTTCTGCCATCATAAATTCTTGAGAGAGAATTTATAATTCTTTTTTCTACTTCTTAGGGAGATCAAGTATTTTCAAATATTTATTAATGATGTTATCCACCTCTTCACTGTGAATGGCTTAAGGACATTGTGATAATTTGAAGATCTTGACAAGGGGTATTTAATCTCCCATCCTGAGACGGTCTTAGGCGACTTATATCATGAAAAGTCAAAATTCCATGACTAATGGCCATCTATGTACAGTATGTACAGGCCATTTATAACTTAATTGCCGAAAACTAATGATCAGTTCATTCAACTTACTTCTTTTTATAAATGAGTCGGATCCTAACTTGAAGTTTGAGTATAAAAAACTGCACTGCCACTTGTGATTTTTTTAATCAGCAAACAGAGAAATGGTGTAAACGAAATTAAATGTAAGTGGATCAAATGTATATGAAAATCCTAGGACTCCCTTTTCACATCCGTAATAAGGTTTTGTCCTAACATGGCAAAATCTTATATTGTGGTTATATTTCTACAAATCTTTTTCGCACTCTGTTTGAGTGAGGAGAATGTTTCCCATGAGAACAAATGTAGAATACAGAAGACGCGGAAATTATTTTTGCTTCTTCAGATTTATCGGCAGCACGACCAATGAAAATACCTTCTGTTGAGGTTTTCCCGCTAAAAGTTTGGATTTTTTTATTGTTCATTTTCATAAATTCTCTCCATTTCGAATTTCCTTTTGTTCTTCTTGGAGGGTAGCTTCATCAATTGTAATCCTTTTCTCAACACGTCCAGTTATCAGGAGTGTATCATATGACCAAATTTCTGACATCTAAAACATTTTGTTTGTTGCATGCCAGATATTAGTTCGACCTTTTTGCTTTGAAGAAATTATCAAAAGCAATATCTTGTTTGGTTTGATTTCAAATTTTAGTAAATATTATAATATCCCTTGTGGCATTATACTAAGATAAAAAGTGCCTATGAGTTTCTCTTTCTTCCTAACAGAGATCTACTACCTAAATTGCCCAATGTTAAAGTATTAGTTATCACTCTATACACAAACCAATAATTGGAAAAGTCCATTTTATTGTTATACAATACATTGAAAATGTCTTTTTTTGAGTAATTTAGGTCTAGAGATACATTTTAGCTATGATTCCAGTTATTAGATTGGATTCAGACTCCCTTTATAGAATGAAATGGAACTCTATCTTCATAAATGCATAGAATTTCGCATCCAAAAATATGGATAATTGATGAACATTATAAGGATGTTTTGTAGATGTTGCATTTTATACGTTTCATGATGCCTTATTTAATTTTAACATTTACCACCTATTTATTGACGCTATCATTTCATTTAGATCTATTCTATTAAAATTACACCCTGCAACGAAAAATAATTGAGTATTTTTTCATCACATCATTATCAAATTTATATAATTATAATGTTGGCAACAAATTGCGAAGATCGGCTATTTTTCTCCCATTATTCTACATTACTGGTCTCCAATTCATCCGAAACAAAATTAGTTGCATAAAATTAGACATTTCATAGGAATTTTCAGTACCTATTAATTAAGTTAAATTCAATACAATTATTTAGACTTTTTCATTTTTGAAGCCATTTAACGAAGTTTCTTTGTTTGTTTGTGCTTTTAAATTTGTCATTTTATATAATATGAACACTACATCTGTGATATTAAAACGTTATATTGAAAATACGAAGTAATTGTCGGACCTTTTCATGTTTTGATATTCACAAAACCTCTTGGTAACTCATAAATTAACATCACATCTCTAACTGTTTGTTGTTGCGTTTAAGAATTAATTATTTTGTTGTACGTCATTTTGAACTACATAATAACCTTTGTACATAAATTATACTTTATTTTTTCACATTAATGATAAATAATTGATTAGGTTTTAAAAAAGTATTTGATAAATACTAATGTACCTGGACATAGTGGTAGAAACTATAATAGGAGTATAAATTGAAATTAACACATGTGTCGACTGTTAAATACGTTTCAACGTACCAAATCTGTGTACAGAGCCAACCTTCTAACCAAGTAATTGGATGATCTCATGATAGTTTGCAAGAATGATCTAATAAATTTCAGAATTTCATTTTTATGAAGATGAGAAGAAATATTGACTTTTAACAATTCCAAGAGATTTATTACCCATATTTATATATTTAATATTTCAGTAGTTAGCAACATTTGTCAGAGGAAAACTTGTTACAGCGTTGAACGTTAATACAAAATATGTGTTTCCTGTAGCAAAATGTATAAAAAAAAAAGAGACTTTGAGTATTACCCAATTACCTATTATGAGTAATAAAAACTCAAGAATAAAACTTTTTTATATTTAAAATTACAACTGCTGTAGATATGTTCTTACTGTCATATTACAACATTGATAAAAAGTTAATGAACAGACCTTGCCATCTCCATTCGTAGGAAATTATATTCATTTATTCTACATATATGTATATGAAATGTTCATAATAAGATGTTTCATTCACTTTTCTTAAGGAATAGAAAATGAATTTTGTCAAATGTATTTGTTTTCACAGAAGTTCATATATAGCTCAAATTTGGATTTATTTGTCATGTGGAGTCATCATATAAAAAAACAATGTTATATGAAGAAAAACAAATCATTTTATTAGGTAATGGATAGATCTACTCCGGGTTCAAGTACTCAAAATCTATCTCAAAGTGCACAAATAATTAATTTAATCAAAATCGAAATTGTATATTCGTAATTAAAGGCTCGTTTCCAAGTGTCATTTTGTGGAACATAAAATATGAAGGGCTTTCTATAGCTTGATCTATGTACAAAATCAAATGTACTTTTTTTCCTTCACAAAACAGGTGGTTTTGTGAAAGCTTAGGATAATACGTAGTTTATTGAGAATGAGTGATGAAGGAAAGAAAGTTTGGATAAACGATACTCACTGAGGTATTTCCAAATATTTTCTTCTTTGATAGTCTTCTCAGATATATCTTATTTTTAGAAAGCAATAAATGTCTGTTTCTCTAGATCTAAGCATAGAAAGTTCCATATATTATTGTTCCCAATCATTTACAAAGCAAAATTTTAATTAGGTACGTGGAAACGAGTCTTAACAAATATCAAATATAGTTGGAATCCTGTTTCGAAATCAAAACTTTTTGACCATTTATAATTTTACTCGTTCTCCTTATTATATGAATAGGGGAAAGTAATTTTAGAAACTATTTTAGAGTAAGGACAACAAGAGAGAATATTTAATTGCAGAAAATAGTTTTTTTCAAGGCCAATCCAAGGATTTTTACAATAAAAGCTAGAAATATTGATGGAATTAAAAATAAAATAAAAGTAATTTTAAAAACTATTTTAGAGTAAGGACAACAAGAGGGAAGGGAAGGAAACATAATTAAGTCAGCTGTCGATTTCAAGCTGAAACTCATGTGTTACATATTTTTCTATACCAGGGGTTGCAAGTAGTACACCCATTACGAGATCCTTCATATAATTCATTTTGAATCAAAAGGCTTTGATAAATGATTTTCAAGCAAGTACTCGTAAAATGGTTTCATCGACGTAAACGTTTCATTCTCAATAACTTTATTTTCAATAACTATTTCCCTGGATTTTGGTAATTCCAAAAATAAAATGGACCTGAATGATCTTGTATCGAAGCTATCCATTTATCATTCCCCCAAAAAAGTGGATTCCTGAAATTAAATTCTTGGATCATTCAACTCATCTTCAAAAGAAATACAGAAATGTCAAAAATTGCTTTTATTACGTCTCAAACAATATTAATGAGCAATGGAGTCGCATAAACTTTTAACCTGCAGTCAACAGCTAATTCAATTCTTTTTCCAGTCTTTTCCTCAGGTAATACTTAGGTAACTTGGAGCACAATCTTCGATGATCAATTGTTCGGATATAATTTCATAGAATTCTACTACCTTAAGAGGAGTTGTTCTTGTCTCTCTATTTTAGTTTGAGTAAATAACTGCCGAATAATATCTGATAAGTATGATAGGGCTGCAATGTATTCAAGAAGTTTTCTTGGAGGAGAGACATACAGATGGCCAAATGCAGAAGTTCCCTATATTATGGACAAAAATTTTGACGAAGAAGACAGAGATATTATTGATATTTCAATGAGGCACATCTCTTACCATTCATGTGTGAAATTTGTTCCAAAAACCAATCAGTCACACTACTTGAAAATTATCTCTGCGCGTGGATTTGGATGCGGTGCTCATCCTGGGTACAGCAAATGGAGAAGGGAAAGTTACGTTCACTTAGGAAAATATGGCTGTATGGTATGATATGAAATTAGGCTTAAAGGTAGTTTAAGAGAAAATTATTATTTTTTTTATATATATTTGAATGATATTTATTGATTCATAAATTAATTAACAAGTACATACAGAATATACAAAAAAAATATTTAAAATAAGAAAAAGTGATATATAATTAAAAATTCCTAATTCTGAACTATATTCAATTTTAAATTCTTTGTTGGTTGCTTCTAGAGTGTTTGGTTTCTACAAATTAAACAAGAAAACTATTATTAGAAACTCTTCAAAACTTAATATCTAAAAATAACTATTAGAAAGATTTATGATCGAGTATTCTGTAGATCTTTTCGCGCTATTTGAAAGCTGAGGGAAGAGTCGCCCAAGACCTTCGTCGCAGTCGGAGATGACTTCCGTTTTCATGATGTTGATTGCTAGGCTGGATTCTTTCTCAAAATTTTTCAAAACAGCTAACGCTGCTTTAATAGAATGAGATAGAGACTCCTCAGAGCCTTCGAGGATAAGGGTAAGATCGTCCGCATATAGCATTCCCTTGAGGTATTTCTTGTCCATCTCTATACCTTTTATGTTTTTTTTGGCTGTAATATCCTTATATAATTGATTTATACAGAGTACGAAGAGAGACGGCGAGAGTAAATCCCCTTGCCTAGTCCCCTGCTGGATCCAGAATTTCGAACCCCGCCCTGATATTTCAATTGTCGAGACCGCACTGCGCAGAACAGCAGAGATCATCTCTATAAAGGGGTCTGGGAATCCTTCCCTCAGCAGTTGCTGGACAATGAATTTGTGAGAGAGGCTATCAAAAGCCCTTTTGCTCTTGGGAGACAATATACGGGAGCATTTTTGCCAGTCTCTTATTAAGAATCCCTGTCAGAATCGGGTAAGAGGAGTTCAAAAGTGATATTGGCCTGTAATTTTGAATATTTTCTCCATTTTTGTTCTTTTTTAGAATAAGAGCCGGTGTTCTTGAACTCTGGGACAAATCCCCGCTTAAAGATGTCTTGAAAAACTCTTACAAGAATTGGGGCCAATTGTGGAGCGAAGGCTCTTTCAAGATGTTTGAAAGAAGTCTTGCCTCACATGTTGAGATCGACAAGCGTCCTTTTCATTCGTATCATCGTCCCCATATTTTCTTAGTCGATGATTTCCTCCAGCTTTGCGATCGTGACGCTGTCTTTATCCGTTAATTCTTGAATTTGTCTTTTTGTCTGTGCCGTTTTGCTGGCCGCTTCCCTTCCTTTTCGTTGGAGAATTCTTCTGGCCATTTTTTCGATATTTTCTAACGCTCTCCAAGGCGTTATATGTATCTATCTTTTTTTAGGGGGGGAGTGGGCCCTATTTTGGAGGTCTCCCTTTCTTTCCAGGGAAGGAATTCCTTCTATTTGGAGTCAAAGATGCCTTGATTGTCGCGGGGGGGGGGGAGCTCAACACCTCGTTAACAGATCTAAGCTCTCCAATCCGGCTACCGGAGGATACTACAGGAGTTGTCTCTGCAGGAGATGAACGTGATATGGAAGATGAATGTTCATCTCCTGTGGAAACGAGAGCAACAGCACTCTCTGAGGGGTTATCAACAATTTTCTGACCTGTGGTCCCTATCAGTATGGAGCCTTCATTAACTTTACTTGCACTACTATCCGCGGATGTCCAGCCGGAGGCAGAGATTTCGTAATTTCTCTTGATTTTTTTTTCTCAGCCCAACTGGGCATATATTTTCACTTCAACAAAGATTCACAAATATCAAGTATATTAAATAATTACAGAGAAGACATTATAGTAAGTATTGAGATCGAAAGCAGACAAACATTTTAAAATAAGCTTTAACAAGGACAATTCAAGAAAAGAAGAATCTCCAAAATATTTAAACATTCAATAGTACTTTTGAATACAAGCAAGGAATTTGTAAAATTCCATTTAAGTTGGCATCTTGAATTGTTCGCAATTTATATATTATAAACTGGACTTTGGTGAGAACTGCGTTACATTTTGCATTCGAAGCAAACGAGAGAAAGTCTTCTTCTGTTACTTTAACGTCAAACCGATCTTCAACGATGGCTTTTATGGCTTGATATGTTTCAGATAATTCGGGACATCTCCATAGAAGGTGATCGGTGGTTTCAAGCTGTGTCCCACAAAAGAGGCAATTTTGTCGTTTATCCTTGAAAAACTTACTGGTAACCTCCAGCGAACCAGTAAGTTGCCGGTATTTGAACCATTTTTTGGAGGATGTGAGAAAGTTATTCCTCACGGCAGCTATGCACTCACATGTTTTTCTATTGATCCCATTGATCTTAAAAACCGATTGAGGTGCATATTCCAGAAGTCATTTTTATCCCATAACTTTCGTATCCAGAAGCAGTTTAGGGACTGCCACAGTTTTTTAAAATTTATTACACCTAATTCTCCCAATTTTAGAGGGTTATGGGCACGATTAAATGAAATGTTTTGTTTTTTTTGTCAAAGTTTAGCATGGATACTTCGATCATCAATACTTTGTCAAAAGGATTGACACGAAGTAAATGTATAACACATGGGACAACGTAGGAGTTCCATACCTGGATCCTGTCCCATACATTTAAGTTTAGTGCCCGAAAAAAGGAGCTATTGCGTTCAACTTTTTCAATTATGCTACTGCCATTCATTATTGAGCTTTTAGAACCAATCCATGACCCCAGAACATTTAGCTCATCTGACAGTTGTTGTATTGGCCAGCCTTTTTCAATTATATAACTGTATTGACTTAACAGTTCTGTCTTGTCGATGTTCATTTGTAACCCGGAACATTTTGAAAATTCATCTAAAATTTTTAAAGTTTTGCCAATAGAAATGATTGTTTGAAGCGGACTGCCAGAGTATATCATTGTTAGGTCGTCAGCGTAGCACAAACATTTCAATGTTTGTTCTGACGTCCTAAAACCACAGATTTGAGTGTCGAAATATATTTTTTGTTATAAACTATGGATGCATAAAACGAATAAAATGCCAGCAATTGGATCCCCCTGTCTGACTCCCATCTTATTTAAAAATGTGCTCTTCGGTATCCATATTCGATTAACGTTTTTGTCTTGGTTATTTCTCTTGATTTGTTTAGAAATTACCAAGGGGGACTTACACGTGGATAGGCCGTCTTTGCCTGGGGATCTGGGTCTTTTATAAGAAGTATCCTCATCTTCAGTAGGGGATGCTGGTTCGGCAACTTGCTAGGGCTTGTTAGTTTTTTTAGTTTTTGGCTCTTGTTTTTTATCAAATTGGTTAGCCTCCGGATCCTTATTTTTTAACCTCTCGATGAGGTAACCCTGGTAATTTTTTTTTAAAAAGACAGGCTGCTTGTATTTAAATGGGAGGAAACAAATTCAACCTATTTAACGTCCTTGGAGAATTTTCTAAGGACACCCATAATATCCTCTTCAGATACTCTTCCAACGGAGACAATGAAACCAATACACTTCCAAACTGTAGTTATGTTGGCATTGAACAATATGACAACTGTAATTCTGGAAAAAGGTCATCGACTCATGGATTACCTTATGATTATGGATTAATTATGCACTATAGGCATGGGGAGTAAGTATCTTCATTCACATCAATTCTTATATTTCAATAACGTATTTTTTTTAGTTATTCCAAGAATGGAAAGCAAACATTATCTCATTTGGATGAATCAAAGTCAAAGCTGGTTTGCACAAAATTTTGAAAATTGTTGGAATGGTATTATCTTTTATGTAGGCAAAATTGTGCTCTCCGGGGAGTTTTATAACAATGGGCATAGTACTATGGAGTCAGAGGGTTGAAGGTTGACCGTATCTCTATTTCAGATCTACTCTCTAAATCAAATAATGAGACAACATGATTTTCTTCAGTGTCGAGATGTCAGATAAAAAGTCAATCATAAACTTACATTTTAAGGGATTCATCCTTAGGATTCTATGAAAAATCTTTTCCTAACTTCGGATTTATATTGGCATTTATTATTGAAGAAACACGGCATTTGACCTTCTTGATGAAGTTCTATATTATACTGTTTAGCAAAATTAAACACAAAATTTAGATATGTTTTTTTAGAATGTTTACACTTACTTGTAAAATTAATTTCTGGTATTTAACACATTACACAAAAGCATGTCAAATAATGTGAAGTGCTCGAATTAATTTTTTTGTTCGTTAAATATACTTTTTTTTTGAAGGGTGTGTCTGTGTGTGTCTTAATCACTTGCTTGTTCCACACATTCTTAAGACTTGCAGTAGAAAGGAATAAAAAAAATTTGGTTCATAATTAAGTACAATGTTAACAAAGTAGGGCGCAAATCCAATTCTCCGTAATAATGGTAATTTAACGACTTATTAGCTAAAAATAAATAGTTTTCGAACATGGATTTGATTTTACTTTCCTCCATATACTTATTTTATCATCAATGGTCTATCTCCTTATATTTAAGTGTACTCTTTTGATTTTTTCTGTCTTTTTTATATAGGCTCTGCATACAGTTTTCAACTCAAATTTTTGTAAATTCACTGCTTCAAGTAACAATTGAATCTAAAAAAGTATTACAACTGACCTTTTTCTACCGAATGTTACTAGCAGGAAGCACCCCTCACTTCTAGTAGGTGAATTTGTGATGGAGCAACACGCAATGTATGACTATGCCTCTTACTATCATAGGAGGTTTCTATATTCTACTACCTGATTGGCTAATTTTTACTCTTCTCTTTCACTTGATTGCCTAACAAAGTTATGTTATGGAAAGTCAATTAAATGAAGACAAATATAAAAAGAGCAAATACTCATGAGGTAAAGATGCAACTTCAAGTTTGTGTACATTTTTAATTTGTTATTTTATTTTTCTTTGGTTTTGGGATGAGCAAAGAATTTTTGTAGAAATCTCCGTTGTAACAAGCAAGTGAGGCATTGGGATCAATTAATCAGTATGTATTTTAATGAAAATAAAGTCAGATAAGTCTTGATAACGACAATTCAATACCATACAAAAGAAATTTCTTGATTTTTTTCCAATACTGACATCTATTTTTGTTCGTAAATGATTCAAATGATATTTATACACGTTCGTGCGGATGAAAAACAACTAATTATGTATGTGGATAGAGCTATAATTGTTTATCGACATTTCGGTTTTACGTAGTTGGTAGACTTTAAGTGGATTGATGTTATAATTGAGAAAAACAATCTAATGATTTTCACCAAGCGTATTGAAATGCAATGAAAGATAAATTTATTTAAACATTTGGTAATATTTTCTTCCGAGGAATTATGTTCTTACATAAAAGAACGACTGTAAGTCAATAAGGCTTGTGGCCCTGATGGCATCACTGGAAAAGTCTTTTTTCATTTTGATGATCAGATTGTTCCCTATCTTCTAAAAGTCGGGGAAGAAATGGAAATGAAAGGTAAGATGCCCAAAATTCTGACTAGAGGAAGAATTGCACTCATTCCAAAAAGGGGTGATGGGACTGACTTCAGTCACTGGAGACCCATCACTGTATAAAATGAAGCCTATCAAAGTTTATCTGATACTCTTGCCGTTCAAATGCATGAGGTTTTAAACAATAAAATTGGATACCACCAAAAGGGTTTTTTTTAAAAAAAGGAAAATTTGTGATATTTCGCGTAATATACAAGCTTCTATCGATTCTGTATTCTCAAATTGTAAGAAGGGTAGAGATAATTTTGGATTATTTTTCAAAATTAAAAAAAATATCAGGTCTATTAATGAACAAGAAGAAGACCTCCATTTTACCTATTGGTGCCTGGTATCCGACCCCAGGACTATGCATTCGCTCGTGTGAAGTAAAACAACGTATCCAAATTTTGGAGATGCACTGGTGCAGAAGAGGAGTGGATGACAAGAATTGGTCTGACACGTTTTCGGTAATTACTCATAATATCTCAAAGTGGAAAGGCTTCGGTCTTCAAAGAAGGGTAGATCATTACAACTATAAGGTTGTACCTTTAGTACTGTATCGTGCTTCCTCATCTCCCATATTTGCGGAAAGGGCATTAGTGGAAGAAAATAAATGGTTGAACCTTCTGTTTCATCGTAGAAAGGACCATTTAGGTGGTGGGATAGTGCAACTAACTACCATTATTCCCAAAATTTATGAAAATGTTTTAATGGATATAACAAAACATCCGTCTTTAGAATGGAGAAGGTCTGTTTCCTTTAATGGTGTTTATTGATGGCTTCTGTTTGGCACCGATTTAACAAATAAAATTACCTCTTACTTGTCTTCTGTTTAGGGTTGCGTGCAAAGGATTATGTGGAAGATGACTCCATTGTATGAGAGTGACTCCACAGTCGATATTATAAGACGCAATATAGAAAGAAGATTTTTCTTCAGTAACTTATGTAAACCGGATGAACTGGAAGAGTCGGTGATAAAAAATAGAACCTTCACACTTCATGACATTCATGGCCAAATCCCATTTATGGACGGGAGATTTCGATTTCCTTTGCAGAGAGCTGCAAACAACTTTAGTATGTTAAAGCCCTGGTACCTAAAAATGTCTAACTCATTTCTTTCAGACATTGAAGGGAGCTCTACTGTTTGCCAAAGATATATGGAACTACTCGATCTGCCCGAAAATTGGAGAAAGAGGATTTTAGGCTCCCTAAGTGGTATTGCGGATGAGAATAAGTTTACCGCCCAGTTCCAGATATCAGCTGACCTACTCAGGTTCTATCTACCATGCAAGGACTGCGGATTACTTTTTAATTCAACCTAGCATGCTTTTGTTGATTGTGGAGCAGTAAATATATTGCAAAGTTTTATTAAGCTCATTATTAGAGGAATGGAAGGAGTCCGAGCTGAGAAATACTGCAAAGCAGTAATCCTTTTCGGCTTTAAGAATAAAGAGAATTTGGCTAGAACCAAAGCCATCAATAATGCTCTTCTCTCCGCTAAAGCTCTCTATTCGCTAATAGAATAAGTATATATAAACCATTCCAACGTTGTGAATTGAGGACTATACTTCTTTCGGCTGCAGCGAGATATGCTACTTTGAACATCAAAATTTCCTCTTCTCCGGATGGTGCTTGGGCATATGCGTCTGATGATATCAAATACATTCCTACTCTTTCCATCGCGTACAAGGAAACCATCAAAAGACTATGTAAAATAATTAAAAAGTGTAAATAGGGTAAATGTAGAATGTTTGTTGTTATTTTTATTATTATTGATTGAATGATTGTGAATTTTTTATTTATTTATTAATTCGATGTATCCGATGTATTCGATGCTAAAATTTTAAACTAAAATATTTTTTTATGTATTTTCTTTACACATTAGAATCATGTTTTTATATACTTTATTATTATTTTTATTGTATATATCTTATTTGGACTGTGAAAAAAAAAAAATTAAGGTCACACTGATAACATAGAAATGTTACAATAGATTCATAAACGTTCAACTGGTACATACAATTTCAAGTAATATGCCTTCACCTAGTGTTGTGGCTCTACTAAACGCACAACAACACAAGGGCTGTCACTTTTTTTCCTTCCCTAAGGAGAGAAATCTTCAAAAACAATGGCTTCTCAGAATGGAGAGAGACAAGTGGAAATCTTTTTCCAATTTGTGGAATCAATTTTAAATTTAAAAGACTGGCAATTGATCCTTACAAAATTAGTATGCAATTTCAATCTATTCCAGTTGCACCTTCTGTCTTTTTTTATGTATATGAAACAAAAACATCCAGTTTCATACATGTCCTTTGTTTCTCAAGGTATAATTATAATTTTTGGTCATTGAACTGATAAATATTAAAGTGTGAATACAAAGAGGTAAGTTTATTCAGTTAAGATAGGTTACATAGAACTTGTGATCATATATGTATTGAGTTCCTTTTGTATTCAAGTGTAATCTTTTTGAAATGCTGGCCAATCACATAATTCAATCAGAGTCACTTCTTTCTGATTGGTTAGAAATATTTCCTCAAATGAATGTTAAAATAATGTACAAATGTATCAAAGGAGTTAATAAAAGATTTGTTTCACAAAGTAAGAACAAATCCAACACAATTTATATATCTTATAGAGCTTATTCTCAGGTAGACCTACATGCCGCAACAAAATTTCCTATTGCAACAAGATGGAAGCAGTGTCACCTGCGTTTACCATTAGGAATGTAAATAATATGCAAATGGGGTGTGTAAAATAAAAGGAAAGAGAAAATCAATCTGGTAACTCTGACAATTTGACGAATGTTGAGAGGGAAGCAGCTTGAGCTGTCATGACGTTTTACTGAGCTACAAGCTGCTATTCTCCATTATATGCATATACAAATGATGACATCAATAATAAATAATAACATTATGTTTACCATAGATGAGTGGCAAAAAACTAATTGAAATTAATGTCAGGAAATAATATATTTTTAACTAATAATTATACGAGGACTTGAGCCCTTTTTGTTTACATTTTATTTGCTATATTGACCTTAATGCATCTATTCCTTAATGCGAGATCTTTACTATCAGGTAGATGTTCTCCCCTCAGTAATAAAGGAAAAATGATAACAGCTTTGGAAAACAAAAAGTACTGTTCGAAGAGCCAACTCCACAAAATCTCGTACGAGGTATTTTGCATATTATTTACATTCCTAATTATCATCTACCATGAATTGAAAAATAAAGTAAAAAACATACCACGATTGAAACATGTCGTTTTACAATTTTTGCTAACGTAAAAACGTTTTCCACAAAGATCCTTGAAGCGAATACAACTTTGGACGTCCCAATCGTCAACACATGCTGGAAAAAGAAGGAGGTCTCATTAAAATTGATTAAAAAGTTTGTAAATAGTCCTTACGTTTAGAATTTTCCCCACTCAAACAAATTGTGAAGAAGATTTGGAGGAATAAAATTGCTATCAAATATTTTGCCATGTTTACTCCTTAATGATGCTTAAAACACTTTAATCATGAATATTTATACAAATTTTCTTCTTTGTGACATGTTTTTACACTTGTGTTACATTTTTCCCCAACAATATAATTATAAATGAAATACATTGGCAAAACAAACAAAAAACTATTAATCTCAGTTCATATTTTTACGTCAAGGAACTTTTTTTTTTGTTTGTCTGTTTAGATAGTTTTGCCAATATATTTGTATAGTATATCTTAATAAGAAGAATAGCATAGAATTAGAATAAGAAAGATTAGCTACCATATATTTTTCTAAATTTTTCCTTTCCATTTTGTGAGTAGAGGTTGCGAGTGAACAAAAAAGTTTGTCGTGATACCTCTTCTCAAGTCATGGAATTACACGAAAGAAAACTAGTGAGTTGGTCTATTTTTATCGTCATTTCCTGTTATTTTTGACATGTGTTAGTTTCAATTTATACTCCTATTATAGTTTCTACTACTTTTTCCAGGCACGTTAGTATTATCAAATACTTTTTCTAAAACCTAATCAATTATTTATCATTAATGTGAAAAAATAAAGTATAATTTATGTACAAAGGTTATTATGTAGTTCAAAATGACGTACAACAAAATAATTAATTCTTAAACGCAACAACAAACAGTTAGAGATGTGATGTTAATTTATGAGTTACCAAGAGGTTTTGTGAATATCAAAGCATGAAAAGGTCCGACAATTACATCGTATTTTCAATATAACGTTTTAATATCACAGATGTAGTGTTCATATTATATAAAATGACAAATTTAAAAGCACAAACAAACAAAGAAACTTCGTTATATGGCTTCGAAAATGAAAAAGTCTAAATAATTGTATTGAATTTAACTTAATTAATAGGTACTGAAAATTCCTATGAAATGTCTAATTTTATGCAACTAATTTTGTTTCGGATGCATTGGAGACCAGTAATGTAGAATAATGGGAGAAAAATAGCCGATCTTCGCAATTTATTGCCAACATTATAATTATTTAAATTTGATAATGATGTGATGAATACATACTCAATTATTTTTCGTTGCAGGGTGTAATTTTAATAGAATAGATCTAAATGAAATGATAGCGTCAATAAATAGGTGGTAAATGTTAAAATTAAATAAGGCATCATGAAACGTATAAAATGCAACATCTACAAAACATACTTATAATGTTCATCAATTATCCAGATTTTTGGATGCGAAATTCTATGCATTTATGAAGACAGGGTTCCATTTCATTCTATAAAGGGAGTCTGAATCCAATCTAATAACTGGAATCATAGCTAAAATGTATCTATAGACCTAAATTACTCAAAAAAGACATTTTCAATGTATTGTATGACAATAAAATGGACTTTTCCAATTATAGGTCGAAATAATAAATATGAAGAAGCAAAAATAATTTCCGCGTCTTCTGTATTCTACATTTGTTCTCATGGGAAACATTCTCCTCACTCAAGCAGAGTGCGAAAAAGATTTGTAGAAATATAACCACAATATAAGATTTTGCCATGTTAGGACAAAACCTTATTTTGGATGTGAAAAGGGATTCCTAGGATACAAATACAAATACCTAATTATTATTATTGTAAAAGTATGTTTGAGGGTTCCAGAGTAATATTTTTCTTATTACTTTGTCTGGTTTAAAACTCAAGAAAATGGGTGAGCTTAAATATTAAATACGACTTTCATATTCAGTAGGAAAATCAATATGTATTAAGAAAAGAAAAAAAATACGGGGACGTCCAACTTACATAAAGAGTCCGTACGAAAAGAAAAAAGAGGAAGAAAACTATTCAATTTTGTAGTCTTCTATCTCTAAACTGTATGTGTCTCAAAAGTCCACAATGACCTATGAACCAATAACATTAACAACTAGCTACATACATGTATTCAATATAGATTTCTCAGTAGATCAATGATTTATTCATGAAAATGAGTCCTTGCATTAGCATTCTACAAATACAAAGTTATCGCCCATTACTTTGAAATCTTTATATCCTATTTAAATTATGCTACTTGTTCTTATTTGGATTTTCTTTAACTGATTAATTTCAAAGATTCTTTTAAATCAATATATAAAAAAGTCGGATCCAATTTTGAAAAAAAAAAATACCTTTTTAGACGAAGCTGAAGAGGTTTGTCATTTTGGAGTAGACAGTTTGAAGTACTATTGTCAAGCTTAAGAGAAAACAACATTCAATTTGAGTTTAACAACTTGACTTGGAACGGTCTGATTGGATTTGTGTCCCTTCTCTCTAACTGAAAACGCAATTCATGAAAAGGCCGACCATAAGCAAGAACATAACTAAAAGGAATAATATTTTTCTCCAGGTTGTTTGCTACGACTTTTCTTAATTTTATCATCCTTGAGAGGAAATTGTGTGAGTTTTGAGTGCATGTTTTTCAGGAGAACAACAAATCAACGTACTTGAAAACGAAACAATCATAACGTTGTACTTAGATATTTATTTGAGAGGAAAAATTTCTTCATTAACTATGTAAGCGTGCGAAAAATAATCACATTCCATATTAAAATTGGTTCATTTGACAATTTGCATCATATTCAATGTATTAATAAATGGAAGAAATAAAGTCTTTAAAAAAATACAAACATGTTGGTAAATGACTTACGTATAAGTATGTATGTATATTTTAAACAATATATGTATAACTTTCGTAGAGAAAAATTACACTTTAATGATTTGAAAAGAAAAAACGGTTCTTCAGTGCTTGCACTATTTTTTGAATTTATGTACATTCATTATTAAGTCCTAGAAAAGAAAATATTTATAAAGTTCCTGCCTACTTTTCTTGTTTATTTTTTGTTCATAATACAGATGTAATAAAATTACAATATACCAAAATACAAATATGTATAACCAGAGGTGGAAAACTTGTTTAGCACAATTAGAAGGTGTGGCATTGACATAGGTTCCCCCTGGTTTTTTTTGTTCATAGTTGTCACTTGGGATTTTTGTGATTGTATTTTTTCACCAAGATATTAGACTACAGTAGAGTCCTGGAACTCGGCTGCCTCAATACTTGACATATACAGTGTTAGATGCAAAATGTCGAGAAAACTTTGCCTTGCTGCTCGAACATATCTTCCAAATCCGTCCAGATTCGCGTAATTTTGTTAAAATAGATACAGTTCATGCTCCGATCACATCCCACAAGTTGATCTTGCTGATTATAAAATAGGCAGCATGGCTTTTTCTCAACACTCTTCACAAAATCAATCAGCATCGAGTTTAGGGGTTCTTCTATATTATGTACCTTGTACATAATATATATACAAAAACATTTATGAACTAGGTGCTTTTTAAAAGTTCCCATCAAAGAATCAAGTACATTAAAACAGAGTGAATCAGTTATTATATTCATGAAATAATTATATAATCTGTACATTTGTTGATTCACAAATGTTGTTATTTCTTTTTCAATACAACATGATGACGTACTTCAAACTTATTCTTATTCTTTGTTACTATTTTCCAATTGTAAATACAAAGGATATTTAAGTGGTAAGGGCCAATAATAACACTGGTCAACAAATTTGAACTTTCAAAAATCCTAAGAGGTATAAGTGTAATAAAAGTTATTCAGTTTTGCACGCTGATTTCAAATCTGTAATTTTTTTTTTCAAGAGTCCTACAGTTTTCAAAAATCAGACCCTAATTTTTTAGCTTTTTTGGCCCATTTTCCAACTTCAACTTTAACTAGATTTAAGATCAATTTCAGATCCATAAAATAATATTTTGTACATACAAGCACCACGACAAGTTTTTTGAGATAAACAAAAGAATTCAGCTGATTTCCATCAGTTGACTCTTTTGATTTAAAGCACTATACTCAGTGTCTTACTAACTCTGTATTTTGCACTAGGTGGCTTAACTCACACGTCATTAAACAAATAATAAAAAAAGAAGAAGAAATCATAAGTTTTCTGTACTTCTTCATTTTCATTCACTATAGATCCCAGTACATAATTTCAATACCATATTTTTTCATTCCATTAACATGAAAATTTACCCATTGGCCCCAAGAATTTTTATTTTTCATTCCATCAATATTTCTAGCTTTTATTGTAAAAATCCCTTGATTTGCCTTGAAAAAAAATATTTTCTGCATTTAAATACATAGTATCACATGAATAACTGAGTTATTTTTATTACTTTTTTAAAAAAAAACATCCTGTTTGATAGAGAACATTTTGGAAACAAGTGTTCCCTAAATGTTCAAAAATCGTAAACGTAATAAGGTAGAACAACTTCGGGCCTTCTTTTTAATTGAACTTCTGATTTCGTTTCTATCATCACAGTGACGTCATCTTTATGTATAAAGATATATTAAATGGTTAAAAGTTCAATTACTATCATCAAATCTAAAATAATTTTTGTCAGGGTAGTTCTAAGATCTTCTATTGCTGCCACTGGCACAAGGGCAACCTTTACAAAAACTCCTCCTTAAGTTTATTGGTTTGCTTTCTTTATTTCCAACTGTCACCGTTGACGATCCCGTAGCTATCAATGCCTTGATAGGCTTGAAAAAAGCAAATGTGTAATAGTTTTCTTATCAATCTCAAAATGTGCGTGAGAAAAAGAAAATCAAAAGATTTTAAAAATTTGATGCAATAATAGCTCTGTAACGTTTGCTCTTATTAACTGCTTCAACCACTGCATAAATAAACCTGGAAATGTCAGAGATATTTTTGTTTGTTTAAAGAACCCTTTTTGATCAGGGTCTATAATTTAAAATAAGTTCAATCTGACTTGCAATCTTAATGTACGGTTCATTAGCAGTGATCGCCCTCCAATTATCAAGGTTCAAGCCATTTCCTCTTTTTTGGTGATGAAAACTATTCGTCCTTTGGTTATAGCTTCTGGCAGATATTATTTCCTGCATGTTATAAGATCTTTCCTCCAATACCATACAGTCCATATTTTGCATTAGCTTTATTGTCACTAAAAAATGTCTCAATATTTTACGGTATTATCTTTTTAGAAAATAACGATGATTTTCTATTTAGGGAAATTACTTTTGATACTCATTTCTATCCCAGCAAGCTCTGCAATCTTGACGGAGTAATACATTTCATACGCTTTTATTTTGTTCAAAGAGTGATATTCAAGGTACATTCCAAGATATTCTTAAAATCATTAATTTCTTCATCATAGGATTGCCTAATATATCCTCTGACAGAAAAATAACTGTTTATTACAAAAAAGTGGATGAGAATTTGAAAAAGTAACAATATGTGTTTACTTTATTTCAATAATGCCTTTGTTGTATAAAAATAACTTAAACTGAGCCAAATATACATTTCTTTGATATGTTAAAAAAAACTATGACTCGACATTTATAATGGAACAATTCCTTTTTATAAATATGAGAAGTGAGTTAGTGGCCCTAATCTCCTTAATGATTTTTTCACTATGTAATAGTGAGGACGTCCTTACTCCGGAATCTCAATGTATACTACTGTTTGATGAATACGACAACTCAGCCATTAAAGCTAAGACATTCATAGGAGGAAGAAAAAATATATGGCCAGAGAGTGAGATACCCTATGAGATCAGCACAGACTTCACAACAGATCAACAGAAGATAATAATTGACTCAATGCAATATATTTCTGATAAAACATGCATCCGATTTACAAAGCGTACAAACCAATTTAACCACTTACGTATATACACAGGAGAAAGGGGTTGTTTTGCAAATCTAGGCTATAACAGTGGAAGAGGTACTCATATTCTTCATTTACAGAGCAATGGTTGTGTGGTGAGTACTATGTAGACTGACTCCTTATGAACTGATAAAAGGACAACTTATATATGAATTTAGGATTGGGATTATATTAAAGAAGGAACCTATGGTAACTTTTGGAGATCTCTAGGTGAGACAGAAAAAGCAACATCTATGCCAACTTGCGATAGTGTTGGAATTGACCAATATGATCATTGTCATTCGGGTTATAGAGCATCCACTTTTGGCATTGCGTATGATTTCAGCTCCATAATGCACTATGGATGGAACTTGTCAGTAAAAGTTTAAAATATTTAGGAATAATTTGAATCAACCTCTTCTTTCTTTATCATAGCTTCACAAACAACGGAAATGATACCATTTCACCAAAAGTAAAAACCAATGCCAAAGTTCCGAATCGAAGTGAAATGAGCATTCTTGACATGGAAAAACTCAAAACAGCCCATCAATGTGGGAAACCTCCAGTTATCGAGAAGAAAAGTAGGTATTAGTATGGGCACTTATTATACATATATGTATTTTGATATTCATAAGAGTCATTCTAGAATGTAGTGACAAATGGAAGTGGTGTAGAACTTTTATTTATTTATGTGGAAGTGTTAAACTCCTAGATAATCTTTGTAAGTCGACATGTTTAAACTGCCGTAAGGATTTACAAAGATTAAACCTTGATAATTTCAAAAATCGCTCAACATTTTACCCGGTCCTTATTTCAGCATGTGAAAACGATGTTCCAGATCATAGTTGTCTGAGTATACAAAAGTATTGCAAATTATCATCTGTAAAAGGGTATTGTCGAATGACATGTGGAGTATGTTAAATATTAAAACTGTTACCTTGATTAAAATATTCAATAAAGCATTCAAAAAAAAAAAAAAAGGGAGAAAATTCACTGTCTTATTTACACTTCGTGTCATCAACAGAAGTAATAATAAAATCTAGAACAAGGTGCAAATCAATCGTTAAGTATGAAATATCATACTTTGTCACTGAAAAGAACAAAGAAAACCATTTTAACTTCGGTAAACTTCCTTTGGTTTTATTGTTTTTCCACGTAAAAACAGACAACGGAAAATAGATAATGAATAAAAGAATGAATAACTTTTGTTAAATGTTGAATAACAATAACAATCTATGAGATTTTTTTTTTTTATTTATGACATAAATATGTTTACATTGATTTGTATTTAGATGTTACGCAGTAAGAAAATTGCCCTAAAAACACATGATCATCGCTCTGAAATAGTATATATTAAATTAAATCTTCAAAGCTATTTCAAATCGATTTTAATTGACCAGAATGAAGAAACATTTGGTAATAACACTATTATTGAGTTCATTATTTTTTTCACTCTGTTTGAGTGAGGAGAATGTTTCCCACGAGAACAGCTGTAGAGTACTGGTTGATGCTCATGACAGAGCCGCTATGTATTCAAGAAATTTTATTGGAGGTCGGAGTAATCGATGGCCCAACGGAGTTGTTCCATACATAATCAGCTCAAGTTTTTCTTCAAGTCAACGACAAGTTATTATGGCTTCTCTGAATCACATCTCGGAACGAACATGTGTCAAATTTGTTGCAAGAACAAATCAAAACAATTATGTGGATATCTATACCGGCCAACGAGGATGCTTTGCTAATCTTGGATACAATAGTCGGAGATCCAGAAGTGTCGTGCACTTACAAAGCAATGGCTGTGTGGTATGAGCACTGAACGATAATCTCATGAAAAAATTGCATTGTCTTTTTTATCACATAGAGTTTGGGTATTGTTGTTCATGAATTGCTCCACATCCTTGGATTTGCTCATGAACAAACGAGACCTGATCGAGACCAATTTGTTACAATAAACTGGCCGAATATACGAAGTGGAACTTACAATAACTTTTGGCGAGCTCTTGGAGAGAATGAAGCTGCTACAATCCCATATTGTGGAAGAGTAAGCATTGATCAATACGACAATTGCTATGCTGGATTCAGAGCAACAACCTATGGATTGGCCTATGACTATGGATCCGTTATGCACTATGGACTAACATTGTAAGTCCTGAAAAAACCCACAAAAATGTTCTATGAAATAAAACCTCTTTTTGTACCCAGCTTTTCAAATAATGGACAAAACACAATTTCATTGAAGCAATCCACTAGTGCTGTTATTCCTAACCGAAGTGGAATGAGTAATTTGGATGTTCAAAAGACCAAAGCAGCCTATGAATGTCAAAATGCTGTCACCGGTTCAGCTTCATCTACATCTCCAGGACCCCTAGTATCAACTTCAAAACGTGAGTTATCTTTGTTCATATAAAAAGAAATGAAACTTAGTAAACCCTTGGGGTTTTTTTTCAGCCTGTCTTGATAAATATAATTATTGTGACCGCTACAAGTCTTATTGTGGAAGACATTGGTACATTAACAAATATTGTAAAAAGACCTGCTTCAATTGTGGTATGTGATTTTGCATTCAATGATTTTTTTATTATTTTTGTTAACTTTTTTGCATTCCTTTTTAGTGTGTGAGAATCAAATTGCTGATGAGAGCTGTGCTGCACTAAATAACTACTGTAGATATAGTTTCATTCGTAAAATTTGTCGAAAAGGATGCAAACGATGTTAAAAGTTAACTTAATTATTCACATTCAAATATAGTTTAACCATTTGTTCAAAATATTTCCTATATTACCAAATATTTAAATAAATTTATCCTTCATTGCATTTCAATACGCTTGGTGAAAATCATTAGATTGTTTTTCTCAATTATAACATCAATCCACTTAAAGTCTACCAACTACGTAAAACCAAAATGTCGATAAACAATTATAGCTCTATCCACATACATAATTAGTTGTTTTTCATCCGCACGAGCGTGTATAAATATCATTTGAATCATTTACGAACAAAAATAGATGTCAGTATTGGAAAAAAATCAAGAAATTTCTTTTGTATGGCATTGAATTGTTGTTATCAAGACTTATCTGACGTTATTTCCATTAAAATACATACTGATTAATTGATCCCAATGCCTCACTTGCTTGCTACAACAGAGATTTCTACAAAAATTCTTTGCTCATCCCAAAACCAAAGAAAAATTAAATAACAAATTAAAAAAGTACACAAACTTGAAGTTGCATCTTTACCTCATGAGTATTTGCTCTTTTTATATTTGTCTTCATTTAATTGACTTTCCATAACATAACTTTGTTAGGTAATCAAGTGAAGAGTAAAAATTAGCCAATCAGGTAGTAGGATATAGAAACCTCCTATGATACTAAGAGGCATAGTCATACATTGCGTGTTGCTCTATCACAAATTCACCTACTAGAAGTGAGGGGCGCTTCCTGCTACTCTATTTATCTCCAAAAATGTATAATTTGATTTTAACTAAATTTAATGTTTTGTCTATTAAAATTCATGTCGATAAAACATCTAAATAGTCTTTGAATTTACAATAAGAAAAAGCAATCACTTTCATAAAAAACTTTTATTAAATACATCAAAATTATATAAACTCATTTTTATAATACTATTATTTATTTAATTTATTCATTGTCGGATTGTGAGAATAAAATATATTGTTTCACAAAAATATTTTTGACCAACTAATACAGTGATCTTTTTAGTTAAGAGACGAGCATTTAACATTCAAAGAAAAACAAGTTTTGTGGTTGGGCATTTGTGGTAGGGGATTAAACCAGTGATTCTCTAATTTTGCATTTTTCTAATTATGGGTCCCCTTAAGTTAAGTAAATTAAAATTTATTACTGTTTGCCATAAATAAAAAAAGGCTTATTCTTGTGGAAACTCTTAACAATTTTCTCGGGCCATCTCCCAATAATTCGTTTAAAGGAACCTTAGGCCTTCACCCATTCATTTTCCAATATCAAAAACCATACGGAACCTCTTTCAAGAATTTTTTTCCACCAATTGAATAGTAGAGTTTTCCATAGGTCTTTCGTAGGCAGTAGACCAAGTCTAGGGCATACAGTTCTCTTCCAAGAAATAATCCTACTTCGTCCTTGATGGAATATAAACTTATCACTTATACCATCTATAACACGACTAAAATCTTCTGAATTTATGAGGCCATCAATTTAAAAATATGTATCACTTTGGGTGAAATCAAATTGTTCCATATTTGGATTCTAGCGACTAAATTTCCTCCCACTGTTGAATGTAATTTTGATGTGGTGTTACGGAGTCTTTCTGCAGTAGTTTTCCTGTTCTCTTCTTCGTCCTTCTCGTCAATTGATAAAAAAGTTCCAAGTATTTTCATCTTCCGTACCTGGTTGAAATAATTGAATTTACAGAGTAAATTTAGGTTTGACAAGAGTTTAGTTTTCTTCATATGCTTTCCAAGTCTGGACTGTCTGGCAAATTCGTCTATAACTTTAAGGGTTTGACCTATTGAAATCTCAATTTCTTCTCTATTTCCTGAATATATTCCTGTAATGTCATCTGCAAATGCTTCCACTTTAATCTCTACAGATCCCAAATGAACACCTTTTACCAACTTATCTGTGGTTATTTTGTAAATCAAGGGGGTAAATGCTATTTTAAACAGCATCGGTGAAAGGGGATCGCCTTGACGGCATCCTCTGTTTATTGCGAAATAGATCGATTCATTTCCATAATATGTTTTTAGGTCACAAAGACACAATCATATCATTTTTTAAAGTGACTTCTAAACTCATGTGCTTCCATGCATTTTGTAATCCATTCATGTGAAATGCCATCAAACGTTTTCATTAAGTTCATACTTAATAAAGCAACATTCGAACCTTGTTTTTTTTTCGTACGGAGATCATTTCTTTTAGTCCTCTCACCACACCTTCCATGTGCCTACCTTGAACAAATTCTTTTTGTGCAGGGTCTATGATATATGGCAGGATTTTTTAAAATACAGTTCGGATCAAATTTTTCTGGCCTATTCATTGCTTTAATTTCTTAAGCTCTTCTTCAGTATGTATATTGGCATCTCCTCTCTCTTTAAAACCGGCTTACCCTTCAAGTCTATGTTTTCTCTTTTTGCTTCGACCTACACCAAGTTTTATGGTTTCTCTTCACAAACAATCAAGAACTAACTTTAGAGCGTGAGATGCTGTTCTGATCTTCCCCTCTTCTAACCTGTCCATCCTCAATGTCAAGGTCTTATATCCCATTGTTAGAGACTCTAGCTCCTCTGACAAGGAGAAATAATCAAGCCGTGCACTCTTAACTATATTTCCTACTGCTTTGATGTAAAAAGTGTGCTCTGGTGTTTTTTCAAATTTACTGGCAATATCTCTCAAGTTCCTTTTATAAAGCATATTTCTAAGATCTTTTTTTGTATTTTATTATTTTCATTCTTGTAGTTGTTTGTGTCCCTTTCTTGATGTAGAGCAATATTAAAATCTCCCATCAAAATAATACCATCCTGTTTGGCATGAATATCAGCTACAATCATTGACAACATTATGAAGAAACTAATGTCAAACATCATGCAATTTAAAATAGAAAATTCACAATGTAGAGCTGGTTCTTGTCAGATATATGAGGAAGCTTCATACTTTACATATCATATTGATTGGGTCTGGAATAAAATTTGCTTTGCTTTTTCATTTGCATCAACAAGACATATTGCCTTCTTTACAAGAGGTTCCTCCGAAATTCCTCCCAGACCAATCATCATTCTGACCAGACTCCTCAATATCCTTATTTCTATTACTCTCCTCTCCTTCCGGGCTTTCGAAAAGTCTCTTAGCATTTTTCTTCAATGAGATTTTGGCTTTCTCTACACTAGGTCGCTTTCTAAGCACCAGCTTCCAATCTTCCTTCAAACTTGATATCTCGGAGTTATGCATCTCGATCATCTGATTAAGGGTTGATACGACATTGTTCGATTCATTTTCTTTTTCTTGTGCCATATGCACAAATCTATCCTCTTCCTCTCTAAGGATTTCTTCTTCTATTTCCCTTCCTTCATCAAATCCTTCTATTCTTTTCGATAATCCAAGTGTTGTTCTGAAGTATTCCTCAAATTCGTCATAAGAGGTTTTGTTGAGGGTCGTACATTTTGACTTGTTGTGCCCAAACTTCAAACATCTGAAACACTGCAATAGTTGCATTTCTAATTTAAGCTCTACCTTCTTTCCCTTGACTGGAACTATGGTTGGTAGCTTTCTGTTGGGTTTGATTTTAAAAGGCCAGATATGATGTTGTTGAATTTTTCTGCAAATTCTGCATCTTCATCACACTCTGGTGTTGACGAGTGCGTCATATCTTTCATTTCTCCTATGACTTCTCCAAAATCCAACATTATTGTCTTCAAAGTAGCTAAATCTATTTCTGATCCATTCTTGATTGTAACTTCTATAGGATGTTGAGCTTTTCTAACACTGTCAAGTCCTCTTATTTTCTTTAGTTATATATATACCTTGTTCCTCTCAATTAACTACATAAATCAGGGGTCTTCAACACTTCTGCTCTTATATTTTATACATAATTGGAATGCCGATGTTTTCTTCGCATGGAAAAAAGTTGAAATCCTAATCCGATTAGTTACCCTGAGGCTGTTTTTATTAAAAAAATAAGATTCAACTGTATTATATTTATTAATTTTGTACATGAGATAAGAATTTAATTTTAATTCAATACAGTTAATTATATTTCTCCAATGAATTAATTTTGATGGATAATATATACATCATTAAAAATAGGACCTCATTACTTCAAAAATAAAAAAAAAGTTAATTTTATCCTATTTATCACTCCCAAGTTGATATAAGCAATTTAACGCAGCAGTTTGCTTCGTAAGATCTTTTTACCTAAGAGACGAACCTTTCCCCGCCCCTCTCCTCACACACACAAGATGTTGCTTTTGAGTTATCTCGTGGCCATCAAAAAATTCTATATAGTTTTGGGCCGAGGTTAAGGGAAGAGAGCATAAAGGAAAAAAGTAAATACTTTCTCTCCAGTATAGTGGGTGTACAACACTATGTATGCTTCCGTGTTTCATATCTACATGGCGCTAAAGACACATATGGGTGTGACGTTGAGATTTTTTAAAGTTTAGACTTCTCTTGACCTTAACTATTCATAATACCAACAAATATTGTATCACAAAAATATTTTTTTTCGCCTAAGTACAGTGAGTTTTGTGCCAAGTTAACAGCATTTGTGGAAATCTTTTGCTTTTTGTCTGCTGGTTAGAGCTGCAAACTCAATTAGGCATTTATTTTTTAATTATTATTTGAAGACTGTACTATGTATACGGAGTGGGAGTCATATGTTTTCTCCTTAAGAATTAAGGAATATTAATGAATTAATAACAGATTCGGAAACTAAAGAATACTATTCAAATTGTCAACCAGTAAAAACTTCACACTTAAGTAACGCTTAAGATTTACAGCTCTTAGAAATGGGTTACAAAAAAGTTCAATGCAATCTTTAAAACCCTTGAAAAGTCCACCCTCCTTTTTTTTATCACTGTTATCTATCATAATACATACTTACGTTTAATGAAAATTTAACTTACACAGTATGTTTATTCACCACTGAGAAGAAAATGTTCTGAGGGTCTAAAAAAACCACCGTTCATATGATGGATTTTTTGAAATTATTTTCCGATAATTTGAGGAGTGAGTTTAACCCATTACGTACTTGTTTATAGGGTGACTTTGAGGCACTATTACGATGCAGTTTGAAGTGGTAGAACCTTATAAAATAAAAGAAAGGAATGATAAACGATTGAAAAACATTATTTTATTAGTTTGAAACTATCTTCTTTTTTTTTTTTTTTTACTTCATTCCACCCTGATCATCATAATAATTTATATTAGAATTATTTTCAGTAGTGTAGTTTAATTAATTTTAATAAAATGTATATTAAACAAGACCACTGAACTGAACTCATTGAAAGTTTTGGATCTACATGAAGATGATCCTCCTAAAGCTTCTCCAGATAATGCTGTCTTTCTACCAGGAGAGGGAAATTAGACGTCAACAAGATAGGCAACAAAAATATGAATCTTCTTAGTAAAACCAAGATGAACAAGAAAGAAGAAAGAGACATGACAACAGTGTTTATCGACAATGATTTGTGTGTATCTAGTGGGTCTATTTACTTGAGTTCAGAGACAATTCGATTTGTGTGCTGTTACAGCAGAGAGCTACGGAAAAAAATGTTTCAACACCATGACCTAATTCTATTATGATGTACAATACAAATATGAGTGGTATTGACATACTAGACAAGAGTGTAGCTAATTATAAGGTCACACTGAGAATGAAGAAATGTTACAATAGGTTCATAAGCGTTCAAATGGTACATACAATTTCAAGTAATATGCCTTCACCTAGTGTTTTTTGTCTCTACTAAACGCACAACAACACAAGGGCTATCACTTTTTTTCCTTCCCTGAGGAGAGAAATCTTCAAAAACAATGGCTTCTGAGAATGGAGAGAGACAAGTGGAAACCTTTTTCCAATTTGTGGAATCAATTTTAAATTTAAAGGACTGGCAATTGATCCTTACAAAATTAGTATGCAATTTCAATCTATTCCAGTTACACATTCTGTCTTTTTTTAAGTATATGAAGCAAAAACATCCAGTTTCATACATGTCCTTTGTTTCTCAAGGTATAATTATAATTTTTGGTCATTGAACTGATAAATATTAAAGTGTGAATACAAAGAGGTAAGTTTATTCAGTTAAGATAGGTTACATAGAACTTGTGATCATATATATATATATTGAGTTCCTTTTGTATTCAAGTGTAATCTTTTTGAATTGCTGGTCAATCACATTATTCAATCAGAGTCACTTCTTTCTGATTGGTTAGAAATATTTCCTCAAATGAATGTTAGAATAATGTACAAATGTATCAAAGGAATAAATAAAAGATTTGTTCCACAAAGTAAGAACAAATACAACACAGTTTATATATCTTATAGAGCTTATTCTCAGGTAGATCTACACGCCGGAACAAAATTTCCTATTGGAACAAGATGGAAGCAGTGTCACCTGCTTTCTCCTCCTTTATTCATCATTGTAATCAACTCCAGCCCTTCATAAGATAAATGACAACACTAACAGAAAAGAGCTTACGATTACTCAAAATAAAAATTAAGAATGCTTCTTTAAGCTGATGATGTGTCAATATTTATTAAGGGAACACTTTGAGATATAAAAACATCGTTTCAGAATGTTACTGATGTTTTTTTTTCCGCATTTAGAATGCAGTCTTTTTCTGAAAACTAATATGAACAAGACTGAAATACTTTAATTCTATATGAATGATATAAAGGTGTCCTTTCCAAACTTAAAGTTCACATAACTTCATGAATCACTATCTTTGTTGATTGATATGAGTCTGCTAGGAAATCAACAAAAAATATTGATAGACTACAACTCGAATAAAGCAAAGAAACATATATCAAATATATTAAATAGTTATGAACTAACAAGAATGACGTTTCAAGTTTTTGCTTTAACTTTTATTCCGTTTTATATCAAAGATAATAATTTATGAAACAAATGAATTAATACTTTTTGACAATAAACTACTCATATAAAAAGGAATTATAAAATAAGATAAATAACGTTTGCTTGCATTTGGAATATATTATATGCTAATTTTTAAAACTTCAAAGCCAATAAGGAACCTCTAAAAAACTTTTTTAAAGAAGTTAAAAATAATTTATCACTAAAATACATATTTTCAAATCTATAGGATCTTGGTGATACATAGATCAAATATGATTGGAATTAAATCTATAATTGTAAAACAACCGTAACAGTAATAAATAAATATGCAGGATTTAATAATGCCATTTTAATTATTCAAATATTTGGTGATATAAGAAATGATACATTAAAAGTTACACTTTTTACAATCCTTGTTACAAAAGTCTTTGATAAATTGATGCTTACAATATTTCGAAAGTTCAGAACAAACCTTATCACCAAATTCATTCTCACAAACTGAAAAGCGAAAAAAACGTTAATCATCTACCATGAATTGAAAAATAAAATAAAAAACATACCACAATTGAAACATGTCTTTCTACAATATTTTTCTATAGATGATTGTTTTCCACAAAGATGCGTTAAGTAAGAACAAGTGTCGGAGCCCCAACTGTCCTCACAGGCTGGAAAGAGAAGGAGGTTTCATTAAAATTGATTTAAAGTTTTGTAAATAGTCCTTACGTTTAGAATTTTCTTCACTCAAACAAATTGTGAAGAAGATTTGGAGGAATAGAATTGCTATCAAATATTTTGCCATGTTTACTCCTTAATGATGCTTAAAACACTTTAAGCGTGAATATTTATACAAATTTTCTTGTTTGTGACATGTTTTTACACTTGTGTTACGTTTTGCCCCAACAATATAATTATAGATGAAATACATTGGCAAAACAAACAAAAAACTATTTATCTCAATTCATATTTTTACGTCAAGGAACTTCTTTTTTTTTTGTTTGTTTGGTTTGATTGTTTTGCCAATTTATTTCATTTATAATTATGTTGTTGGGGCAAAATGTAACACAAGTGTAAAAACATGTCAACAAGAAGAAAATTTGTATAAATATTCACGCTTAAAGTGTTTTAAGCATCATTAAGGAGTAAACATGGCAAAATATACGATAGCAATTTTATTCCTCCAAATCTTATTTACAATTTGTTTGAGTGAGGAAAATGTTTCCGAGGAGAACAACTGTAGAATAGTGATGGATGCTCATGACAGAGCCTTTATGTATTCAAGGAACTTTATTGGAGGACAAAGCAACCGATGGCCCAATGGAATTGTTCCATATACAATCAATTCAAGTTTTTCTGAAAGTGAAATAGAAATGATTCATAAGTCTATGAAGCACATCACGGATAAGGCATGCGTCAAATTTGTTGAAAGAACTAATGAAACGCATTATGTGGATTTCTTTACCGGTGGATTGACATGCTATGCAAGTCTTGGATACAATCCTTATAGAAAAAGAGGTTATGTCCACTTACGAACCCCTTATTGTGTGGTATGAGCAATAAACGCTAATTTTATGAATGAATTACATAGTTTTTTTACTGCATAGGTTTTGGGAACTGTTGTTCATGAACTGCTCCACGTCCTTGGATTTGCTCATGAACATACGAGACCTGATCGAGATGAATATGTCAAAATTCACTGGGAAAATTTAATTGATGATAATATCTACCACAACTATTGGCGAGCTCTCGGAGTGAATGAACCTGCTACAATTCCATCCTGTAAAACAGTAGGCATTGATCAGTACGACAATTGTTATGGAGGGTTTAGAACAGCAACCTTTGGAGTAAATTATGATTATGAATCTATTATGCACTACTCACTTACTAGGTGAGATTCTTTTTTTTAAAAAAAAACTTTGATATTTCATAACCTTCATTGGTAATTTTATTCATATACATAGCAATACAAAAAATAACAAAAAGACAATGACATTGAAGAAGCCAACAAAGATTATTATTCCTAACAGAGATGGAATGAGTTATTTGGATACTGCAAAACTCAATCTAGCCTATAAATGTCCAGGTGCTTACATCCCAAAATCTACACCTACACCTACTACTAGTAAAGACTATTTACCCGGCTTTGAAAATAATTTAATGAGACCTTCTTTTATTTGTAGCCTGTAAAGACATATTTGGGTGTTGTCAATACTACTTGAATCATTGTGGAAATAATGATTTCGTTAACAGAAATTGTAAAAAGACATGTTTCAATTGCCGTATGTTATTTATTTTGTTTTACAATTAATGGTAGATGATAAACGTTTTTTTCCCTTTTCAGTTTGTGAGAACCATTTTGAGGATAAGGTTTGTTCTAAACTTTCGAAACATTGTGGGCATCAATTTGTCAAAGACTTTTGTAAGAAGTCCTGTGAACAGTGTTAACTTTAACTTTTAATGTATCATTTCTAATATCACCAAATATTTGAATAATTAAAATAGCATTATTAAATCCTTCATATTCATTTACTACTGTTACGGTTGTGTTACAATACTACTTGTTATATGTACGTGTGGTACATACACATATAGACTAATTATACGAAATAGGGGTATTAAGAATAATACCAATAGAAATACAGAATTATATGTTGTTAGGTAAAAGCAAAAAAAAGGATCATTAGTTCCAAGAAACCCTCGTCTTATGGTAGTATGTAGACAATGGCAATGATACATATATAGCATCAATGATTCCACCCCCAGAGTTTCATTACTTAATGTGTAATGTTGATAAAGTCTGTGTTTGAAAATTAAATAATAGTGTTACGATTACGTATATGTAGAGAAGATCAATTGAATTTAGGAGAGGCCTTTAAACAAACTTAATGATTCAAAAAGTATTCTATCTAAAAATATCTTTTCATCACAATTCCATTTGTTACATTTGTTTAAAATTCACTAAAAATACTGCTGCAATTCAATGGAATTATAGAATGGTTATAAAGAGAGCATCATGATATTTTAAATTTATATTATACATATATTTAAAGATGAAAGATAGTTAAATAAATATACGTAATTCATGTCATTTAAAAATATTATTAGGTAAATACTATCTATGTTTTTGGGAAATACAATTTTAGATATATAACATAAGATAGAAATTCAAACTTTTATTGATGTATAACAGGATATTGAATCTAATTTTATTAGGAAATTTAGTGAATTCAATTATTTGTGCCTGGATTTTTCAAAAAAGTATAAATAAATATTATCTTATTTTAGGTCAAATATGTGTTACATATCCGTAATATTTTTTATTTTCAAAAGAAATTTGCATATACATATATAATGCGTGTTATACTCAGTAAATTTCCCCCCTTCTGGTATATTTATTTCCCTCTTTAACGAAGAGATGTTTATTTTTACGGCCAGTCTATAATACATTTTTTGCATTTTATTGTACAAATAATAAAATAATTTGAATTGTTTTTTTTTCTTCTTATAAAAAACATACTTCTTTGACTACATTTTTCAATTTTTGCTCTGGAGAAGTCACAAAATGTACTATTGTCAGTTTTTTGTTTTAAAATATTTTTCAATAAAATTTTAAGAACTATATAGATGAGATCTACATATATCTGTCATATTGACTTTTATAAAATAAATTTTAAAGTCCCTAGTTGATACCATAACTCATTTTTGAATTTTTTCTTAATGTCAGCAAAAAGAACACGATGAATCAAAATAAAACCCTAGTTTTCTACAAAAGTGTACATTTAAAAAAGTTCACCATCTGAAAACGTAAAATCTAGATTATAGGGATGGCGTGTCCTTTTTTTGAATTTTTGAAAACTATACAAGTATTATCGATTTATTTTTATATTGGCTGAACTTTAAATAATAACTTTATCCAACATCAAAATTTGGCAACAAGGAAAATACAGAAGAGTAGCAAGCTACCTGTTGTTGTTACAAATTTTTCCTTTCCCTTTTGTGAGTTGAGGTAGCGAGTGCAGAAAAATTGCTCGTCGGAGTAGTAGCACAATCCTTGTGCGCGCAACTACTTTAGTAACTCTACCGTGAGTTTTTGATTGATACTGAATTCGTGATTGAAATTGGATGAAAATTTTCAAACATACATGAACGATTTCATCTTAGTTAAGGATTATTATCGGGCGCTTAACATCGTCTTATCTCTTCAATACATTCCTTATTAATACATTTCATGTAATATTTCAGGAATTATTTATGTACAAAGGGTTTAGCCGACTTTTGGGCCTACTCCCGTCGCCTGTGTCCCTAGGACCCCCCCCCCCCCTTGGTCAAAACTAAGAACAAAGATAATAAAGAATCAACAGAATCTCAAAATGACCAAAATTACCAACATTTCAAAATCTATGACCTTCTACCTAAAACAAGGATGTACAACCTTTCTTCCCAATGTGCAAGTAATCAAAACAGTGCTGATGTAGAGGGCCACTAATTTATTTTTTGGAGAAAAAGCCAGGTTAAAAGCTTTTGACCACTAATGCAATTGAAAAAAGCTGGAATTACGATGAACATAAATTATAAAAATTGAGGCAATGACGTCATGTGAAGAAACAGAGGCATATCTAGAGATGTAAAAAACGGCAAATTTTAAGCTTGCGAGTAGTTTTCAAAATGCCTGTTGGTTGAAGCCCTATATAATAAACCACAACCTTTCCTTCAATTTAGGTTGAAAACTTTCTTAATTTTTCTTATTTTTTTAAACTTTCTCTCGAAAAAGTGACTTTATGGGGAAAAAAAAAGTAAAATATTTATTCTTCTATCCTATAAAAGGTTTCATTTTTCTTATGTTTTCAGCCAATTTCTTGAGTTATAGAAAAGGTAGAATAATTATAAATATCATTATTAAATCTTCAACCATATCATTTTTCACATCATTAAGGGACGTGCCGGATGTGTCGTTTTTCGCATCACTGGGCATATTATAACTTGGAATGTAAAAGAAAGAAAAAATCAACGTGGTAATTCTGACAATTTAATGAATGTTGAGAGGGAAGCAGCTTGAGCTGTCATGACGTTTTACTGAGCTACAAGCTCAGTATTAGGGGGAATTGGGCTTGAGCCCTTTTTGTATTTCCTTCATTAACCCAAGAATTTGTATTCCTTTCGACTTTAAGTCCTAAAAATGGGCACTATATGCAAGAAGTGCAATCCAAATAACTCCTTGAGCTCTCTTACTCCGGCAATCTAGTTAAAATTACTCTAAAGTTACCCCAGTATGCATAAGCGCATTAGATCAATACATATTTCTTATTCAGTACAAGATTGAAACAATTTAATATAATGTGATTCAGACTTTTAATGAATTCGATACTAAATAAATATTTAAATTATACATAAATATATGATATATATAGAAACTCAAATTATAACAAAATAATTTCAACTCAAAGTATGAGTAAGCCTCACATGTAAAAATAATGGGGATACCAAATTCTTCAATATGCATACTGAAAAGATTTAAATATGTAGTTACAGTCCATTTCATAAAATAGTTGTTGTGACCGTAATGATCCCGTTTTTTCCATAAAATCAAAACAAAATCAACTTTAAAACATCAACCAAGAAAGTGAGATACTCCAAATTATTTTTTTACTATATTTCGATTCACTATGGGGTTTAATTTCAAATTTCTGGGTTAGAGTGAGATACTAAAGAGCATTAGCTATTGATTAGAATCATCATTTGACCTATGATACTCAATTTGGTTTTGATATTATGTCCTCTTAAATCGAACTGTATCCAATTTTTTTTATTTAATTTTGACTGAGTGACATTTCATTACAATTATCGGGGCTTACACAAGATAAATCTGAATAATTTATTAGTAGAAATGGAAGGGTATTCGCCCTTCAGCTGATTTCCATCAGTTGACTCTTTTGATTTAAAGCACTATACTCAGTGTCTTTCTAACTCTGTATTTTGCACTAGGTGGCTTAACTCACACGTCATTAAACAAATAATAAAAAAAGAAGAAGATCTCAGAAGTTTTCTGTACTTCTTCATTTTCATTCACTATAGATCACTATAGTTGCTATAGCAAAATAAAAAAAACAGAGAAAATCAAACTTTGTGTGAGGTTTTCTTTGAAATATACTTCAATAAAATTATTGAGAAGATATTTGAGAAGGTGTAACATTCGGTACAAAAAGGTCAGTTGTAATACTTGTTTAGATTCAATTGTTACTTGAAGCAGTGAATTTACAAAAATTTGAGTTGAAAACACTTAAATATAAGGAGATAGACCATAGATGATAAAATAAGTATATGGAGGAAAGTAAAATCAAATCCATGTTCGAAAACTATTTATTTTTAGCTAATAAGTCGTTTAATAACCATTATTACGGAGAATTGGATTTGCGCCCTACTTTGTTAACATTGTACTTAATGATGAACCAAAAACTTTTTATTCCTTTCTACAGCAAGTCTTAAGAATGTGTGGAACAAGCAAGAGATTAAGACACACATAGACACACCCGTAAAAAAATATATTTAACGAACAAAAAAATTAATTCGAGCACTGCACATTATTTGACATGCTCTTGTGTAATGTGTTAATCACCTGAAATTAATTTTACAACTAAATGTAAACATTCTAAAAAAACATATCCAAATTTTGTGTTTATTTTTGCTAAACAGTATAATATAGAACTTCATCAAGAAGGTCAAAATGCCGTGTTTCTTCAATAATAAATTCCATATAAATCCGAAGTTAGGAAAAGTTTTCATAGATTCCTAAGGATGAATCCCTTAAAATGTAAGTTTATGATTACTTTTTATCTGACATCTCGACACTGAAGAAAATCATGTTGTCTCATTATTTGATTTAGAGAGTAGATCTGAAATAGAGATACGATCAACCTTCAACCCTCTGACTCCATAGTACTATGCCCATTGTTATAAAACTCCCCGGAGAGCACAATTTTGCCTACATAAACGATAATACCATTCCAACAATTTTCAAAATATCGTGCAAACTAGCTTTGACTTTGATTCAGCCAAATGAGATCTCAATTAAGTATTCATTACAGAAAAAGATTTAGACGACCCTACTACCCTTCAAGTAATTCAATTGTTATGTGTTAAGAAGCTGAAAAAGTTCATGGTGACATATTTTAAAATGGTAAATCTAAAATGAACAACGAAAGAAATAGACTTAGCTAACCATACGTTTAAAATAATATGTAATAGCTATAGTCAAATTTTAATTTTTTCACAATAAAAGATTAAGGCCATTTACTTTCAAACAGTCTATGATCAGTTCATTTAACTTACTTCTTGTTATAAATAAGTCGGATCCTAACTTGAAGTTTGAGTATAAAAAACTGCACTGCCACTTGTGATTTTTTTAATCAGCAAACAGGTAACAGGTGTAAACGAAATTAAATCTAACTGGATCAAATGTATATGAATATCCTAGGAATCCCTTTTCACATCCGTAAACAGGTTTTGTCCTAACATGGCAAATATCTTTTTTGGTTTAATTTCAAATTTTAGTAAATTTTATAATATCCCTTGTGGCATTATACTCAGAAAAAAAGTTCCTATGAGTTTCTCTTTCTTCCTAACAGAGATCTACTACCTAAATTGCCCAATGTTAAAGTATTAGTTATCTCTCTATACACAAGCCAATAATTGAAAAAGTCCATTTTATTGTCATACAATACATTGAAAATGTCTTTTTTTTTTAGTAATATAGGCCTAGAGATACATTTTAGCAATTACTTTAATTTACAAAATATACCTAAATGTCGATAAATATGTACAATTAGTTTTCAAAGTATAAATAGTGAAGACAGCTCTAAATACGTATATAAATTAGATTTGTATCCAATATTTAGTGGCTTATGTTCATGATTTAGGACTATTCATATTTTTGGGGAGTAAGCCTTTTGCTCGATTTTGTATTTAATTTATATTCTGACATACAGTATTTACTATATAAGCCACAAGGATCATAAACTGTTTCTTGAAATAGGTTTTGATCCATATTGACATTTGTAGAAGTACTCATCCTTTTCTTTTTATCATTCAAATTGTATCATTGTCCCAAAACATGATATTTGACAATTAAATCTATAAAATTTGAATTTTTATTTGTACTAACAAAAGACTTTTGTTGAGTCATTTAATTTATCTTCAAGTTGGATTATTAGATTAGTTATGGCTAATTGAATACTTGCTCCTAAAAAATGTCATTCGAAAAATGCTTTCTGATTAAACAAACAAAAGTTTATAAATATATTTTAAAAAAGATAATAATAATAACTTAAATAGAATAAATCTTTACAATCAAATGTCACAATTTATTTCACAAATAATAAAAAAGAATAGCAGTGATTTCTATTATTATTAACTTGAAAGGCCAATGATTGACATCTATACAAAGCCACCAAATCATTGTTGTTGTTTTTTTACATGTTTATTTTTGTTATTATTTGGCATATCCAATTAATTCTATGATTCTGGATAACCAAGTCTTTGACCGTTTTTGGTCATTAAGTTATAAATTGCCTGTACATACTGTATATATTTATTTCTTTTCAACAAAATTAAAAGATATTGGTTCCAATAGAAAAGGAGCAATGAGTCACAAAATTCATACGCAATAATCGAATTTTTTTTAAATAATTATTCAAATACAATTTACAAATAAAACCAAAAAACATACGGTAAAGACCAAAAAGCCTCAAATAAATTAAGTGCTCGATATTACAGTATATGTGTGTATATATATTAGGTGTAGTAAAAATAAACCAATTATTTTTTAAGTATTTTAATTATTTTTTTCACACGTTGTACATATACGTGAGATATGTTTACGCTCAAGGCTATTATCAAAGTTAGACTTTAGAAGCAGCTTTGTGGTTGTTTGAATTAGTATTGCTGAAAGATGAGTCAAGGATGAACATCCGGGAATAGAAAATACGTTATATTAGGTGTATTTCTATAACCATAATTATCCAGCTATATGATATCCTTGTAAAGTACAAAAATTGGGATAATATGAGTCATTTTACGTTTACGATTTTGAACATTTAGGAAACACTTGTTTCCAAAATGTTCTCTATCAAACTGGATGTGTATTTTAAAAAAATAATAAAAAATTACTCAGTTATTCATGTGCAACTATGTATTTATATGCAGAAAATTTTTTTTTTTCAAATCAAATCAAGGAATTTTTACAATAAAAGCTAGAAATATTGATGGAATGAAAAATAAAAATTCTTAGGGCCAATGTGTAAATTTTCATGTTAATGGAATGAAAAAATATGGTATTGAAATTATGTACTGTGATCTATAGTGAATGAAAATGAAGAAGTACAGAAAACTTCTGAGATCTTCTTCTTTTTTTATTATTTGTTTAATGACGTGTGAGTTAAGCCACCTAGTGCAAAATACAGAGTTAGAAAGACACTGAGTATAGTGCTTTAAATCAAAAGAGTCAACTGATGGAAATCAGCTGAAGGGCGAATACCCTTCCATTTCTACTAATAAATTATTCAGATTTATCTTGTGTAAGCCCCGATAATTGTAATGAAATGTCACTCAGTCAAAATTAAATAAAAAAAATTGGATACAGTTCGATTTAAGAGGACATAATATCAAAACCAAATTGAGTATCATAGGTCAAATGATGATTCTAATCAATAGCTAATGCTCTTTAGTATCTCACTCTAACCCAGAAATTTGAAATTAAACCCCATAGTGAATCGAAATATAGTAAAAAAATAATTTGGAGTATCTCACTTTCTTGGTTGATGTTTTAAAGTTGATTTTGTTTTGATTTTATGGAAAAAACGGGATCATTACGGTCACAACAACTATTTTATGAAATGGACTGTAACTACATATTTAAATCTTTTCAGTATGCATATTGAAGAATTTGGTATCCCCATTATTTTTACATGTGAGGCTTACTCATACTTTGAGTTGAAATTATTTTGTTATAATTTGAGTTTCTATATATATCATATATTTATGTATAATTTAAATATTTATTTAGTATCGAATTCATTAAAAGTCTGAATCACATTATATTAAATTGTTTCAATCTTGTACTGAATAAGAAATATGTATTGATCTAATGCGCTTATGCATACTGGGGTAACTTTAGAGTAATTTTAACTAGATTGCCGGAGTAAGAGAGCTCAAGGAGTTATTTGGATTGCACTTCTTGCATATAGTGCCCATTTTTAGGACTTAAAGTCGAAAGGAATACAAATTCTTGGGTTAATGAAGGAAATACAAAAAGGGCTCAAGCCCAATTCCCCCTAATACTGAGCTTGTAGCTCAGTAAAACGTCATGACAGCTCAAGCTGCTTCCCTCTCAACATTCATTAAATTGTCAGAATTACCACGTTGATTTTTTCTTTCTTTTACATTCCAAGTTATAATATGCCCAGTGATGCGAAAAACGACACATCCGGCACGTCCCTTAATGATGTGAAAAATGATATGGTTGAAGATTTAATAATGATATTTATAATTATTCTACCTTTTCTATAACTCAAGAAATTGGCTGAAAACATAAGAAAAATGAAACCTTTTATAGGATAGAAGAATAAATATTTTACTTTTTTTTTCCCCATAAAGTCACTTTTTCGAGAGAAAGTTTAAAAAAATAAGAAAAATTAAGAAAGTTTTCAACCTAAATTGAAGGAAAGGTTGTGGTTTATTATATAGGGCTTCAACCAACAGGCATTTTGAAAACTACTCGCAAGCTTAAAATTTGCCGTTTTTTACATCTCTAGATATGCCTCTGTTTCTTCACATGACGTCATTGCCTCAATTTTTATAATTTATGTTCATCGTAATTCCAGCTTTTTTCAATTGCATTAGTGGTCAAAAGCTTTTAACCTGGCTTTTTCTCCAAAAAATAAATTAGTGGCCCTCTACATCAGCACTGTTTTGATTACTTGCACATTGGGAAGAAAGGTTGTACATCCTTGTTTTAGGTAGAAGGTCATAGATTTTGAAATGTTGGTAATTTTGGTCATTTTGAGATTCTGTTGATTCTTTATTATCTTTGTTCTTAGTTTTGACCAAGGGGGGGGGGGTCCTAGGGACACAGGCGACGGGAGTAGGCCCAAAAGTCGGCTAAACCCTTTGTACATAAATAATTCCTGAAATATTACATGAAATGTATTAATAAGGAATGTATTGAAGAGATAAGACGATGTTAAGCGCCCGATAATAATCCTTAACTAAGATGAAATCGTTCATGTATGTTTGAAAATTTTCATCCAATTTCAATCACGAATTCAGTATCAATCAAAAACTCACGGTAGAGTTACTAAAGTAGTTGCGCGCACAAGGATTGTGCTACTACTCCGACGAGCAATTTTTCTGCACTCGCTACCTCAACTCACAAAAGGGAAAGGAAAAATTTGTAACAACAACAGGTAGCTTGCTACTCTTCTGTATTTTCCTTGTTGCCAAATTTTGATGTTGGATAAAGTTATTATTTAAAGTTCAGCCAATATAAAAATAAATCGATAATACTTGTATAGTTTTCAAAAATTCAAAAAAAGCACACGCCATCCCTATAATCTAGATTTTACGTTTTCAGATGGTGAACTTTTTTAAATGTACACTTTTGTAGAAAACTAGGGTTTTATTTTGATTCATCGTGTTCTTTTTGCTGACATTAAGAAAAAATTCAAAAATGAGTTATGGTATCAACTAGGGACTTTAAAATTTATTTTATAAAAGTCAATATGACAGATATATGTAGATCTCATCTATATAGTTCTTAAAATTTTATTGAAAAATATTTTAAAACAAAAAACTGACAATAGTACATTTTGTGACTTCTCCAGAGCAAAAATTGAAAAATGTAGTCAAAGAAGTATGTTTTTTATAAGAAGAAAAAAAAACAATTCAAATTATTTTATTATTTGTACAATAAAATGCAAAAAATGTATTATAGACTGGCCGTAAAAATAAACATCTCTTCGTTAAAGAGGGAAATAAATATACCAGAAGGGGGGAAATTTACTGAGTATAACACGCATTATATATGTATATGCAAATTTCTTTTGAAAATAAAAAATATTACGGATATGTAACACATATTTGACCTAAAATAAGATAATATTTATTTATACTTTTTTGAAAAATCCTAGCAGAAATAATTGAATTCACTAAATTTCCTAATAAAATTAGACTCAATCTCCTGTTATACATCAATAAAAGTTTGAATTTTTATCTTATGTTATATATCTAACTTTGTATTTCCCAAAAACATAGATAGTATTTACCTAATAATATTTTTAAATGACATGAATTACGTATATTTATTTAACTATCTTTCATCTTTAAATATATGTATAATATAAATTTAAAATATCATGATGCTCTCTTTATAACCATTCTATAATTCCATTGAATTGCAGCAGTATTTTTAGTGAATTTTAAACAAATGTAACAAATGGAATTGTGATGAAAAGATATTTTTAGATAGAATACTTTTTGAATCATTAAGTTTGTTTAAAGGCCTCTCCTAAATTCAATTGATCTTCTCTACATATACGTAATCGTAACACTATTATTTAATTTTCAAACACAGACTTTATCAACATTACACATTAAGTAATGAAACTCTGGGGGTGGAATCATTGATGCTATATATGTATCATTGCCATTGTCTACATACTACCATAAGACGAGGGTTTCTTGGAACTAATGATCCTTTTTTTTGCTTTTACCTAACAACATATAATTCTGTATTTCTATTGGTATTATTCTTAATACCCCTATTTCGTATAATTAGTCTATATGTGTATGTACCACACGTACATATAACAAGTAGTATTGTAACACAACCGTAACAGTAGTAAATGAATATGAAGGATTTAATAATGCTATTTTAATTATTCAAATATTTGGTGATATTAGAAATGATACATTAAAAGTTAAAGTTAACACTGTTCACAGGACTTCTTACAAAAGTCTTTGACAAATTGATGCCCACAATGTTTCGAAAGTTTAGAACAAACCTTATCCTCAAAATGGTTCTCACAAACTGAAAAGGGAAAAAAACGTTTATCATCTACCATTAATTGTAAAACAAAATAAATAACATACGGCAATTGAAACATGTCTTTTTACAATTTCTGTTAACGAAATCATTATTTCCACAATGATTCAAGTAGTATTGACAACACCCAAATATGTCTTTACAGGCTACAAATAAAAGAAGGTCTCATTAAATTATTTTCAAAGCCGGGTAAATAGTCTTTACTAGTAGTAGGTGTAGGTGTAGATTTTGGGATGTAAGCACCTGGACATTTATAGGCTAGATTGAGTTTTGCAGTATCCAAATAACTCATTCCATCTCTGTTAGGAATAATAATCTTTGTTGGCTTCTTCAATGTCATTGTCTTTTTGTTATTTTTTGTATTGCTATGTATATGAATAAAATTACCAATGAAGGTTATGAAATATCAAAGTTTTTTTTTAAAAAAAAGAATCTCACCTAGTAAGTGAGTAGTGCATAATAGATTCATAATCATAATTTACTCCAAAGGTTGCTGTTCTAAACCCTCCATAACAATTGTCGTACTGATCAATGCCTACTGTTTTACAGGATGGAATTGTAGCAGGTTCATTCACTCCGAGAGCTCGCCAATAGTTGTGGTAGATATTATCATCAATTAAATTTTCCCAGTGAATTTTGACATATTCATCTCGATCAGGTCTCGTATGTTCATGAGCAAATCCAAGGACGTGGAGCAGTTCATGAACAACAGTTCCCAAAACCTATGCAGTAAAAAAACTATGTAATTCATTCATAAAATTAGCGTTTATTGCTCATACCACACAATAAGGGGTTCGTAAGTGGACATAACCTCTTTTTCTATAAGGATTGTATCCAAGACTTGCATAGCATGTCAATCCACCGGTAAAGAAATCCACATAATGCGTTTCATTAGTTCTTTCAACAAATTTGACGCATGCCTTATCCGTGATGTGCTTCATAGACTTATGAATCATTTCTATTTCACTTTCAGAAAAACTTGAATTGATTGTATATGGAACAATTCCATTGGGCCATCGGTTGCTTTGTCCTCCAATAAAGTTCCTTGAATACATAAAGGCTCTGTCATGAGCATCCATCACTATTCTACAGTTGTTCTCCTCGGAAACATTTTCCTCACTCAAACAAATTGTAAATAAGATTTGGAGGAATAAAATTGCTATCGTATATTTTGCCATGTTTACTCCTTAATGATGCTTAAAACACTTTAAGCGTGAATATTTATACAAATTTTCTTCTTGTTGACATGTTTTTACACTTGTGTTACATTTTGCCCCAACAACATAATTATAAATGAAATAAATTGGCAAAACAATCAAACCAAACAAACAAAAAAAAAAGAAGTTCCTTGACGTAAAAATATGAATTGAGATAAATAGTTTTTTGTTTGTTTTGCCAATGTATTTCATCTATAATTATATTGTTGGGGCAAAACGTAACACAAGTGTAAAAACATGTCACAAACAAGAAAATTTGTATAAATATTCACGCTTAAAGTGTTTTAAGCATCATTAAGGAGTAAACATGGCAAAATATTTGATAGCAATTCTATTCCTCCAAATCTTCTTCACAATTTGTTTGAGTGAAGAAAATTCTAAACGTAAGGACTATTTACAAAACTTTAAATCAATTTTAATGAAACCTCCTTCTCTTTCCAGCCTGTGAGGACAGTTGGGGCTCCGACACTTGTTCTTACTTAACGCATCTTTGTGGAAAACAATCATCTATAGAAAAATATTGTAGAAAGACATGTTTCAATTGTGGTATGTTTTTTATTTTATTTTTCAATTCATGGTAGATGATTAACGTTTTTTTCGCTTTTCAGTTTGTGAGAATGAATTTGGTGATAAGGTTTGTTCTGAACTTTCGAAATATTGTAAGCATCAATTTATCAAAGACTTTTGTAACAAGGATTGTAAAAAGTGTAACTTTTAATGTATCATTTCTTATATCACCAAATATTTGAATAATTAAAATGGCATTATTAAATCCTGCATATTTATTTATTACTGTTACGGTTGTTTTACAATTATAGATTTAATTCCAATCATATTTGATCTATGTATCACCAAGATCCTATAGATTTGAAAATATGTATTTTAGTGATAAATTATTTTTAACTTCTTTAAAAAAGTTTTTTAGAGGTTCCTTATTGGCTTTGAAGTTTTAAAAATTAGCATATAATATATTCCAAATGCAAGCAAACGTTATTTATCTTATTTTATAATTCCTTTTTATATGAGTAGTTTATTGTCAAAAAGTATTAATTCATTTGTTTCATAAATTATTATCTTTGATATAAAACGGAATAAAAGTTAAAGCAAAAACTTGAAACGTCATTCTTGTTAGTTCATAACTATTTAATATATTTGATATATGTTTCTTTGCTTTATTCGAGTTGTAGTCTATCAATATTTTTTGTTGATTTCCTAGCAGACTCATATCAATCAACAAAGATAGTGATTCATGAAGTTATGTGAACTTTAAGTTTGGAAAGGACACCTTTATATCATTCATATAGAATTAAAGTATTTCAGTCTTGTTCATATTAGTTTTCAGAAAAAGACTGCATTCTAAATGCGGAAAAAAAAACATCAGTAACATTCTGAAACGATGTTTTTATATCTCAAAGTGTTCCCTTAATAAATATTGACACATCATCAGCTTAAAGAAGCATTCTTAATTTTTATTTTGAGTAATCGTAAGCTCTTTTCTGTTAGTGTTGTCATTTATCTTATGAAGGGCTGGAGTTGATTACAATGATGAATAAAGGAGGAGAAAGCAGGTGACACTGCTTCCATCTTGTTCCAATAGGAAATTTTGTTCCGGCGTGTAGATCTACCTGAGAATAAGCTCTATAAGATATATAAACTGTGTTGTATTTGTTCTTACTTTGTGGAACAAATCTTTTATTTATTCCTTTGATACATTTGTACATTATTCTAACATTCATTTGAGGAAATATTTCTAACCAATCAGAAAGAAGTGACTCTGATTGAATAATGTGATTGACCAGCAATTCAAAAAGATTACACTTGAATACAAAAGGAACTCAATATATATATATATGATCACAAGTTCTATGTAACCTATCTTAACTGAATAAACTTACCTCTTTGTATTCACACTTTAATATTTATCAGTTCTATGACCAAAAATTATAATTATACCTTGAGAAACAAAGGACATGTATGAAACTGGATGTTTTTGCTTCATATACTTAAAAAAAGACAGAATGTGTAACTGGAATAGATTGAAATTGCATACTAATTTTGTAAGGATCAATTGCCAGTCCTTTAAATTTAAAATTGATTCCACAAATTGGAAAAAGGTTTCCACTTGTCTCTCTCCATTCTCAGAAGCCATTGTTTTTGAAGATTTCTCTCCTCAGGGAAGGAAAAAAAGTGATAGCCCTTGTGTTGTTGTGCGTTTAGTAGAGACAAAAAACACTAGGTGAAGGCATATTACTTGAAATTGTATGTACCATTTGAACGCTTATGAACCTATTGTAACATTTCTTCATTCTCAGTGTGACCTTATAATTAGCTACACTCTTGTCTAGTATGTCAATACCACTCATATTTGTATTGTACATCATAATAGAATTAGGTCATGGTGTTGAAACATTTTTTTCCGTAGCTCTCTGCTGTAACAGCACACAAATCGAATTGTCTCTGAACTCAAGTAAATAGACCCACTAGATACACACAAATCATTGTCGATAAACACTGTTGTCATGTCTCTTTCTTCTTTCTTGTTCATCTTGGTTTTACTAAGAAGATTCATATTTTTGTTGCCTATCTTGTTGACGTCTAATTTCCCTCTCCTGGTAGAAAGACAGCATTATCTGGAGAAGCTTTAGGAGGATCATCTTCATGTAGATCCAAAACTTTCAATGAGTTCAGTTCAGTGGTCTTGTTTAATATACATTTTATTAAAATTAATTAAACTACACTACTGAAAATAATTCTAATATAAATTATTATGATGATCAGGGTGGAATGAAGTAAAAAAAAAAAAAAAAGAAGATAGTTTCAAACTAATAAAATAATGTTTTTCAATCGTTTATCATTCCTTTCTTTTATTTTATAAGGTTCTACCACTTCAAACTGCATCGTAATAGTGCCTCAAAGTCACCCTATAAACAAGTACGTAATGGGTTAAACTCACTCCTCAAATTATCGGAAAATAATTTCAAAAAATCCATCATATGAACGGTGGTTTTTTTAGACCCTCAGAACATTTTCTTCTCAGTGGTGAATAAACATACTGTGTAAGTTAAATTTTCATTAAACGTAAGTATGTATTATGATAGATAACAGTGATAAAAAAAAGGAGGGTGGACTTTTCAAGGGTTTTAAAGATTGCATTGAACTTTTTTGTAACCCATTTCTAAGAGCTGTAAATCTTAAGCGTTACTTAAGTGTGAAGTTTTTACTGGTTGACAATTTGAATAGTATTCTTTAGTTTCCGAATCTGTTATTAATTCATTAATATTCCTTAATTCTTAAGGAGAAAACATATGACTCCCACTCCGTATACATAGTACAGTCTTCAAATAATAATTAAAAAATAAATGCCTAATTGAGTTTGCAGCTCTAACCAGCAGACAAAAAGCAAAAGATTTCCACAAATGCTGTTAACTTGGCACAAAACTCACTGTACTTAGGCGAAAAAAAATATTTTTGTGATACAATATTTGTTGGTATTATGAATAGTTAAGGTCAAGAGAAGTCTAAACTTTAAAAAATCTCAACGTCACACCCATATGTGTCTTTAGCGCCATGTAGATATGAAACACGGAAGCATACATAGTGTTGTACACCCACTATACTGGAGAGAAAGTATTTACTTTTTTCCTTTATGCTCTCTTCCCTTAACCTCGGCCCAAAACTATATAGAATTTTTTGATGGCCACGAGATAACTCAAAAGCAACATCTTGTGTGTGTGAGGAGAGGGGCGGGGAAAGGTTCGTCTCTTAGGTAAAAAGATCTTACGAAGCAAACTGCTGCGTTAAATTGCTTATATCAACTTGGGAGTGATAAATAGGATAAAATTAACTTTTTTTTTATTTTTGAAGTAATGAGGTCCTATTTTTAATGATGTATATATTATCCATCAAAATTAATTCATTGGAGAAATATAATTAACTGTATTGAATTAAAATTAAATTCTTATCTCATGTACAAAATTAATAAATATAATACAGTTGAATCTTATTTTTTTAATAAAAACAGCCTCAGGGTAACTAATCGGATTAGGATTTCAACTTTTTTCCATGCGAAGAAAACATCGGCATTCCAATTATGTATAAAATATAAGAGCAGAAGTGTTGAAGACCCCTGATTTATGTAGTTAATTGAGAGGAACAAGGTATATATATAACTAAAGAAAATAAGAGGACTTGACAGTGTTAGAAAAGCTCAACATCCTATAGAAGTTACAATCAAGAATGGATCAGAAATAGATTTAGCTACTTTGAAGACAATAATGTTGGATTTTGGAGAAGTCATAGGAGAAATGAAAGATATGACGCACTCGTCAACACCAGAGTGTGATGAAGATGCAGAATTTGCAGAAAAATTCAACAACATCATATCTGGCCTTTTAAAATCAAACCCAACAGAAAGCTACCAACCATAGTTCCAGTCAAGGGAAAGAAGGTAGAGCTTAAATTAGAAATGCAACTATTGCAGTGTTTCAGATGTTTGAAGTTTGGGCACAACAAGTCAAAATGTACGACCCTCAACAAAACCTCTTATGACGAATTTGAGGAATACTTCAGAACAACACTTGGATTATCGAAAAGAATAGAAGGATTTGATGAAGGAAGGGAAATAGAAGAAGAAATCCTTAGAGAGGAAGAGGATAGATTTGTGCATATGGCACAAGAAAAAGAAAATGAATCGAACAATGTCGTATCAACCCTTAATCAGATGATCGAGATGCATAACTCCGAGATATCAAGTTTGAAGGAAGATTGGAAGCTGGTGCTTAGAAAGCGACCTAGTGTAGAGAAAGCCAAAATCTCATTGAAGAAAAATGCTAAGAGACTTTTCGAAAGCCCGGAAGGAGAGGAGAGTAATAGAAATAAGGATATTGAGGAGTCTGGTCAGAATGATGATTGGTCTGGGAGGAATTTCGGAGGAACCTCTTGTAAAGAAGGCAATATGTCTTGTTGATGCAAATGAAAAAGCAAAGCAAATTTTATTCCAGACCCAATCAATATGATATGTAAAGTATGAAGCTTCCTCATATATCTGACAAGAACCAGCTCTACATTGTGAATTTTCTATTTTAAATTGCATGATGTTTGACATTAGTTTCTTCATAATGTTGTCAATGATTGTAGCTGATATTCATGCCAAACAGGATGGTATTATTTTGATGGGAGATTTTAATATTGCTCTACATCAAGAAAGGGACACAAACAACTACAAGAATGAAAATAATAAAATACAAAAAAAGATCTTAGAAATATGCTTTATAAAAGGAACTTGAGAGATATTGCCAGTAAATTTGAAAAAACACCAGAGCACACTTTTTACATCAAAGCAGTAGGAAATATAGTTAAGAGTGCACGGCTTGATTATTTCTCCTTGTCAGAGGAGCTAGAGTCTCTAACAATGGGATATAAGACCTTGACATTGAGGATGGACAGGTTAGAAGAGGGGAAGATCAGAACAGCATCTCACGCTCTAAAGTTAGTTCTTGATTGTTTGTGAAGAGAAACCATAAAACTTGGTGTAGGTCGAAGCAAAAAGAGAAAACATAGACTTGAAGGGTAAGCCGGTTTTAAAGAGAGAGGAGATGCCAATATACATACTGAAGAAGAGCTTAAGAAATTAAAGCAATGAATAGGCCAGAAAAATTTGATCCGAACTGTATTTTAAAAAATCCTGCCATATATCATAGACCCTGCACAAAAAGAATTTGTTCAAGGTAGGCACATGGAAGGTGTGGTGAGAGGACTAAAAGAAATGATCTCCGTACGAAAAAAAAACAAGGTTCGAATGTTGCTTTATTAAGTATGAACTTAATGAAAACGTTTGATGGCATTTCACATGAATGGATTACAAAATGCATGGAAGCACATGAGTTTAGAAGTCACTTTAAAAAATGATATGATTGTGTCTTTGTGACCTAAAAACATATTATGGAAATGAATCGATCTATTTCGCAATAAACAGAGGATGCCGTCAAGGCGATCCCCTTTCACCGATGCTGTTTAAAATAGCATTTACCCCCTTGATTTACAAAATAACCACAGATAAGTTGGTAAAAGGTGTTCATTTGGGATCTGTAGAGATTAAAGTGGAAGCATTTGCAGATGACATTACAGGAATATATTCAGGAAATAGAGAAGAAATTGAGATTTCAATAGGTCAAACCCTTAAAGTTATAGACGAATTTGCCAGACAGTCCAGACTTGGAAAGCATATGAAGAAAACTAAACTCTTGTCAAACCTAAATTTACTCTGTAAATTCAATTATTTCAACCAGGTACGGAAGATGAAAATACTTGGAACTTTTTTATCAATTGACGAGAAGGACGAAGAAGAGAACAGGAAAACTACTGCAGAAAGACTCCGTAACACCACATCAAAATTACATTCAACAGTGGGAGGAAATTTAGTCGCTAGAATCCAAATATGGAACAATTTGATTTCACCCAAAGTGATACATATTTTTAAATTGATGGCCTCATAAATTCAGAAGATTTTAGTCGTGTTATAGATGGTATAAGTGATAAGTTTATATTCCATCAAGGACGAAGTAGGATTATTTCTTGGAAGAGAACTGTATGCCCTAGACTTGGTCTACTGCCTACGAAAGACCTATGGAAAACTCTACTATTCAATTGGTGGAAAAAAATTCTTGAAAGAGGTTCCGTATGGTTTTTGATATTGGAAAATGAATGGGTGAAGGCCTAAGGTTCCTTTAAACGAATTATTGGGAGATGGCCCGAGAAAATTGTTAAGAGTTTCCACAAGAATAAGCCTTTTTTTATTTATGGCAAACAGTAATAAATTTTAATTTACTTAACTTAAGGGGACCCATAATTAGAAAAATGCAAAATTAGAGAATCACTGGTTTAATCCCCTACCACAAATGCCCAACCACAAAACTTGTTTTTCTTTGAATGTTAAATGCTCGTCTCTTAACTAAAAAGATCACTGTATTAGTTGGTCAAAAATATTTTTGTGAAACAATATATTTTATTCTCACAATCCGACAATGAATAAATTAAATAAATAATAGTATTATAAAAATGAGTTTATATAATTTTGATGTATTTAATAAAAGTTTTTTATGAAAGTGATTGCTTTTTCTTATTGTAAATTCAAAGACTATTTAGATGTTTTATCGACATGAATTTTAATAGACAAAACATTAAATTTAGTTAAAATCAAATTATACATTTTTGGAGATAAATAGAGTAGCAGGAAGCGCCCCTCACTTCTAGTAGGTGAATTTGTGATAGAGCAACACGCAATGTATGACTATGCCTCTTAGTATCATAGGAGGTTTCTATATCCTACTACCTGATTGGCTAATTTTTACTCTTCACTTGATTACCTAACAAAGTTATGTTATGGAAAGTCAATTAAATGAAGACAAATATAAAAAGAGCAAATACTCATGAGGTAAAGATGCAACTTCAAGTTTGTGTACTTTTTTAATTTGTTATTTAATTTTTCTTTGGTTTTGGGATGAGCAAAGAATTTTTGTAGAAATCTCTGTTGTAGCAAGCAAGTGAGGCATTGGGATCAATTAATCAGTATGTATTTTAATGGAAATAACGTCAGATAAGTCTTGATAACAACAATTCAATGCCATACAAAAGAAATTTCTTGATTTTTTTCCAATACTGACATCTATTTTTGTTCGTAAATGATTCAAATGATATTTATACACGCTCGTGCGGATGAAAAACAACTAATTATGTATGTGGATAGAGCTATAATTGTTTATCGACATTTTGGTTTTACGTAGTTGGTAGACTTTAAGTGGATTGATGTTATAATTGAGAAAAACAATCTAATGATTTTCACCAAGCGTATTGAAATGCAATGAAGGATAAATTTATTTAAATATTTGGTAATATAGGAAATATTTTGAACAAATGGTTAAACTATATTTGAATGTGAATAATTAAGTTAACTTTTAACATCGTTTGCATCCTTTTCGACAAATTTTACGAATGAAACTATATCTACAGTAGTTATTTAGTGCAGCACAGCTCTCATCAGCAATTTGATTCTCACACACTAAAAAGGAATGCAAAAAAGTTAACAAAAATAATAAAAAAATCATTGAATGCAAAATCACATACCACAATTGAAGCAGGTCTTTTTACAATATTTGTTAATGTACCAATGTCTTCCACAATAAGACTTGTAGCGGTCACAATAATTATATTTATCAAGACAGGCTGAAAAAAAACCCCAAGGGTTTACTAAGTTTCATTTCTTTTTATATGAACAAAGATAACTCACGTTTTGAAGTTGATACTAGGGGTCCTGGAGATGTAGATGAAGCTGAACCGGTGACAGCATTTTGACATTCATAGGCTGCTTTGGTCTTTTGAACATCCAAATTACTCATTCCACTTCGGTTAGGAATAACAGCACTAGTGGATTGCTTCAATGAAATTGTGTTTTGTCCATTATTTGAAAAGCTGGGTACAAAAAGAGGTTTTATTTCATAGAACATTTTTGTGGGTTTTTTCAGGACTTACAATGTTAGTCCATAGTGCATAACGGATCCATAGTCATAGGCCAATCCATAGGTTGTTGCTCTGAATCCAGCATAGCAATTGTCGTATTGATCAATGCTTACTCTTCCACAATATGGGATTGTAGCAGCTTCATTCTCTCCAAGAGCTCGCCAAAAGTTATTGTAAGTTCCACTTCGTATATTCGGCCAGTTTATTGTAACAAATTGGTCTCGATCAGGTCTCGTTTGTTCATGAGCAAATCCAAGGATGTGGAGCAATTCATGAACAACAATACCCAAACTCTATGTGATAAAAAAGACAATGCAATTTTTTCATGAGATTATCGTTCAGTGCTCATACCACACAGCCATTGCTTTGTAAGTGCACGACACTTCTGGATCTCCGACTATTGTATCCAAGATTAGCAAAGCATCCTCGTTGGCCGGTATAGATATCCACATAATTGTTTTGATTTGTTCTTGCAACAAATTTGACACATGTTCGTTCCGAGATGTGATTCAGAGAAGCCATAATAACTTGTCGTTGACTTGAAGAAAAACTTGAGCTGATTATGTATGGAACAACTCCGTTGGGCCATCGATTACTCCGACCTCCAATAAAATTTCTTGAATACATAGCGGCTCTGTCATGAGCATCAACCAGTACTCTACAGCTGTTCTCGTGGGAAACATTCTCCTCACTCAAACAGAGTGAAAAAAATAATGAACTCAATAATAGTGTTATTACCAAATGTTTCTTCATTCTGGTCAATTAAAATCGATTTGAAATAGCTTTGAAGATTTAATTTAATATATACTATTTCAGAGCGATGATCATGTGTTTTTAGGGCAATTTTCTTACTGCGTAACATCTAAATACAAATCAATGTAAACATATTTATGTCATAAATAAAAAAAAAAAATCTCATAGATTGTTATTGTTATTCAACATTTAACAAAAGTTATTCATTCTTTTATTCATTATCTATTTTCCGTTGTCTGTTTTTACGTGGAAAAACAATAAAACCAAAGGAAGTTTACCGAAGTTAAAATGGTTTTCTTTGTTCTTTTCAGTGACAAAGTATGATATTTCATACTTAACGATTGATTTGCACCTTGTTCTAGATTTTATTATTACTTCTGTTGATGACACGAAGTGTAAATAAGACAGTGAATTTTCTCCCTTTTTTTTACTTTTGAATGCTTTGAATATTTTAATCAAGGTAACAGTTTTAATATTTAACATACTCCACATGTTTTTCGACAATCCCTTTTACAGATGATAATTTGCAATACTTTTGTATACTCAGACAACTATGATCTGGAACATCGTTTTCACATGCTGAAATAAGGACCGGGTAAAATGTTGAGCGATTTTTGAAATTATCAAGGTTTAATCATTGTAAATCCTTACGGCAGTTTAAACATGTCGACTCACAAAGATTATCTAGGAGTTTAACACTTCCACATAAATAAATAAAAGTTCTACACCACTTCCATTTGTCACTACATTCTAGAATGACTCTTATGAATATCAAAATACATATATGTATAATAAGTGCCCATACTAATACCTACTTTTCTTCTCGATAACTGGAGGTTTCCCACATTGATGGGCTGTTTTGAGTTTTTCCATGTCAAGAATGCTCATTTCACTTCGATTCGGAACTTTGGCATTGGTTTTTACTTTTGGTGAAATGGTATCATTTCCGTTGTTTGTGAAGCTATGATAAAGAAAGAAGAGGTTGATTCAAATTATTCCTAAATATTTTAAACTTTTACTGACAAGTTCCATCCATAGTGCATTATGGAGCTGAAATCATACGCAATGCCAAAAGTGGATGCTCTATAACCCGAATGACAATGATCATATTGGTCAATTCCAACACTATCGCAAGTTGGCATAGATGTTGCTTTTTCTGTCTCACCTAGAGATCTCCAAAAGTTACCATAGGTTCCTTCTTTAATATAATCCCAATCCTAAATTCATACATAAGTTGTCCTTTTATCAGTTCATAAGGAGTCAGTCTACATAGTACTCACCACACAACCATTGCTCTGTAAATGAAGAATATGAGTGCCTCTTCCACTGTTATAGCCTAGATTTGCAAAACAACCCCTTTCTCCTGTGTATATACGTAAGTGGTTAAATTGGTTTGTACGCTCTGTAAATCGGATGCATGTTTTATCAGAAATATATTGCATTGAGTCAATTATTATCTTTTGTTGATCTGTTGTGAAGTCTGTGCTGATCTCATAGGGTATCTCACTCTCTGGCCATATATTTTTTCTTCCTCCTATGAATGTCTTAGCTTTAATGGCTGAGTTGTCGTATTCATCAAACAGTAGTATACATTGAGATTCCGGAGTAAGGACGTCCTCACTATTACATAGTGAAAAAATCATTAAGGAGATTAGGGCCACTAACTCACTTCTCATATTTATAAAAAGGAATTGTTCCATTATAAATGTCGAGTCATAGTTTTTTTTAACATATCAAAGAAATGTATATTTGGCTCAGTTTAAGTTATTTTTATACAACAAAGGCATTATTGAAATAAAGTAAACACATATTGTTACTTTTTCAAATTCTCATCCACTTTTTTGTAATAAACAGTTATTTTTCTGTCAGAGGATATATTAGGCAATCCTATGATGAAGAAATTAATGATTTTAAGAATATCTTGGAATGTACCTTGAATATCACTCTTTGAACAAAATAAAAGCGTATGAAATGTATTACTCCGTCAAGATTGCAGAGCTTGCTGGGATAGAAATGAGTATCAAAAGTAATTTCCCTAAATAGAAAATCATCGTTATTTTCTAAAAAGATAATACCGTAAAATATTGAGACATTTTTTAGTGACAATAAAGCTAATGCAAAATATGGACTGTATGGTATTGGAGGAAAGATCTTATAACATGCAGGAAATAATATCTGCCAGAAGCTATAACCAAAGGACGAATAGTTTTCATCACCAAAAAAGAGGAAATGGCTTGAACCTTGATAATTGGAGGGCGATCACTGCTAATGAACCGTACATTAAGATTGCAAGTCAGATTGAACTTATTTTAAATTATAGACCCTGATCAAAAAGGGTTCTTTAAACAAACAAAAATATCTCTGACATTTCCAGGTTTATTTATGCAGTGGTTGAAGCAGTTAATAAGAGCAAACGTTACAGAGCTATTATTGCATCAAATTTTTAAAATCTTTTGATTTTCTTTTTCTCACGCACATTTTGAGATTGATAAGAAAACTATTACACATTTGCTTTTTTCAAGCCTATCAAGGCATTGATAGCTACGGGATCGTCAACGGTGACAGTTGGAAATAAAGAAAGCAAACCAATAAACTTAAGGAGGAGTTTTTGTAAAGGTTGCCCTTGTGCCAGTGGCAGCAATAGAAGATCTTAGAACTACCCTGACAAAAATTATTTTAGATTTGATGATAGTAATTGAACTTTTAACCATTTAATATATCTTTATACATAAAGATGACGTCACTGTGATGATAGAAACGAAATCAGAAGTTCAATTAAAAAGAAGGATCGAAGTTGTTCTACCTTATTACGTTTACGATTTTTGAACATTTAGGGAACACTTGTTTCCAAAATGTTCTCTATCAAACAGGATGTTTTTTTTTAAAAAAGTAATAAAAATAACTCAGTTATTCATGTGATACTATGTATTTAAATGCAGAAAATATTTTTTTTCAATGCAAATCAAGGGATTTTTACAATAAAAGCTAGAAATATTGATGGAATGAAAAATAAAAATTCTTGGGGCCAATGGGTAAATTTTCATGTTAATGGAATAAAAAAATATGGTATTGTAATTATGTACTGTGATCTATAGTGAATGAAAATGAAGAAGTACAGAAAACTTCTGATTTCTTCTTCTTTTTTAATTTTTGTTTAATGACATGTGAGTTAAGCCACCTAGTGCAAAATACAGAGTAAAAAAGACACTGAGTACAGTGCTTTAAATCAAAAGAGTTAACTGATGAAAATCAGCTGAATAGTACTTTTGTTTATCTCAAAAAACTTGTCGTGGTGCTTGTATGTACAAAATATTATTTTATGGATCTGAAATTGATCTTAAATCTAGTTGAAGTTGAAGTTGGAAAATGGGCCAAAAAAGCTAAAAAATTAGGGTCTGATTTTTGAAAACTGTAGGACTCTTGAAAAAAAAAAATTACAGATTTGAAATCAGCGTGCAAAACTGAATAACTTTTATTACACTTATACCTCTTAGGATTTTTGAAAGTTCAAATTTGTTGACCAGTGTTATTATTGGCTATGAACCTTACCACTTAAATATCCTTTGTATTTACAATTGGAAAATAGTAACAAAGAATAAGAATAAGTTTGAAGTACGTCATCATGTTGTATTGAAAAAGAAATAACAACATTTGTGAATCAACAAATGTACAGATTATATAATTATTTCATGAATATAATAACTGATTCACTCTGTTTTAATGTACTTGATTCTTTGATGGGAACTTTTAAAAAGCACCTAGTTCATAAATGTTTTTGTATATATATTATGTACAAGGTACATAATATAGAAGAACCCCTAAACTCGATGCTGATTGATTTTGTGAAGAGTGTTGAGAAAAAGCCATGCTGCCTATTTTATAATCAGCAAGATCAACTTGTGGGATGTGATCGGAGCATGAACTGTATCTATTTTAACAAAATTACGCGAATCTGGACGGATTTGGAAGATATGTTCGAGCAGCAAGGCAAAGTTTTCTCGACATTTTGCATCTAACACTGTATATGTCAAGTATTGAGGCAGCCGAGTTCCAGGACTCTACTGTAGTCTAATATCTTGGTGAAAAAATACAATCACAAAAATCCCAAGTGACAACTATGAACAAAAAAAAATCCAGAGGGAACCTATGTCAATGCCACACCTTCTAATTGTGCTAAACAAGTTTTCCACCTCTGGTTATGCATCTTTGTATTTTGGTATATTGTAATTTTATTACATCTGTATTATGAACAAAAAATAAACAAGAAAAGTAGGCAGGAACTTTATAAATATTTTCTTTTCTAGACTTAATAATGAATGTACATAAATTCAAAAAATAGTGCAAGTACTGAAGAACCGTTTTTTCTTTTCAAATCATTAAAGTGTAATTTTTCTCTACGAAAGTTATACATATATTGTTTAAAATATACATACATACATATACGAAAGTCATTTACTAACATGTTTGTATTTTTTTAAAGACTTTATTTCTTCCATTTATTAATACATTGAATATGATGCAAATTGTCAAATGAACCAATTTTAATATGGAATGTGATTATTTTTCGCACGCTTACATAGTTAATGAAGAAATTTTTCCTCTCAAATAAATATCTAAGTACAACGTTATGATTGTTTCGTTTTCAAGTACGTTGATTTGTTGTTCTCCTGAAAAACATGCACTCAAAACTCACACAATTTCCTCTCAAGGATGATAAAATTAAGAAAAGTCGTAGCAAACAACCTGGAGAAAAATATTATTCCTTTTAGTTATGTTCTTGCTTATGGTCGGCCTTTTCATGAATTGCGTTTTCAGTTAGAGAGAAGGGACACAAATCCAATCAGACCGTTCCAAGTCAAGTTGTTAAACTCAAATTGAATGTTGTTTTCTCTTAAGCTTGACAATAGTACTTCAAACTGTCTACTCCAAAATGACAAACCTCTTCAGCTTCGTCTAAAAAGGTATTTTTTTTTTTCAAAATTGGATCCGACTTTTTTATATATTGATTTAAAAGAATCTTTGAAATTAATCAGTTAAAGAAAATCCAAATAAGAACAAGTAGCATAATTTAAATAGGATATAAAGATTTCAAAGTAATGGGCGATAACTTTGTATTTGTAGAATGCTAATGCAAGGACTCATTTTCATGAATAAATCATTGATCTACTGAGAAATCTATATTGAATACATGTATGTAGCTAGTTGTTAATGTTATTGGTTCATAGGTCATTGTGGACTTTTGAGACACATACAGTTTAGAGATAGAAGACTACAAAATTGAATAGTTTTCTTCCTCTTTTTTCTTTTCGTACGGACTCTTTATGTAAGTTGGACGTCCCCGTATTTTTTTTCTTTTCTTAATACATATTGATTTTCCTACTGAATATGAAAGTCGTATTTAATATTTAAGCTCACCCATTTTCTTGAGTTTTAAACCAGACAAAGTAATAAGAAAAATATTACTCTGGAACCCTCAAACATACTTTTACAATAATAATAATTAGGTATTTGTATTTGCATTTTTCGTGCAACGAAAAAATAAGTACTAAATAAGTTACAAATATCATTGAAATGGAGGAGCATTAAAAAAAAAAAAATTGAATTGAGAGTACTAATTATTTTGAGCAAAGTTAAGTTGTGTATTTGATTATTAAAAAATTTCAAATTTGTGGACCTGTATAGTTACGAATTAGTTTTCACACAAACAAAATATTTTTGAGGCTATTTGGACTCTATTTTTTTAAGTATTTTAAGTAAGTGCGGAATGGTTTGTTTGAGTTACGAGTCGTACAAGTACTGAGATAACACTCTATGTACTTAAATCACTGACTTACACAGGGTTATTTTAAATTCCTGATTTACATATATAGAAAAGTAATTGAAATGTTATTTTCATGCAATCGTGTTTATTACATATACCGATTACACATATTAATCGTCCTATCCCACGACCATCACCCTTCGATATTTACACAGCACATACTCTTCCTCTTTAAGCACTGATAAGCTGAACTCGAACTAACTCTTGTTAAATTGTAGAAATTCCCTACTATGACATGAATACTAATTCCATAGTTGGGAATTTACCATCTGATTTTGGGTGTTTATTTTCTTTTTCTTATTGAAAGAAAGGCTCTGAGGTACAATAAAGGGCAATATTTTTATAACTTATCTAAGAACAGAACTTATAATACATAGGATATATATACATATATATAATAGATTATCAATAAAACATGATATGTGCAATATGAAAACACCTGAGAAACAAATAATACATACATAGTAACTACATGAGATTAAGGACGTATTATAAAAGCAAATGTAAACAAAATTCACATCGTAAACATAATAATTATCTAAAATTGTACATAGTTAGTTCACCACTTACATGTAAGTTTGAAAACAACAATTTATTCCCAAATATTATACATACAGTATGGATACAATTGTTAAATCTTTCCTGTACATAGGAGTGAAAATGATTTCATTTATTTATAGATTTGATACGAGATATCTTGTTTTCAATCATGAGTTGGAGTTATTAACTATTTTAGTGTTGTTAGATTTCTAAGCCTGAGGTAGCTAGATATCTACATACTCTATCCCATTTTTTAAGTATAGTTTTTTCAATGTTTTTAAGAGATTTTGTGGTCTCAAATTTCAAATCCTATATTTTGTCCAAGCCTTTAATATAAATAAACAGAACTGTCATGAACTTTGTACAAATGGGTTTAATATAAGAGAGGCATTCGGACAAAGCAATATAATAATAGCAGCTTCTTTATGATTCTCCCTTGTTTAAGAGTTGACAGCATATCAGCTGACGTTATGGTGTCTCATTGTGCTACCATGCTTTTCTTTTAAAATTCAATTTCGACACAAAAATTCGCTACAAATCAAAGACTCACGTTAGAGTTACTAAAAAACAAGTTTAATAGACAAAAGTACACGACGAGCTTTTAATTAATATATTTAATTTTCTGCATTTAAATACATAATTGCACATGAATAACTGAGTAATTTTTATTATTTTTTTAAAATACACATCCTGTTTGATAGAGAACATTTTGGAAACAAGTGTTTCCTAAATGTTCAAAAATCGTTAACATTAAGTGTCTCATATTATTACAATTTTTGTACTTCACAAGGATATCATATAGGTGGATAATTACGGTTTCTATCAATTGATTCACATGTGTTGTTACTTCTTTTGTATATCAAACCAGCACAGAATTACACCAAATATATATACACACATACACTTTAATACAGAACAATTAATTTATTTGAAGCTTTTTGGTCTTTATCGTATGTTTAATGACAAAAAACGGTCAAAGACTTTGTTCTCCAGAATCATAGAATTAATTGGATATGCCAAATAATAACAAAAATAAATATGTAAAACAAAAAACAGCAAAGATTTGGTGGCTTTGTATAGATGTCAATCATTGGCTTTTCAAGTTAATAATAGTAGAAACCACTGCTATTCTTTTTTATTATTTGTGAAATAAATTGTGACATTTGATTGTAAAGATTTATTCTATTTAAGTGTTTATTATAATCTTTTTTAAAATATATTTATTAATTTTTGTTCGTTTAATCTGAAAGTATTTTTCGAATGACTTTTTTTAGGAGCAAGTATTCAATTAGCCATAACTAATCAAATAATCCAACTTGAAGATAAATTAAACGACTCAACAAAAGTCTTTTGTTAGTACAAATAAAAATTCAAATTTTATAGATTTAATTGTCAAATATCATGTTTTGGGACAATGATACAATTTGAATTATAAAAAGAAAAGGATGATCACTTCTACAAATGTCAATATGGATCAAAACCTATTTCAAGAAAAAGTTTATGATCCTTGTGGCTTATATAGTAAATATTGCATGTCAGAATGTAAATAAAATACAAAATCGAGCAAAAAGCTTACTCCCCAAAAATATGAATAGTCCTAAATCATGAACATAATCCACAAAATATTGGATACAAATCTAATTTCTAAACGTATTTAGAGCTGTCTTCATTATTTATCCTTTGAAAACTAATTGTACATATTTATCGACATTTAGGTATATTTTGTAAATTAAAGTAATAATGAGCTAAAAGGTAATTTAAAAAATAACAAATACGAAAATATGAGTATATTGGGACATCCATCGTTTAATTTCAAGCTGTCTATGATCAGTTCATTTAACTTACTTCTTCTTATAAATGAGTCGGATCCTAACTTGATGTTTGAGTATAAAAAACTGCACTGCCACTTGTGATTTTTTTAATCAGCAAACAGGGAACAGGTGTAAACGAAATTAAATCCAAGTGGTTTTGTCCTAACATGGCAAAATCATATATTGTTGTTATATTTCTACAAATCTTTTTTGCACTCTGCTTAAGTGAGGAGAATGTTTCCCATGAGAACAAATGTAGAATACAGAAGACGCGGAAATTATTTTTGCTTCTTCAGATTTATTATTTCGACCTTTTTGCTTTGACAGGAATTATCAAAGGCAATATCTTTTTTGGTTTAATTTCAAATTTTAGTAAATTTTATAATATCCCTTGTGGCATTATACTCAGTAAAAAAGTTCCTATGAGTTTCTCTTTCTTCCTAACAGAGATCTACTACCTAAATTGCCCAATGTTAAAGTATTAGTTATCACTCTATACACAAATCAATAATTGGAAAAGTCCATTTTATTGTCATACAATACATTGAAAATGTCTTTTTTTGAGTAATTTAGGTCTAGAGATACATTTTAGCTATGATTCCAGTTATTAGATTGGATTCAGACTCCCTTTATAGAATGAAATGGAACCCTATCTTCATAAATGCATAGAATTTCGCATCCAAAAATCTGGATGATTGATGAACATTATAAGTATGTTTTGTAGATGTTGCATTTTATACGTTTCATGATGCCTTATTTAATTTTAACATTTACCACCTATTTATTGACGCTATCATTTCATTTAGATCTATTCTATTAAAATTACACCCTGCAACGAAAAATAATTGAGTATGTATTCATCACATCATTATCAAATTTAAATAATTATAATGTTGGCAATAAATTGCAAAGATCGGCTATTTTTCTCCCATTATTCTACATTACTGGTCTCCAATGCATCCGAAACAAAATTAGTTGCATAAAATTAGACATTTCATAGAAATTTTCAGTACCTATTAATTAAGTTAAATTCAATACAATTATTTAGACTTTTTCATTTTTGAAGCCATTTAACGAAGTTTCTTTGTTTGTTTGTGCTTTTAAATTTGTCATTTTATATAATATGAACACTATATCTGTGATATTAAAACGTTATATTGAAAATACGATGTAATTGTCGGACCTTTTCATGCTTTGATATTCACAAAACCTCTTCATAACTCATAAATTAACATCACATCTCTAATTGTTTGTTGTAGCGTTTAAAATTTATTTATACTTTATTTTTTGGACATTAATGATAAATAATTGATTAGGCTTTAGAAAAAGTATTTGATAATACTAACGTACCTGGAAATAGTAGGAGTATAAATTGAAATTAACACATGTGTCGACTGTTAAATACGTTTCATCGTACCAAACCTGTGTACAGAGCCAACCTTTTAACCAAGTAATTGGATGATCTCATGATAGTTTGCAAGAATGATCTAATAAATTTCAGAATTTCATTTTCAAGAAGATGAGAAGAAATATTGACTCTTAACGAGGAAGGATGATGAATGATGATCAGTAGGAATGTAAATAATATGCAAATCGGGTTTGTAAGAAAAAAAGAAGAGAAAATGCACCTGGTAACTCTGACAATTTGATGAATGTTGAGAGGGAAGCAACTTGAGCTGTCATGACGTTTTACTGAGCTACAGGTTGCTATTGTCCATTATATATGCACACAAATGAAGACATCAATAATAAATAATAACATTATGTATGTATACCATAGATGAGAGGCAGAAAATTAACTGAAAATTATATATTTTAGCTAATAATTATACGAGGACTTGAGCTCTTTTTATTTACATTTTATTTGCTTTATTAACCTTAATGCATGTATTCCTTCATGCGAGATCTTTACTATCAGGTAGATGTTCTCTCCTCAGTAATAAAGGAAAAATGATAACAGCTTTGGAAAACAAAAAGTACTGTTTGATGTTTCTATTTTTTGAGAACATATTCAATCGATTCAGTGACTTGTTATAGTAGTCACTGGATTCCATAAGAATCCAAAAGACGAAAATAGTCCTTTTTGGTAAAATTGTTTTCATGGGGTGTTGTTGAGAAACATCAATTCAATTGAATGCCAAAAAACACACCATTACATCGTATGTATGCCCTGTCTGCTATCACAACAGTTTTGTGTAAGAACAATAGTATTGGCGCTGTAGTTTAATAATTTTCTTGTATATAAATAGTCACAATTCCATGTATTATAATTGGATCAATCAATTCTTAAGGAAATAAGAAATGAATTAGTTATTATGATTTTGTCATCATTGGAACAACCCACTCAAGCTTTTTTAACTAGTTTTGAAACAAGTAAAGACGCGTTACAACATTAAACAGTGAAGATTTAAGCCTAAAGTGTCTCTTGCAATTAGGGCAACATTGTCAAGATTCATTTGTTGATATGTTACCCTTCTTCCATTTGTTGCATCGCAACAATAAAGCGAAAATTTCACCCAACTATCATTTTTGTTTTTTATGTCTAAGTTGTCTCTTTTGAACGCATATTTTGTTTTTTCTCCTTCCTAATAATATCAGAATAAGAAGAAATTTCCTCACACTTTGTCTCTTTTCCCACTAAGGTAATTTTACAATTAAAGCTAGACATATTAATGGAATGAAAAATAAAATTCCTTGGGCCAATGGGTTAATTTTCATGTTAATGGAATGCAAAAATATGGTATTGAAATGATTTATTCATAGAGCTAATACATGATGCAATTGATCTTGTTACAAAATAAAATCAATTATCCTACAAACAATATAGTTGGCATAAGCCTTACTTTTAAAAGTAATCATGTGGCTTGTGTTTGGCTCCCATTACAATTTTACCAAAAAGGACTATTTTCGTCTTTTGGATTCTTATCAGTCAGATGAAACTTCTTTATACCTTAATACATTTTAGTATATTTTACTTCAACTTATTGTGACCAATTTTTTTTCGCCACATTTGATATAAGTATTTTTTTTTTTTAAATTAAGGGTAACAAAAACCTGGTTTCAATGAAATCTAAAAGTACTGAAGGGGAAGAGACGAATCGAAAAAAGCTTAAAAAAGACATATTCCCTAAAATGTTCGAAATGGTGCCCACTTCTCCTAGTATTGAGAAAAAAATGAGCGTTGATTATGATTTTTGTTTATTTTTAAGCACTTGAACAGAGAAAAAAAATTACTTTATTTTTTCATCATCGTTTTGGCATCATTCGATAAATTTTGAAAAATCCTTTTTTATAATAAAATAAACTGAATATGTATATTTTTTACATACGTATTATACCATATCTCATTTCTAATTCAAATCCAAATTATCTGCAAGATGAAATATTTTACACAATCTATATTTACATATCTTTTGGGTAAAATTTAGAGCTAAAAGGTGTATCTAATTAAATATGCATACACAAGTACTTAACATTCTTTAATTACTTAAACTTCTTTATATATATATATATATATATATATATATATATGTTCTTACTTTTCAGTGATACTTTATTTGCTGTCAGAGAATAAGTTCCTCAAAAGATTATTTTCTCCATATCAGCATATCTTGCGTTACATCTGATTTTGATTTTTTTTTTTGCTTACAAGCCCATCAAATAAATTACATATATATATATAAGAAATCAGATGATTGTACCAAATTGTGCCACTTACTACAAAGTTAAAATCAAGCACAAACGAAATGAGGTGAATCAATTTGTGTATCATCATCAGTGATGTACAAAAAGGGTCCAGCTGACATGCAAGCCCGAGATGATGGCATAAATAAATATGGTACCCTTGAAGTAAGGCAGAATTTCGGCCGATTACATTTGAAGGGGCGGAATGTAACTTATTATTTTGATGTTTTACTTAGGAATAGATTATTATCATTGAGTGGCATTAAAAATTTGTAAAGAATAGAACACTAAATTTGTAACAACTAATGCCATAGCATGAGACCTAAGTCATTTCTGAATGGACTCGGACTTGACTCGAAGATTAACTATTATTCAATCAATAAAAATATAGCATAAACCTCAATATGTCTTTGTCTGCATTGCACCTCAAAATTACTACACTTTTACACTTAAGTGAATCCTATAATTCATATTACATACACAATTAAATTAAATGATTTTATTTAACCATCTACTAGCTACTTTTTTTTTATTTAACAATTATCATTTAAAACTATTATAAAAACTTCAAACAGTCAAAAGTAACACATTTTGTATTCACTTAAATTTTTCCATAAAAATATAAAATAGGATGAAATTTCATAATGATTATCTCAAAAATATATATATATAGTTATATCAGAAAAACTGAAAATGTACGTTATAATTACAATTTTAAATATTTTAGATACAATTTAAAAGGGACAAAGTAATAATTATCAGGCAATTAATTACATTGAAATCGATACAGTGACTACTATAACAAGTCACTGAATCGATTGAATATGTTCTCAAAAAATAGAAACATCAAAAAGAAAGAAAGAAAAAAATATTACGTAAAAATGGAATAATCAAGTTCATGAAGATCAATATACACGAGATGAGCTAAACTTTAATTATGACATTATATAAAAGTACATCAAGCCCTCTCAGAATCACAATTGACGATAGGAGCATTAGGATGTATCAGGCATTCTTTCTTCTAAGGCTTGTATTCTTCTTCTCCTTCACCTTTAGAATAGTAGAACTACATAACATAAATACTGTTTTTATCACGTATAAAATAGGTTCAGGTGTTAAGGGAATGAATAAAGTAAAAGCGTCCAAGGAAATGCCCATCTAGAGGACCAATCATAGATTGATCCATGAAGTCCTTAGTCTCGTCCATTGTCATAAATCTATACTTTTCGTCTATCTCCGGTTATATTTTAAAAATTCTGACTCGACTTAAGAGCTCCAATGATTGGGTTACGGGAAAACAAGAAGAGACGGATTTCTCCATAAATTGAATGAGATTTTGATGTCCTTCGACTGAAAGTGGGATAATACATGATACAAGGAATTAAATTAGGTCAGGCATGAAATCAGATGTACCTGAATCATTACTAATACCATTTTTATTGAATGGATCCGTAATTCTTTTGTGAGATCAGCGATTTGAATGTCTCATGATCGGAAATTTCTTCAAGAAGAAGTCGAGAAATGGCATGGCCGGAATGTCATCACACTCGTATCCTTGACAAATTTTCAAACGTTGCTACCTCAATTGTCGGCGACCCAAGTTTCTGAATCAAATCCTCGGGCATTTTTTAACTTAATTTAAAAATGACACTTGTTGTTTTTGAATGGAATAAAACTGAGTCATAGAAGAAGAAGTCAGCAAAGACAAATGTTACCAACAACCGTCCTTTGCGTGAATGTCAACTTGACCCTTTTTATACATCACTGCTGATCATTAGGAAGGTAAATAATATGCAAAATGCCAAGTGCGAGACTTTGTGGAGTTGGCTCTTCGAACAGTACTTTTTGTTTTCCAAAGCTGTTATCATTTTTCCTTTATTACTGAGGAGAGAACATCTACCTGATAGTAAAGATCTCGCATGAAGGAATACATGCATTAAGGTTAATAAAGCAAATAAAATGTAAATAAAAAGAGCTCAAGTCCTCGTATAATTATTAGCTAAAATATATAATTTTCAGTTAATTTTCTGCCTCTCATCTATGGTATACATACATAATGTTATTATTTATTATTGATGTCTTCATTTGTGTGCATATATAATGGACAATAGCAACCTGTAGCTCAGTAAAACGTCATGACAGCTCAAGTTGCTTCCCTCTCAACATTCATCAAATTGTCAGAGTTACCAGGTGCATTTTCTCTTTTTTTTTTCTTACAAACCCGATTTGCATATTATTTACATTCCTACTGATCATCATTCATCATCCTTCCTCGTTAAGAGTCAATATTTCTTCTCATCTTCTTGAAAATGAAATTCTGAAATTTATTAGATCATTCTTGCAAACTATCATGAGATCATCCAATTACTTGGTTAAAAGGTTGGCTCTGTACACAGGTTTGGTACGATGAAACGTATTTAACAGTCGACACATGTGTTAATTTCAATTTATACTCCTACTATTTCCAGGTACGTTAGTATTATCAAATACTTTTTCTAAAGCCTAATCAATTATTTATCATTAATGTCCAAAAAATAAAGTATAAATAAATTTTAAACGCTACAACAAACAATTAGAGATGTGATGTTAATTTATGAGTTATGAAGAGGTTTTGTGAATATCAAAGCATGAAAAGGTCCGACAATTACATCGTATTTTCAATATAACGTTTTAATATCACAGATATAGTGTTCATATTATATAAAATGACAAATTTAAAAGCACAAACAAACAAAGAAACTTCGTTAAATGGCTTCAAAAATGAAAAAGTCTAAATAATTGTATTGAATTTAACTTAATTAATAGGTACTGAAAATTTCTATGAAATGTCTAATTTTATGCAACTAATTTATGTATTGTGTTGTGTTCACACGTGTGTGTAGTGTCTCCTAAGGATTTAATTATTTTTCTTCATTTATAAAGTCGTTTGGAGAAGAAATTTTATATCTACATATAGCTAATATTTCGGGCTATAGGTAAGAGACATTACATTTGACTTTAGTCTAGCTTTGAGCAAGTAATTAGCCAAATTAGTTGCTTAAGAGGTCCCATAAAGAAGTTCCTCTTCTTTTATCTCTCTCTCTCTCTCTCGTTTTTATTGTTATTTTCGTACGCGTGAAGACATCTAGAATCGGTAAAGGGGGGGAAGTAGAATAAGTCTGTGGAGTACTTTATCTACTCCTTCATAAGGAAAGATTCTTGTTTATCCCTGAATAACCTCAATTCTTTTTTTCGAAGTCTTCTGGACTTCTTTCTTCTTTATTTTTTCGTAAAATATTAATATCCTCTCACATATCAAGCCGTCTTTTATTATCCTTTTCTTCATCTCGGCGAGTTAGGACCCTGAAGGTATGGATAATGTACCTCCTGACAAGTCTCCGGATGAAGGGAGTGCTAATATAAACAAAAGCCGCTATGCGGATATACTAAAAAAGAGTAGCGTTCAGAATGGGAATGCAGGAATTCAATTTAATCTCAACAGTGAGTTTAAATGGGAAATCTTTGTAGTGTTGTTGGAGGACCTTGAAGGGAATCCCTTTAAAAATGATAAGATTAGACACTTGGATATTTACGATATAGCCATGGAATTTGGTTTTAAAGATTATGAAATTGCTGGGGCAAACCCAAGGTTTGCCATGGGACAGTCGTGTATTTATACCAAACATCCTATTGATGTGCGAACTCGCCTGAATGATCTCAAGAAGCATATTAGCTCTAAGCTGATTAATAAGGATGGTATTCCTGAAAATGTTACCTGTAAATTGAAAGGAGTAGACAAGATAACTGTCGATAGGAAGAAAAAACTAACGGTAACTATGGTGAACACCTTTAAAAGGGTAGATGAATGCCGCTTAGTTAAGTGGTTGGGGCAGTTTGGGGAAATAGTAGATCATTACCCCCAAAAAAATCCCATAGACAAAAAAGCGGAGGAAAAATACCAAAATTATCGGGAGATATGGAGAGACAGCGACTATGTGATCGAGATGGTCGCTGACCCTTCAGGTATACCTCAGATCATACCGTTTCAGGGGTGTTTAGTGAAATTAAAATTTTCGGGAGTAAAATTACAGTGCCAAAGATGCTTTAATTTTGGACATGTAAAGCAATACTGCACCCAGAAGCGAATCAAGACCTTTGAATACGAAAAGTCGTTAAAACGGATAATTGAAGAGCGGATAGCTGCAAGCGACATAGACTCGGTCAATTCGAAGTCAGCACCATCATCTGCCGTTGTCTCTGAGGCAAAAAAGAACACAGATGAACATATTTCTCGTTCAGGTACTTCAAGGGCAGAGGAAACCGGCTCAAACGACATGAATGCCGCTCATTCTTTGACCAGGGAAACACAGGAGTCCAGCAGCGGAATTGATAGTATCCTTAGTAGTAACTCCAAGGAGGATTACGAAGTTCAGAAAGTATCCAAGGAAAAAGAAACCCAGGGACCTGTGGCGGGAGCAGAATCATCTTCAACAAGGTCTATCCAGATTGAAAGTAATTCATCCTCAGTCGAAAATCTTGGATCTCCAATAATTATTGAAGTCGGGTCTATAGGAAAGAATAAGGAGAATACGAATAAAATGCAGCAACAATATTTGAATGCAAAGGCCATTTTGCCAGACAGAACTCGATCTCTTTCCTCCAAAAGAGGAAGGCAAGACATGGGAATATCCCCAGAAAAAGGGAAAACCCCTTCAAAAGTTCAAAAAGCTAAAACCTCTAAATAGAATAATCTCAACATGAGCCTTTCTATGGTATACATACATAATGTTATTATTTATTATTGATGTCTTCATTTGTGTGCATATATAATGGACAATAGCAACCTGTAGCTCAGTAAAACGTCATGACAGCTCAAGTTGCTTCCCTCTCAACATTCATCAAATTGTCAGAGTTACCAGGTGCATTTTCTCTTTTTTTTTTTCTTACAAACCCGATTTGCATATTATTTACATTCCTACTGATCATCATTCATCATCCTTCCTCGTTAAGAGTCAATATTTCTTCTCATCTTCTTGAAAATGAAATTCTGAAATTTATTAGATCATTCTTGCAAACTATCATGAGATCATCCAATTACTTGGTTAAAAGGTTGGCTCTGTACACAGGTTTGGTACGATGAAACGTATTTAACAGTCGACACATGTGTTAATTTCAATTTATACTCCTACTATTTCCAGGTACGTTAGTATTATCAAATACTTTTTCTAAAGCCTAATCAATTATTTATCATTAATGTCCAAAAAATAAAGTATAAATAAATTTTAAACGCTACAACAAACAATTAGAGATGTGATGTTAATTTATGAGTTATGAAGAGGTTTTGTGAATATCAAAGCATGAAAAGGTCCGACAATTACATCGTATTTTCAATATAACGTTTTAATATCACAGATATAGTGTTCATATTATATAAAATGACAAATTTAAAAGCACAAACAAACAAAGAAACTTCGTTAAATGGCTTCAAAAATGAAAAAGTCTAAATAATTGTATAAAAATACAACTTAGTTAATAGGTACTGAAAATTCCTATGAAATGTCTAATTTTATGCAACTAATTTTGTTTCGGATGCATTGGAGACCAGTAATGTAGAATAATGGGAGAAAAATAGCCGATCTTCGCAATTTATTGCCAACATTATAATTATTTAAATTTGATAATGATGTGATGAATACATACTCAATTATTTTTCGTTGCAGGGTGTAATTTTAATAGAATAGATCTAAATGAAATGATAGCGTCAATAAATAGGTGGTAAATGTTAAAATTAAATAAGGCATCATGAAACGTATAAAATGCAACATCTACAAAACATACTTATAATGTTCATCAATTATCCAGATTTTTGGATGCGAAATCCTATGCATTTATGAAGATAAGGCTCCATTTCATTCTATAAAGGGAGTCTGAATCCAATCTAATAAATGGAATCATTGCTAAAATGTATCTCTAGGCCTATATTACTAAAAAAAAAGACATTTTCAATGTATTGTATGACAATAAAATGGACCTTTTCAATTATTGGCTTGTGTATAGAGAGATAACTAATACTTTAACATTGAGCAATTTAGGTAGTAGATCTCTGTTAGGAAGAAAGAGAAACTCATAGGCACTTTTTAACTGAGTATAATGCCACAAGGGATAAAAAGCTTGTGGCCCAGATGGTATCATCGGGAAGGTTTATTCTCTTTTTTCGGATCAGGTTGTTCCGTGCCTGGAAAAAATGGGTGAGGATATGGAGAAGAAAGGTAAAATTTGCAAGTCTCTTACAAGGGGAAGAATTGCATTAATCCCTAAAGAGGGTGATGGGTCTGATTTTAGTCACTGGAGACCTATAACAGTACTGAATGAATCATACAGGATTTTATCAGGAGTTTTAGCGCAAGAAATGGGGACGATAATTAATAAAAAAGTTGTAATTCACCAGAAAGGTTTTTTAAAACATAGAAAAATATCTTATATATCACGTAATATACAAGCGGCCATTGATTCAGTTGAGAGAAGGAAAAAATTTGGGGCAATCATTGCAATTTTGATTTTTCCAAAGCCTTCGACACTGTTCGTCACAGTCATATCCTGAAAGCTGTAGCTAAAATATTACCTAAGACATTCTTCAACCCTGTGCATGCATTGTTTCTTAATGGTACATCAACTATATCCATTGGTGGGAATGAGAGTAAGCCTATAGTACTAGGCAAAAGCTGCAGACAGGGTTATCCATCTGCTCCACTCCTGTTCATTATCGCTATTGAAGAATTTGTCTCAAGAGTGTTAAAGAAATTTGGAGGGTTTGGGATAGAATTTGATTGACGTGTACGCTGACGATGTTACGCTGACTTTGGAAGGTAATTCTGAAACTCAGATTTCAAAACGTGTGGGGGTGATCCTCGAGTTTTTGGCTAAGTTTGAGAAGATATCTGGTCTTTCTCTAAACAGAACCAAAAAAAATGGACTTTTTCAATTATTGGCTTGTGTATAGAGAGATAACTAATACTTTAACATTGGGCAATTTAGGTAGTAGATCTCTGTTAGGAAGAAAGAGAAACTCATAGGAACTTTTTTACTGAGTATAATGCCACAAGGGATATTATAAAATTTACTAAAATTTGAAATTAAACCAAAAAAGATATTGCCTTTGATAATTCCTGTCAAAGCAAAAAGGTCGAAATAATAAATCTGAAGAAGCAAAAATAATTTCCGCGTCTTCTGTATTCTACATTTGTTCTCATGGGAAACATTCTCCTCACTCAAGCAGAGTGCAAAAAAGATTTGTAGAAATATAACAACAATATATGATTTTGCCATGTTAGGACAAAACCACTTGGATTTAATTTCGTTTACACCTGTTCCCTGTTTGCTGATTAAAAAAATCACAAGTGGCAGTGCAGTTTTTTATACTCAAACATCAAGTTAGGATCCGACTCATTTATAAGAAGAAGTAAGTTAAATGAACTGATCATAGACAGCTTGAAATTAAACGATGGATGTCCCAATATACTCATATTTTCGTATTTGTTATTTTTTAAATTACCTTTTAGCTCATTATTACTTTAATTTACAAAATATACCTAAATGTCGATAAATATGTACAATTAGTTTTCAAAGGATAAATAATGAAGACAGCTCTAAATACGTTTAGAAATTAGATTTGTATCCAATATTTAGTGGATTATGTTCATGATTTAGGACTATTCATATTTTTGGGGAGTAAGCTTTTTGCTCGATTTTGTATTTTATTTACATTCTGACATGCAATATTTACTATATAAGCCACAAGGATCATAAACTTTTTCTTGAAATAGGTTTTGATCCATATTGACATTTGTAGAAGTGATCATCCTTTTCTTTTTATAATTCAAATTGTATCATTGTCCCAAAACATGATATTTGACAATTAAATCTATAAAATTTGAATTTTTATTTGTACTAACAAAAGACTTTTGTTGAGTCGTTTAATTTATCTTCAAGTTGGATTATTTGATTAGTTATGGCTAATTGAATACTTGCTCCTAAAAAAAGTCATTTGAAAAATACTTTCAGATTAAACGAACAAAAGTTTATAAATATATTTTAAAAAAGATTATAATAAACACTTAAATAGAATAAATCTTTACAATCAAATGTCACAATTTATTTCACAAATAATAAAAAAGAATAGCAGTGGTTTCTACTATTATTAACTTGAAAAGCCAATGATTGACATCTATACAAAGCCACCAAATCATTGCTGTTTTTTGTTTTACATATTTATTTTTGTTATTATTTGACATATCCAATTAATTCTATGATTCTGGATATCCAAGTCTTTGACCGTTTTTGGTCATTAAGTTATAAATTGCCTGTACATACTGTATATATTTTTTTTTTTTCCCATAAAGTCACTATTTCGAGAGAAAATTTAAGAAAATAAGAAAAATTAATAAAGTTTTCAACCAAAATTGAAGGAAAGGTTGTGTTTTATTATATAGGGCTTCAACCAACAGGCATTTTAAAAACTACTCGCACGCTTAAAATTACCGTTTTTTACATCCCTAGATATGCCTTTGTTTCTTTACATGACGTTATTGCCTAAATTTTTGCTAAACCCTTTGTACATAAATAATTCCTTAAATATCTCATGAAATGTATTAATAAGGAATGCATTGAAGAGATAAGACGATGTTAAGCGCCAGATAAGAATCCTTAACTAAGATGAAATCCTTCATCTATGTGTGAAAATTTTCATCCAATTTCGATCACAAATTCAGTATTAATCAAAAACTCACGGTAGAGTTACTAAAGTAGTAGCGCGCACAAGGATTGTGAAACCAGTAGATATCCTTCTGCTTGCTACTACTCCGACGAGCAATTTTTCTGCACTCGCTACCTCAACTCACAAAAGGGAAAAGGAAAATTTGGAACAAACACAGGTAGCTTGCTACTCTTCTGTATTTTCCTTGTTGCCAAATTTTGATGTTGGACAAAGTTATTAGTTAAAGTTCAGCCAATATAAAAATAAATCGATAATACTTGTATAGTTTTCAAAAATTCAAAAAAAGCACACGCCATCCCTATAATCTAGATTTTACGTTTTCAAATGGGGAACTTTTTTTAATGTACACTTTTCGTTTATGTATTTTTGCTAGAATTCGTTTATGTATTGCTGCTGTGCAGACGTGTTCCTTAAGACTCCGACGAACAATTTAAATTTTTCAAGGACTAGGCGCTCCTTGGGAGGGATTTTTACATCGGAGGATACCTGGGATTCGTGGTTATACGTGAGACAAGCTTTAACACATATTGCTCATTTTTTAAATGGGAAACTGGGCATTTTACTGATTTTGAGTGAATAAAAAGGGGTTCTTCTTTTTCTTCCCCCCCCCTTTTTTTCTCCCTGTTGTGTTCTTCCCTTTTTTTTGTTGTTGTTGTGGGTGCGTTGAGACAGAGGTCTTTTTTCTTGTTTTTTTTTTCTTCTTCTTCATCTTCCACTATTATATATTTCTTCTCCTTCTTGCCCCGTCTCTACGAGATAAAAAGCGGATTACAATACAGTAGAAATGGAGAGTGTTCCTCCTGATATTCCTCCTGATAAGGGGAAAACTTCTTCCAATACGTAGACATTTTAAAGCAAAAAAAGAGCATTAATAAAAATAATGCAGAATTCAAATTGAATTTCAACAATGATTTAGAATGGGAATCATTCGTGATTATTGTAGAGGACATGGAAGGCAATGCCTTTAAAATTATTAATTTAAAACACGTTGATATTTATGATATGGCGATAGAGTTCGGATTTCAAGAACATGAAATCGCCGGAGAAAACTCTAGGTTTGGATTAGGGCAGTCTTGTGTATACACAAAATTTCCTATTGACATAAGATCTAGACTCCAGGACTTGAAAAAACACCTAAAAATGAAACTGACAAATTAGGATGGCTGTGATGAAGATGTCACCTGGAAGCTTAAAGGACTTGAGAAAATCTCTCTAGATAGAAGGAGAAAAATGATCGTTACTTTAGTTAACACCTTTAAGAGAGTTAACGAGTCTCTTCTGGTCAGCTTCATGGGCCAATTTGGAGAAATTGTGAGGCACTACCCAAAGAGTAACCCCAGGGATAAGAAAGCTGAAGATAAATACGCTAACTACAGAGAGGTCTGGAGGGACAGTGACTATATTGCAGAAATATATACTGACCCCTCATGTATCCCCCAGATAATACCTTTTCAGGGGTATTTGATCAATTTAAGGTTTCAGGGCGTAAAATTGCAGTGCCAAAGGTGCTTATTTTTTGGCCATATGAAGCAACACTGTGATCAAAAAAGAGTGAAGACTTCACATTATGAAAAAGCTTTGATGAAAAATATAGAGGAGCGTTCTACAAATAAGGATGCAAAATCTGATGAAGTGATCTCTAAATCCCACGTGGAGGAAGAACTTCAAGATTTGGATACCTCTCGAGTGCCCGAAACCTCTGGTTCTCGAAGCGACTCATCTTTGAGTGGGATGGAGGAGAAGAATAAAGCAGTGAATTGCTCGGGCTCTATTTCAAATATGGAATCGTTAAGCTCTTTAGATGTTCCAATCAGAAATGAAGAGAATGTGAGAGTGGACATTATGGGTGATGCTGACGGATCAGTAATCAATCATGACAAGGAATCCCAGGACAACGCCCTAACCTCTGACTCAGATGGTCTACTTCACAGTAGGGGCGGGGAAGCAGTGATTTCAATCAATGATAATGAAAAGACATCAGTGAATACAAAAAATCACATACCTTGTACCGACGAAAAAACTATGCCCACATCGGATGTAAATGGTGAAGAAGCTCCAAGCGCAAAGCGCAAAGAAAAAGTACAAAAACCTCCTCGTCCGTTACTGGACAATAATATAATTTTTAGGGACAGAACTCGCTCCCAGTCTTCCAAAAGAAAGGAAATGGAGGAATCTCCTACAAAGTCCAAAAACCTATCTAAAATTCCTAAAGAGTAGGGAGTTTTTTTTTTGATAGCTTATTTGTTTGTTTTTTGTCTGTCAAAACTCATAAAAACTTATAAACCCTTAATCCAGACAATCATGAATGAATATTTGAAAAAGTCTTCCCAAACGAGAATAACCGACCAGTTTGAAGATAGCCTATCCGGGGAGATAAAGTCTAATATGGGACTCAAGAAGATTATATCCCTTAACACTAGAGAGGGACTAGATCGAAGGCGAAGACATGCCCTTCTAAATTCTATTTTCAAATCCAATCCAGACATAGTCTGTCTTCAGGATATTAGGAAAGAAGTGTCATCGACATGTTCCAGAGACTGTGTCTTTTGTAAATCGGGGCGGTATCGCGCTTTTTTGAAGGGGAAAGAATCCAAAAGAGGAGTTCTAACATTTATAACCAAAAAATTTGTTTTATCCAAGTGCGTGGAGGAATTCTCACAGAAAAGTGATTGGCACAAAATTTATATTTCTTCGAATAACTTGAGCTTATATATTATAAACGCTTATGGTCCCAACGAGAAATCCTCATCGTTCTTTAAAGCCATCATCGACTCCAAACCGTATAGTTCTCTTCCTTTGATCCTGATTGGCGATCTAAACGTTGATTTAGATAAAAACAAATCAAACTATCCTAATTGGGAAATTTTAAAGGCATTAATCATTCGATGGAATCTGATCAATACTACCAAAACTATAAGTTCGAATCAAATGGTTTCATGGAAAAAAGGGGCTCTTTCTTCACGAATAGACTTAGCTCTGATATCAACACCAATTCTCCCTTTAATTAAAAAGACGCTTTATAGGCCAAAACCATTTTCAGACCATCGCATTTTGGAGATAGAATTAAATTTCTCGGCAAAATCAAAACTTTTTAAAATTCCTTAATGGGTGTGGAAAGAGAGTAAATTTAAAGAAAAATTATAGAGAAATCTGACCAAAAGCTTTGCCACTCCCATAACTTCGGATCAGGCAGCCTTAGTTTTTACTCGTGTTGTGCGTATTACAACTTTAAAATTTATTTCTTTGAGCAGAAAACGAGCTGAGAAAAATGAATCAAAAATTGATAATTTGTTCAACAATCGTTCACTTTTTGTTCAAACTTTTTCGTCGGAATTATATAGGTAATTCTTATAGAATGTCTGAGGTGGCAGAGGCAGAAATGTCAGAAAAAGTCTGCTCTGAAAACCAGCCACATAAACGATTGAAGAACTTACAGAGAGGGAATAAATACTCTGCGTCGTGTATCAAGCAAATTGTGCATGGGAGCAAGAAGATGACCAAACCTAACGACATTCTCACTTACTTTCATGACTGTTTTCGAGAAGTAGTTAAAACAGAGAGAACTAATTTTCCAAAGAAGAAGAACTCCATACAATGTAGGATCTTCACGCGAGAAAGTATTCTTGAGTACATAACAAAAAAATTGAATGTTAAGAAGGCCTCTGGTATCGATGTTATTGGAGGAGAAATATATTCTATTCTTCCAAATGAAGTAGCTCCTTTTCTACTCAAGCTGGGAGAGTCAATGGAATTAAAAGGCAAGCTTCCAAAAAGTATAACAAAGGAAAGAATTGTTCTTGTTCCCAAGAAGGGGAACGGAACTAATTTCAACCACTGGAGACCTATCACGGTCCTGAACTACTCCTATAGAATTCTCTCGGGCATTTTAGCACAAAAAATGGAACCCGAGTTGAATAAAAAGATAGGCTTACATCAGAAGGATTTTCTGAAGCATAGGAACATAGCGGGTGTGTCTCGCAATATACAAGCAGCGGTGGAGTCTGTAAGAAAAAGAAATAGATTTGGAGCTGTCATAGGAATTGATTTCAAAAAGGCTTTTGACTCCATATCTCACTCTCAAATACTTCGAGCAGTAAGACATCTGCTTCCAACCCATTTTTTCAACCCAGTTAGGGCATTATTACTTAATGGATCCTCAGTGATCTCGATAGGAGGTCAAGAAAGCGGGCCCATCGGGCTCAAAAAGAGTTGTAGGCAGGGTTGCCCGTCTGCTCCTCTTCTTTTCGTAGCGGCAATAGAGGAGTTAGTGACTCAGCTGGTACGAAAATATAAGGGTTTTGGAGTTTGGTTAGGGGGAACCAGGCATCTAGTGGATCTATATGCTGACGACGTAACCCTTACAGTGGAGGCAAGCTCGGAGATACAACTCATCAAGAGAGTAGAAGTCTTATTTAATATGTTTGAAAAGTTTAAAAGGAAGTCTGGGTTGGAACTGAATCGATCAAAAATATTCATTCTTCCGATTGGATGTTGGGATCCTTTGGAAGGACAAAGCATAGGTCAGTGTCTAGTAAAGAGAAAAGTCTCAATATTAGGGATTGACTGGTGCCCTGAAGGGATTCACCCCAATAACTGGAACCAAGTAGCTTCAACTATTGGTAAACGTATCGCCTTGTGGCGGGACTATAATCTACAGAAGAGGATTGATCTTTATAACACTCAGATCGTCCCAGTTGTTTTGTTTAAAGCAACAGCATCTCCTTATATAGCAGAAAAAGCTATCTCAGAGGGAAAAAAATGGCTGTCGAATATATTTCACAAGCGATATATAGATGCCGTAACAAGGCCTAGGTCCCTCATTGGAGGAGGACTAACCAAATTGTCTATTATCATTCCCAAGATATACATAAAATTATTTATTAATATCACCAAATTCCCACAAAGAGAATGGAGGAACTTAGTAACAAGTAATGAGCTATTTTATAGGCTAATGTTTGGAACAAACCTAACAAACAACTCCATTAGAGCATTCTCTGAAGTGTGGGCCTCAGCTCATAGAATTATTTGGAGCTATGTACCTTTATATCATAGTGATTCGACGGTAGACATAATCCATCAAAATGTTCACAAACCATTTTTCTTCAAAAATTTGAATAGTCAGGCTTCTTTAGAAGAAAGGGCTATTGTAAATAAGGCGTTATCTGTTCATTCTTCTAAGCTTATTCGTCCTTTCAATGAAGGGAGATTTAAATACCCTCTCTTTAGAGCCGCAAACATGCACTTAACTCCTTGTCCATGGCATTTAAAAATGTCAGTTCCGAGTGTTCGTTAGGAAGTGCAACGCATTACATATGTTTTCGTTAAAGTTCTTAGGCTACCAAGTAACTGGAGTCTAAGAATTGAACGTTCTATGAAGGGAATTCACGACGGGAGGAAATTCACGGCCCAGCTGCAAGTTGCCTCTAATTGTATTGTATTTAGTTCTCATTGTAAAGACTGTGGCAAATTATATAATAATACCATACATGCATTTGTAGATTGCCCAGTTATATCTATTCTAAAAAGATTAATTGAAATTAATGTAAAAGGAATGGAAAAGGCCAATGAAGGCATAATTAAAGCTGTGGTCCTCTTTGGACTTTCCAAACGAAAGAATAATCGATCAAACATCTCCAAGGCAATCGATTTTGCAGTTTTAAATACTAAGGCAAGAATTGCGAGCAAGTTAACTTCGACTGAGCTTATGAGTCCCTGGGATCTCCGTGGAATTATCTTGGCAGCCGCCGCCAGATATGGAGCTCTCACTCTCAAAATCCCCTCCGCAACCGACAACTCGTGGACTCTCGCTTCGAGGGAAATCAAGTATTTCCCAACCAAGTCTCTCAGCCATTTTAAGATATTTAAGAAGTTATTAAAATTTTATTAGCTATATGCTTTTTTATGTCTGTTTTAGTCTCTTAATTCAACACTAAGCCTCATTTTTAAAATTTGCTAATTTTAGTATGTTCTATATCTAAGTTTGTTATACCTTTGTGATATTATTGTATTTATTTATTCTAATTTGTTTTATTTTGTTTGTTCTTTTGTCGTTGTATTAATTTAAGACTAAAATGTCTTGTTATGTATTTTATACGCAACTACTTCGACTTTTATATAAGAATTGAAATACAGAAAAAAAAAATGATATGGTAACCATGGAAACTAGCTTATTTGTTGTCTATATAATACTATGACTGTAGCTGTGACAGCCTTGCTCTAAGAAAGATATTGCTATTTTTGTTAAAATTTCATTATTTGTATTCATTTTTAAGAATAATAAAAACATAAATACTAATCTCTGCTCTGAATACATAACTATCTTCAAGTTTTTAGTTTGGTAATAATGGTTATTTATTCATTAACAAAATAAAACTTTACGTTTTTATATATTTGCATATTTTAAAAGAATGATTGAAGATTTAATAATGATATTAATAATTATTCTACCTTTTCTATAATTCAAAAAATGGCTGAAAACATAAGAAAAATGAAATATTTATATACGATAGAAGAATAAATATTTTACTTCCAGGGAATTTTTTTTCCCATAAAGTCACTATTTCGAGAGAAAATTTAAGAAAATAAGAAAAATTAAAAAAGTTTTCAACCAAAATTGAAGTAAAGGTTGTGTTTTATTATATAGGGTTTCAACCAACAAGCATTTTAAAAACTACTCGCACGCTTAAAATTGCTGTTTTTTACATCACTAGATATGCCTTTGTTTCTTCTCATGACGTTATTGCCTCAATTTTTATAATTTATGCTCATCGTAATTCCAGCTTTATTCTATTGCATTAGGGGTCAAAAGCTTTTAACCTGGCTTATTCTCAAAAAATAAATTAGTGGCCCTCTACATCAGCACTGTTGTGATTACTTGTACATTGGGAAGAAAGCATGTACATCCTTAGTTTCGGTAGAAGGTCATAAATTTTGAAATGTTGGTAAGTTTGGTTTTTTTGAGATTATGTTGATTCTTTATTATCTATGTTCTTTGTTTTGACCTAAGGGGGGTCCTAGAGACACAGGCGACGGGAGTAGACCCAAAAGTCGGCTAAACCCTTTGTACTTAAATAATTCCTTAAATATCACATGAAATGTATTAATAAGGAATGTATTGAAGAGATAAGACGATGTTAAGCGCCCGATCAGAATCTTTAACTAAGATGAAATCCTTCATCTATGTGTGAAAATTTTCATCCAATTTCGATCACAAATTCAGTATTAATCAAAAACACACGGTAGAGTTACTAAAGTAGTTGCGCGCACAAGGATTGCGAAACCAGTAGATATTCTTCTGCTTGCTACTACTCCGACGAGCAATTTTTCTGCACTCGCTACCTCAACTCACAAAAGGGAAAGGAAAATTTGGAACAAACACAGGTAGCTTGCTACTCTTCTGTATTTTCCTTGTTGCCAAATTTTGATGTTGGATAAAGTTATTATTTAAAGTTCAGCCAATATAAAAATAAATCGATAATACTTGTATAGTTTTCAAAAATTCAAAAAAAGCACACGCCATCCCTATAATCTAGATTTTACGTTTTCAGATGGTGAACTTTTTGAAATGTACACTATTGTAGAAAAGTAGGGTTTTATTTTGATTCATCGTGTTCTTTTTGCTGACATTAAGAAAAAATTCAAAAATGAGTTATGGTATCAACTAGGGACTTTAAAATTTATCTTATAAAAGTCAATATGACAGATATATGTAGATCTCATCTATATAGTTCTTAAAATTTTATTGAAAAATATTTTAAAACAAAAAACTGACAATAGTACATTTTGTGACTTCTCCAGAGCAAAAATTGAAAAATGTAGTCAAAGAAGTATATTTTTTATAAGAAGAAAAATTAAAAAATCTCAAATTATTTTATTATTTGTACACTAAAATGCAAAAAATGTATTATAGACTGGCCGTAAAAATAAACATCTCTTCGTTAAAGAGGGAAATAAATATACCAGAAGGGGGGAAATTTACTGAGTATAACACGCATTATATATGTATATGCAAATTTCTTTTGAAAATAAAAAATATTACGGATATGTAACACATATTTGACCTAAAATAAGATAATATTTATTTATACTTTTTTGAAAAATCCAGGCACAAATAATTGAATTCACTAAATTTCCTAATAAAATTAGATTCAATATCCTGTTATACATCAATAAAAGTTTGAATTTCTATCTTATGTTATATATCTAAAATTGTATTTCCCAAAAACATAGATAGTATTTACCTAATAATATTTTTAAATGACATGAATTACGTATATTTATTTAACTATCTTTCCTCTTTAAATATATGTATAATATAAATTTAAAATATCATGATGCTCTCTTTATAACCATTCTATAATTCCATTGAATTGCAGCAGTATTTTTAGTGAATTTTAAACAAATGTAACAAATGGAATTGTGATGAAAAGATATTTTTAGATAGAATACTTTTTGAATCATTAAGTTTGTTTAAAGGCCTCTCCTAAATTCAATTGATCTTCTCTACATATACGTAATCGTAACACTATTATTTAATTTTCAAACACAGACTTTATCAACATTACCCATTAAGTAATGAAACTCTGGGGGTGAAATCATTGATACGATATATCATTGCCATTGTCTACATACTACCATAAGACGAGGGTTTCTTGGAACTAATGATCCTTTTTTTTGCTTTTACCTAACAACATATAATTCTGTATTTCTATTGGTATTATTCTTAATACCCCTATTTTGTATAATTAGTCTATATGTGTAAATACCACACGTACATATAACAAGTAGTATTGTAACACAACCGTAACAGTAGTAAATGAATATGAAGGATTTAATAATGCTATTTTAATTATTCAAATATTTGGTGATATTAGAAATGAATAAAACAATGATACATTAAAAGTTAAAGTTAACACTGTTCACAGGACTTCTTACAAAAGTCTTTGACAAATTGATGCTGGCAATGTTTCGAAAGTTTAGAGCAGGTCTTATCATCAAAATGGTTCTCACAAACTAAAAAGGGAAAAAAACGTTTATCATCTACCATTAATTGAAAAATAAAATAAATAACATACTGCAATTGAAACATGTCTTTTTACAATTTCTGTTAAAGAAATCATTATTTCCACATTGGTTCAAGTAGTATTTACAACACCCAAATATGTCTTTACAGGCTACAAATAAAAGAAGGTCTCATTAAATTATTTTCAAAGCCGGGTAAATAGTCTTTACTAGTAGTAGGTGTAGGTGTAGATTTTGGGATGTAAGCACCTGGACATTTATAGGCTAGTTTGAGTTTTGCAATATCCAAATAACTCATTCCATCTGTGTTAGGAATAAGAATGTTTGTTGGCTTCTTCAATGTAATTGTCTTTTTGTCATTTTTTGTATTGCTATGTATATGAATAAAATTACCAATGAAGGTTATGAAATATCAAAGTTTTTTTTAAAAAAAAAAAGAAACTCACAATGTAAGTCCGTAGTGCATAATAGATTCATAATCATAGTTTACTCCAAAGGTTGCTGTTCTAAACCCTCCATAACAATTGTCGTACTGATCAATGCCTACTTTTTCACAGACTGGAATTGTAGCAGATTCATTCTCTCCGAGAGCTCGCCAATAGTTCGAGTAGGAATCCTCCATTAAATTTTCCCAGTGAATTTTGACATATTCATCTCGATCAGGTCTCGTGTGTTCATGAGCAAATCCAAGGACGTGGAGCAGTTCATGAACAACAGTTCCCAAAACCTATGCAGTAAAAAAACTATGTAATTTATTCATAAAATTAGCGTTTATTGCTCATACCACACAATAAGGGGTTCGTAAGTGCACATAACTTCTGGTTCTATAAGGATTGTATCCAAGACTTGCATAGCATGTCAATCCACCGGTAAAGAAATCCACATAATATTTTTCATCAGTTCTTTCAACAAATTGGATGCAAGTCTTATCCGTGATGTGCTTCATAGACTTATGAATAGTTTCTATTTCACTTTCAGAAAAACTTGAATTGATTGTGTATGGAACAATGCCATTGGGCCATCGGTTGCTTTGTCCTCCAATAAAGTTCCTTGAATACATAGCGGCTCTGTCATGAGCATCCATCACTATTCTACAGTTGTTCTCCTTGGAAACATTTTCCTCACTCAAACAAATTGTAAAGAAGATTTGGAGGAATAAAATTGCTATCGTATATTTTGCCATGTTTACTCCTTAATGATGCTTAAAACACTTTAAGCGTGAATATTTATACAAATTTTCTTCTTGTTGACATGTTTTTACACTTGTGTTACATTTTGCCCCAACAACATAATTATAAATGAAATAAATTGGCAAAACAATCAAAACAAACAAACAAAAAAAAGAAGAAGTTCCTTGACGTAAAAATATGAATTGAGATAAATAGTTTTTGTTTGTTTTGCCAATGTTATTCATCTATAATTATATTGTTGGAGCAAAATATAACACAAGTGTAAAAACATGTCACAAACAAGAAAATTTGTATAAATATTCACGCTTAAAGTGTTTTAAGCATCATTAAGGAGTAAACATGGCAAAATATTTGATAGCAATTCTATTCCTCCAAATCTTCTTCACAATTTGTTTGAGTGAAGAAAATTCTAAACGTAAGGACTATTTACAAAACTTTAAATCAATTTTAATGAAACCTCCTTCTCTTTCCAGCCTGTGAGGACAGTTGGGGCTCCGAAACTTGTGCTTACTTAACGCATCTTTGTGGAAAACAATCATCTGTAGAAAAATGGTGTAGAAAGACATGTTTCAATTGTGGTATGTTTTTTATTTTATTTTTCAATTCATGGTAGATGATTAACGTTTTTTTCGCTTTTCAGTTTGTGAGAATGAACTTGGTGATAAGGTCTGTTCTGAACTTTCGAAATATTGTAAGCATCAATTTATCAAAGACTTTTGTAACAAGGATTGTAAACAGTGTAACTTTTAATGTATCATTTCTTATATCACCAAATATTTGAATAATTAAAATGGCATCATTAAATCCTGCATATTTATTTATTACTGTTACGGTTGTGTTAAAACTATAAATTTAATTCCAATCATATTTGATGTATGTGTCACCAAGATCCTATAGATTTGAAAATATGTATTTTAGTGATAAATTATTTTTAACTTCTTTAAAAAAGTTTTTTCGAGGTTCCTTATTGGCTTTGAAGTTTTAAAAATTAGCATATAATATATTCCAAATGCAAGCAAACGTTATTTATCTTATTTTATAATTCCTTTTTATAAAAGTAGTTTATCGTCAAAAAGTACTAATTCATTTGTTTCATAAATTATTATCTTTGATTTAAAATGGAATAAAAGTTAAAGCTAAAACTTGAAACGTCATCCTTGTTAGTTCATAACTATTTGATATATGTTTCTTTGCTTTATTCGAGTTGTAGTCTATTAACATTTTTTGTTGATTTCCTAGCAGACTCATATCGATCAACAAAGATAGTGATTCATAAAGTTATGTGAACTTTAAGTTTGAAAAGGATACCTTTATATCATTCATATAGAATTAAAGTATTTCAGTCTTGTTCATATCAGTTTTCAGAAAAAGACTGCTTTCTAAATGCGGAAAAAAAAACATCAGTAACATTCTGAAACGATGTTTTTATACCTCAAAGTGTTCCCTCAATAAATATTGACACATCATCAGCTTAAAGAAGCATTCTTAATTTTTATTTTGAGTAATCGTAAGCTCTTTTCTGTTATTGTTGTCATTTATCTTATTAAGGATTGGAGTTGATTACAATGATGAATAAAGGAGAAGAAAGCAGGCGACACTGCTTCCATCTTGTTCCAATAGGAAAATTTGAAACGGCGTGTAGGTCTACCTGAGAATAAGCTCTACAAGATATACAAACTGGACTGTGTTTGTTCTTACTTTGTGAAACAAATCTTTTATTTATTCCTTTGATAGATTTGTACATTATTCAAACATTCATTTGAGGAAATATTTCTAACCAATCAGAAAGAAGTGACTCTGATTGAATAATGTGATTGACCAGCAATTCAAAAAGATTACACTTGAATACAAAAGGAACTCAATATATATATGATCACAAGTTCTATGTAACCTATCTTAACTGAATAAACTTACCTCATTGTATTCATACTTTAATATTTATCAGTTCAATGACAAAAAATTATAATGATACCTTGAGAAACAAAGGACATGTATGAAACTGGATGTTTTTGTTTCATATACTTAAAAAAAGACAGAAGGTTCAACTTGAACTGATAGAGAAATTGCAATTCGTTTCCATTAAAAATTAATTTTTAGTGTATTTTTTATATAACTTATTTTCCACATAATAAGTTGCACCTTTAAAAAAATAATGTGATATATATTTAGGTGCGACTGATGTATGAAGTTATAGGTATGCATTCTTTTAAGCTGATTTTGTAAATGTTTAATCATTTATTGTAACTATTTGACACATTTTAACACATGTTTTCTGAAAACACATTATTGTGTCATCTCTATTGGGATAACTATTCACCGTTCTTGAAATAGAAGATTTTATACAGTAGTATTCTAAATTGAAGTGATGAAGAATGATGATTGATCAACTGGAAAAGGATTCGCTATAAGTGAAAAGCTTGTCTTCAATTGGAGGAAGCAAATAGGGGAGACAACATGATTTTCTTCAGTGTCGAGATGTCAGATAAAAAGTCAATCATAAACTTACATTTTAAGGGATTCATCCTTAGGAATCTATGAAAAATCTTTTCCTAACTTCGGATTTATATTGGCATTTATTATTGAAGAAACACGGCATTTTGACCTTCTTGATGAAGTTCTATATTATACTGTTAAGCAAAAATAAACACAAAATTTAGATATGTTTTTTAGAATGTTTACATTTACTTGTAAAATTAATTTTAGGTGATTAGCACATTACACAAAAGCATGTCAAATAATGTGCAGTGCTCGAATTAATTTTTTTGTTCGTTAAATATATTTTTTTTAACGGGTGTGTCTATGTGTGTCTTAATCAGTTACTTAGATTGCACCCCTTGCTTGTTCCACACATTCTTAAGACTTGCAGTAGAAAGGAATAAAAAAAATTTGGTTCATAATTAAGTACAATGTTAACAAAGTAGGGTTCAAATCCAATTCTCCGTAATAATGTTTATTAAACGACTTAATAGCTAAAAATAAATAGTTTTCGAACCTGGATTTGATTTTACTTTCCTCCATATACTTATTTTATCATCAATGGTCTATCTCCTTATATTTAAATGTACTCTTTTGATTTTTTCTGTCTTTTTTATATAGGCTCTGCATACAGTTTTCAACTCAAATTTTTGAAAGAAGGTAGAGCTTAAATTAGAAATGCAACTATTGCAGTGTTTCAGATGTTTGAAGTTTGGGCACAACAAGTCAAAATGTACGACCCTCAACAAAACCTCTTATGACGAATTTGAGGAATACTTCAGAACAACACTTGGATTATCGAAAAGAATAGAAGGATTTGATGAAGGAAGGGAAATAGAAGAAGAAATCCTTAGAGAGGAAGAGGATAGATTTGTGCATATGGCACAAGAAAAAGAAAATGAATCGAACAATGTCGTATCAACCCTTAATCAGATGATCGAGATGCATAACTCCGAGATATCAAGTTTGAAGGAAGATTGGAAGCTGGTGCTTAGAAAGCGACCTAGTGTAGAGAAAGCCAAAATCTCATTGAAGAAAAATGCTAAGAGACTTTTCGAAAGCCCGGAAGGAGAGGAGAGTAATAGAAATAAGGATATTGAGGAGTCTGGTCAGAATGATGATTGGTCTGGGAGGAATTTCGGAGGAACCTCTTGTAAAGAAGGCAATATGTCTTGTTGATGCAAATGAAAAAGCAAAGCAAATTTTATTCCAGACCCAATCAATATGATATGTAAAGTATGAAGCTTCCTCATATATCTGACAAGAACCAGCTCTACATTGTGAATTTTCTATTTTAAATTGCATGATGTTTGACATTAGTTTCTTCATAATGTTGTCATTGATTGTAGCTGATATTCATGCCAAACAGGATGGTATTATTTTGATGGGAGCTTTTAATATTGCTCTACATCGAGAAAGGGACACAAACAACTACAAGAATGAAAATAATAAAATACAAAAAAGATCTTAGAAATATGCTTTACAAAAGGAACTTGAAAGATATTGCCAGTAAATTTGAAAAAAACACCAGAGCACACTTTTTACATCAAAGCAGTAGGAAATATATTTAAGAGTGCACGGCTTGATTATTTCTCCTTGTCAGAGGAGCTAGAGTCTCTAACAATGGGATATAAGACCTTGACATTGAGGATGGACAGGTTAGAAGAGGGGAAGATCAGAACAGCATCTCACGCTCTAAAGTTAGTTCTTGATTGTTTGTGAAGAGAAACCATAAAACTTGGTGTAGGTCGAAGCAAAAAGAGAAAACATAGACTTGAAGGGTAAGCCGGTTTTAAAGAGAGAGGAGATGCCAATATACATACTGAAGAAGAGCTTAAGAAATTAAAGCGATGAGTAGCCGAGGGAAATTTGATCCGAACTGGACATGGGTTAATTCCAAAGGAACAGGTATTGTTTGAAAATATAAAAAAGCTTGAAAAAAACTCCATGGTAGGGAAAGAAATCAATTCCACCTTCGATGAATGTGGAAATAATGAAGAAAACCCGAAAGGCATAAGGGAAATAATTACTCAAATATATCGAAAGATGTATGAATGGGCAGTACATATACATACAAGGACAATAGAAATAAAAAATGTAATAAATGTCTTTTCCAAAATGCAAACTTTATCCATGAAAATACGCTTGGTGAAAATCATTAGATAGTTTTTCTCAATTATAACATCAATCCACTTAAAGTCTACCAACTACGTAAAACCGAAATGTCGAGAAACAATTATAGCTCTATCCACATACATAATTATTTCCCTTATGCCTTTCGGGTTTTCTTCATTATTTCCACATTCATCGAAGGTGGAATTGATTTCTTTCCCTACCATGGAGTTTTTTTCAAGCTTTTTTATATTTTCAAACAATACCTGTTCCTTTGGAATTAACCCATGTCCAGTTCGGATCAAATTTCCCTCGGCTACTCATCGCTTTAATTTCTTAAGCTCTTCTTCAGTATGTATATTGGCATCTCCTCTCTCTTTAAAACCGGCTTACCCTTCAAGTCTATGTTTTCTCTTTTTGCTTCGACCTACACCAAGTTTTATGGTTTCTCTTCACAAACAATCAAGAACTAACTTTAGAGCGTGAGATGCTGTTCTGATCTTCCCCTCTTCTAACCTGTCCATCCTCAATGTCAAGGTCTTATATCCCATTGTTAGAGACTCTAGCTCCTCTGACAAGGAGAAATAATCAAGCCGTGCACTCTTAAATATATTTCCTACTGCTTTGATGTAAAAAGTGTGCTCTGGTGTTTTTTTCAAATTTACTGGCAATATCTTTCAAGTTCCTTTTGTAAAGCATATTTCTAAGATCTTTTTTGTATTTTATTATTTTCATTCTTGTAGTTGTTTGTGTCCCTTTCTCGATGTAGAGCAATATTAAAAGCTCCCATCAAAATAATACCATCCTGTTTGGCATGAATATCAGCTACAATCAATGACAACATTATGAAGAAACTAATGTCAAACATCATGCAATTTAAAATAGAAAATTCACAATGTAGAGCTGGTTCTTGTCAGATATATGAGGAAGCTTCATACTTTACATATCATATTGATTGGGTCTGGAATAAAATTTGCTTTGCTTTTTCATTTGCATCAACAAGACATATTGCCTTCTTTACAAGAGGTTCCTCCGAAATTCCTCCCAGACCAATCATCATTCTGACCAGACTCCTCAATATCCTTATTTCTATTACTCTCCTCTCCTTCCGGGCTTTCGAAAAGTCTCTTAGCATTTTTCTTCAATGAGATTTTGGCTTTCTCTACACTAGGTCGCTTTCTAAGCACCAGCTTCCAATCTTCCTTCAAACTTGATATCTCGGAGTTATGCATCTCGATCATCTGATTAAGGGTTGATACGACATTGTTCGATTCATTTTCTTTTTCTTGTGCCATATGCACAAATCTATCCTCTTCCTCTCTAAGGATTTCTTCTTCTATTTCCCTTCCTTCATCAAATCCTTCTATTCTTTTCGATAATCCAAGTGTTGTTCTGAAGTATTCCTCAAATTCGCCATAAGAGGTTTTGTTGAGGGTCGTACATTTTGACTTGTTGTGCCCAAACTTCAAACATCTGAAACACTGCAATAGTTGCATTTCTAATTTAAGCTCTACCTTCTTTCCCTTGACTGGAACTATGGTTGGTAGCTTTCTGTTGGGTTTGATTTTATACTTTAAAAGGCCAGATATGATGTTGTTGAATTTTTCTGCAAATTCTGCATCTTCATCACACTCTGGTATTGATGAGTGCGTCATATCTTTCATTTCTCCTATGACTTCTCCAAAATCCAACATTATTGTCTTCAAAGTAGCTAAATCTATTTCTGATCCATTCTTGATTGTAACTTCTATAGGATGTTGAGTCCTCTTATTTTCTTTAGTTATATATATACCTTGTTCCTCTCAATTAACTACATAAATCAGGGGTCTTCAACACTTCTGCTCTTATATTTTATACATAATTGGAATGCCGATGTTTTCTTCGCATGGAAAAAAGTTGAAATCCTAATCCGATTAGTTACCCTGAGGCTGTTTTTATTAAAAAAATAAGATTCAACTGTATTATATTTATTAATTTTGTACATGAGATAAGAATTTAATTTTAATTCAATACAGTTAATTATATTTCTCCAATGAATTAATTTTGATGGATAATATATACATCATTAAAAATAGGACCTCATTACTTCAAAAATAAAAAAAAAGTTAATTTTATCCTATTTATCACTCCCAAGTTGATATAAGCAATTTAACGCAGCAGTTTGCTTCGTAAAATCTTTTTACCTAAGAGACGAACCTTTCCCCGCCCCTCTCCTCACACACACAAGATGTTGCTTTTGAGTTATCTCGTGGCCATCAAAAAATTCTATATAGTTTTGGGCCGAGGTTAAGGGAAGAGAGCATAAAGGAAAAAAGTAAATACTTTCTCTCCAGTATAGTGGGTGTACAACACTATGTATGCTTCCGTGTTTCATATCTACATGGCGCTAAAGACACATATGGGTGTGACGTTGAGATTTTTTAAAGTTTAGACTTCTCTTGACCTTAACTATTCATAATACCAACAAATATTGTATCACAAAAATATTTTTTTTCGCCTAAGTACAGTGAGTTTTGTGCCAAGTTAACAGCATTTGTGGAAATCTTTTGCTTTTTGTCTGCTGGTTAGAGCTGCAAACTCAATTAGGCATTTATTTTTTAATTATTATTTGAAGACTGTACTATGTATACGGAGTGGGAGTCATATGTTTTCTCCTTAAGAATTAAGGAATATTAATGAATTAATAACAGATTCGGAAACTAAAGAATACTATTCAAATTGTCAACCAGTAAAAACTTCACACTTAAGTAACGCTTAAGATTTACAGCTCTTAGAAATGGGTTACAAAAAAGTTCAATGCAATCTTTAAAACCCTTGAAAAGTCCACCCTCCTTTTTTTTATCACTGTTATCTATCATAATACATACTTACGTTTAATGAAAATTTAACTTACACAGTATGTTTATTCACCACTGAGAAGAAAATGTTCTGAGGGTCTAAAAAAACCACCGTTCATATGATGGATTTTTTGAAATTATTTTCCGATAATTTGAGGAGTGAGTTTAACCCATTACGTACTTGTTTATAGGGTGACTTTGAGGCACTATTACGATGCAGTTTGAAGTGGTAGAACCTTATAAAATAAAAGAAAGGAATGATAAACGATTGAAAAACATTATTTTATTAGTTTGAAACTATCTTCTTTTTTTTTTTTTTTTACTTCATTCCACCCTGATCATCATAATAATTTATATTAGAATTATTTTCAGTAGTGTAGTTTAATTAATTTTAATAAAATGTATATTAAACAAGACCACTGAACTGAACTCATTGAAAGTTTTGGATCTACATGAAGATGATCCTCCTAAAGCTTCTCCAGATAATGCTGTCTTTCTACCAGGAGAGGGAAATTAGACGTCAACAAGATAGGCAACAAAAATATGAATCTTCTTAGTAAAACCAAGATGAACAAGAAAGAAGAAAGAGACATGACAACAGTGTTTATCGACAATGATTTGTGTGTATCTAGTGGGTCTATTTACTTGAGTTCAGAGACAATTCGATTTGTGTGCTGTTACAGCAGAGAGCTACGGAAAAAATGTTTCAACACCATGACCTAATTCTATTATGATGTACAATACAAATATGAGTGGTATTGACATACTAGACAAGAGTGTAGCTAATTATAAGGTCACACTGAGAATGAAGAAATGTTACAATAGGTTCATAAGCGTTCAAATGGTACATACAATTTCAAGTAATATGCCTTCACCTAGTGTTTTTTGTCTCTACTAAACGCACAACAACACAAGGGCTATCACTTTTTTTCCTTCCCTGAGGAGAGAAATCTTCAAAAACAATGGCTTCTGAGAATGGAGAGAGACAAGTGGAAACCTTTTTCCAATTTGTGGAATCAATTTTAAATTTAAAGGACTGGCAATTGATCCTTACAAAATTAGTATGCAATTTCAATCTATTCCAGTTACACATTCTGTCTTTTTTTAAGTATATGAAGCAAAAACATCCAGTTTCATACATGTCCTTTGTTTCTCAAGGTATAATTATAATTTTTGGTCATTGAACTGATAAATATTAAAGTGTGAATACAAAGAGGTAAGTTTATTCAGTTAAGATAGGTTACATAGAACTTGTGATCATATATATATATATTGAGTTCCTTTTGTATTCAAGTGTAATCTTTTTGAATTGCTGGTCAATCACATTATTCAATCAGAGTCACTTCTTTCTGATTGGTTAGAAATATTTCCTCAAATGAATGTTAGAATAATGTACAAATGTATCAAAGGAATAAATAAAAGATTTGTTCCACAAAGTAAGAACAAATACAACACAGTTTATATATCTTATAGAGCTTATTCTCAGGTAGATCTACACGCCGGAACAAAATTTCCTATTGGAACAAGATGGAAGCAGTGTCACCTGCTTTCTCCTCCTTTATTCATCATTGTAATCAACTCCAGCCCTTCATAAGATAAATGACAACACTAACAGAAAAGAGCTTACGATTACTCAAAATAAAAATTAAGAATGCTTCTTTAAGCTGATGATGTGTCAATATTTATTAAGGGAACACTTTGAGATATAAAAACATCGTTTCAGAATGTTACTGATGTTTTTTTTTCCGCATTTAGAATGCAGTCTTTTTCTGAAAACTAATATGAACAAGACTGAAATCCTATAATTCTATATGAATGATATAAAGGTGTCCTTTCCAAACTTAAAGTTCACATAACTTCATGAATCACTATCTTTGTTGATTGATATGAGTCTGCTAGGAAATCAACAAAAAATATTGATAGACTACAACTCGAATAAAGCAAAGAAACATATATCAAATAGTTATGAACTAACAAGGATGACGTTTCAAGTTTTAGCTTTAACTTTTATTCCATTTTAAATCAAAGATAATAATTTATGAAACAAATGAATTAGTACTTTTTGACGATAAACTACTTTTATAAAAAGGAATTATAAAATAAGATAAATAACGTTTGCTTGCATTTGGAATATATTATATGCTAATTTTTAAAACTTCAAAGCCAATAAGGAACCTCGAAAAAACTTTTTTAAAGAAGTTAAAAATAATTTATCACTAAAATACATATTTTCAAATCTATAGGATCTTGGTGACACATACATCAAATATGATTGGAATTAAATTTATAGTTTTAACACAACCGTAACAGTAATAAATAAATATGCAGGATTTAATAATGCCATTTTAATTATTCAAATATTTGGTGATATAAGAAATGATACATTAAAAGTTACACTTTTTACAATCCTTGTTACAAAAGTCTTTGATAAATTGATGCTTACAATATTTCGAAAGTTCAGAACAGACCTTATCACCAAGTTCATTCTCACAAACTGAAAAGCGAATAAAACGTTAATCATCTCCCATGAATTGAAAAACAAAATAAAAAACATACCACAATTGAAACATGTCTTTCTACACCATTTTTCTACAGATGATTGTTTTCCACAAAGATGCGTTAAGTAAGCACAAGTTTCGGAGCCCCAACTGTCCTCACAGGCTGGAAAGAGAAGGAGGTTTCATTAAAATTGATTTAAAGTTTTGTAAATAGTCCTTACGTTTAGAATTTTCTTCACTCAAACAAATTGTGAAGAAGATTTGGAGGAATAGAATTGCTATCAAATATTTTGCCATGTTTACTCCTTAATGATGCTTAAAACACTTTAAGCGTGAATATTTATACAAATTTTCTTGTTTGTGACATGTTTTTACACTTGTGTTATATTTTGCTCCAACAATATAATTATAGATGAATAACATTGGCAAAACAAACAAAAACTATTTATCTCAATTCATATTTTTACGTCAAGGAACTTCTTCTTTTTTTTGTTTGTTTGTTTTGATTGTTTTGCCAATTTATTTCATTTATAATTATGTTGTTGGGGCAAAATGTAACACAAGTGTAAAAACATGTCAACAAGAAGAAAATTTGTATAAATATTCACGCTTAAAGTGTTTTAAGCATCATTAAGGAGTAAACATGGCAAAATATACGATAGCAATTTTATTCCTCCAAATCTTCTTTACAATTTGTTTGAGTGAGGAAAATGTTTCCAAGGAGAACAACTGTAGAATAGTGATGGATGCTCATGACAGAGCCGCTATGTATTCAAGGAACTTTATTGGAGGACAAAGCAACCGATGGCCCAATGGCATTGTTCCATACACAATCAATTCAAGTTTTTCTGAAAGTGAAATAGAAACTATTCATAAGTCTATGAAGCACATCACGGATAAGACTTGCATCCAATTTGTTGAAAGAACTGATGAAAAATATTATGTGGATTTCTTTACCGGTGGATTGACATGCTATGCAAGTCTTGGATACAATCCTTATAGAACCAGAAGTTATGTGCACTTACGAACCCCTTATTGTGTGGTATGAGCAATAAACGCTAATTTTATGAATAAATTACATAGTTTTTTTACTGCATAGGTTTTGGGAACTGTTGTTCATGAACTGCTCCACGTCCTTGGATTTGCTCATGAACACACGAGACCTGATCGAGATGAATATGTCAAAATTCACTGGGAAAATTTAATGGAGGATTCCTACTCGAACTATTGGCGAGCTCTCGGAGAGAATGAATCTGCTACAATTCCAGTCTGTGAAAAAGTAGGCATTGATCAGTACGACAATTGTTATGGAGGGTTTAGAACAGCAACCTTTGGAGTAAACTATGATTATGAATCTATTATGCACTACGGACTTACATTGTGAGTTTCTTTTTTTTTTTAAAAAAAACTTTGATATTTCATAACCTTCATTGGTAATTTTATTCATATACATAGCAATACAAAAAATGACAAAAAGACAATTACATTGAAGAAGCCAACAAACATTCTTATTCCTAACACAGATGGAATGAGTTATTTGGATATTGCAAAACTCAAACTAGCCTATAAATGTCCAGGTGCTTACATCCCAAAATCTACACCTACACCTACTACTAGTAAAGACTATTTACCCGGCTTTGAAAATAATTTAATGAGACCTTCTTTTATTTGTAGCCTGTAAAGACATATTTGGGTGTTGTAAATACTACTTGAACCAATGTGGAAATAATGATTTCTTTAACAGAAATTGTAAAAAGACATGTTTCAATTGCAGTATGTTATTTATTTTATTTTTCAATTAATGGTAGATGATAAACGTTTTTTTCCCTTTTTAGTTTGTGAGAACCATTTTGATGATAAGACCTGCTCTAAACTTTCGAAACATTGCCAGCATCAATTTGTCAAAGACTTTTGTAAGAAGTCCTGTGAACAGTGTTAACTTTAACTTTTAATGTATCATTGTTTTATTCATTTCTAATATCACCAAATATTTGAATAATTAAAATAGCATTATTAAATCCTTCATATTCATTTACTACTGTTACGGTTGTGTTACAATACTACTTGTTATATGTACGTGTGGTATTTACACATATAGACTAATTATACGAAATAGGGGTATTAAGAATAATACCAATAGAAATACAGAATTATATGTTGTTAGGTAAAAGCAAAAAAAAGGATCATTAGTTCCAAGAAACCCTCGTCTTATGGTAGTATGTAGACAATGGCAATGATACATATATAGCATCAATGATTCCACCCCCAGAGTTTCATTACTTAATGTGTAATGTTGATAAAGTCTGTGTTTGAAAATTAAATAATAGTGTTACGATTACGTATATGTAGAGAAGATCAATTGAATTTAGGAGAGGCCTTTAAACAAACTTAATGATTCAAAAAGTATTCTATCTAAAAATATCTTTTCATCACAATTCCATTTGTTACATTTGTTTAAAATTCACTAAAAATACTGCTGCAATTCAATGGAATTATAGAATGGTTATAAAGAGAGCATCATGATATTTTAAATTTATATTATACATATATTTAAAGATGAAAGATAGTTAAATAAATATACGTAATTCATGTCATTTAAAAATATTATTAGGTAAATACTATCTATGTTTTTTGGAAATACAAAGTTAGATATATAACATATGATAAAAATTCAAACTTTTATTGATGTATAACAGGAGATTGAGTCTAATTTTATTAGGAAATTTAGTGAATTCAATTATTTGTGCCTGGATTTTTCAAAAAAGTATAAATAAATATTATCTTATTTTAGGTCAAATATGTGTTACATATCCGTAATATTTTTTATTTTCAAAAGAAATTTGCATATACATATATAATGCGTGTTATACTCAGTAAATTTCCCCCCTTCTGGTATATTTATTTCCCTCATTAACGAAGAGATGTTTATTTTTACGGCAAGTCTATAATACATTTTTTGCATTTTATTGTACAAATAATAAAATAATTTGAATTGTTTTTTTTTCTTCTTATAAAAAACATACTTCTTTGACTACATTTTTCAATTTTTGCTCTGGAGAAGTCACAAAATGTACTATTGTCAGTTTTTTGTTTTAAAATATTTTTCAATAAAATTTTAAGAACTATATAGATGAGATCTACATATATCTGTCATATTGACTTTTATAAGATAAATTTTAAAGTCCCTAGTTGATACCATAACTCATTTTTGAATTTTTTCTTAATGTCAGCAAAAAGAACACGATGAATCAAAATAAAACCCTACTTTTCTACAATAGTGTACATTTCAAAAAGTTCACCATCTGAAAACGTAAAATCTAGATTATAGGGATGGCGTGTCCTTTTTTTGAATTTTTGAAAACTATACAAGTATTATCGATTTATTTTTATATTGGCTGAACTTTAAATAATAACTTTATCCAACATCAAAATTTGGCAACAAGGAAAATACAGAAGAGTAGCAAGCTACCTGTGTTTGTTCCAAATTTTCCTTTCCCTTTTGTGAGTTGAGGTAGCGAGTGCAGAAAAATTGCTCGTCGGAGTAGTAGCAAGCAGAAGAATATCTACTGGTTTCGCAATCCTTGTGCGCGCAACTACTTTAGTAACTCTACCGTGTGTTTTTGATTAATACTGAATTTGTGATCGAAATTGGATGAAAATTTTCACACATAGATGAAGGATTTCATCTTAGTTAAAGATTCTGATCGGGCGCTTAACATCGTCTTATCTCTTCAATACATTCCTTATTAATACATTTCATGTGATATTTAAGGAATTATTTAAGTACAAAGGGTTTAGCCGACTTTTGGGTCTACTCCCGTCGCCTGTGTCTCTAGGACCCCCCTTAGGTCAAAACAAAGAACATAGATAATAAAGAATCAACATAATCTCAAAAAAACCAAACTTACCAACATTTCAAAATTTATGACCTTCTACCGAAACTAAGGATGTACATGCTTTCTTCCCAATGTACAAGTAATCACAACAGTGCTGATGTAGAGGGCCACTAATTTATTTTTTGAGAATAAGCCAGGTTAAAAGCTTTTGACCCCTAATGCAATAGAATAAAGCTGGAATTACGATGAGCATAAATTATAAAAATTGAGGCAATAACGTCATGAGAAGAAACAAAGGCATATCTAGTGATGTAAAAAACAGCAATTTTAAGCGTGCGAGTAGTTTTTAAAATGCTTGTTGGTTGAAACCCTATATAATAAAACACAACCTTTACTTCAATTTTGGTTGAAAACTTTTTTAATTTTTCTTATTTTCTTAAATTTTCTCTCGAAATAGTGACTTTATGGGAAAAAAAATTCCCTGGAAGTAAAATATTTATTCTTCTATCGTATATAAATATTTCATTTTTCTTATGTTTTCAGCCATTTTTTGAATTATAGAAAAGGTAGAATAATTATTAATATCATTATTAAATCTTCAATCATTCTTTTAAAATATGCAAATATATAAAAACGTAAAGTTTTATTTTGTTAATGAATAAATAACCATTATTACCAAACTAAAAACTTGAAGATAGTTATGTATTCAGAGCAGAGATTAGTATTTATGTTTTTATTATTCTTAAAAATGAATACAAATAATGAAATTTTAACAAAAATAGCAATATCTTTCTTAGAGCAAGGCTGTCACAGCTACAGTCATAGTATTATATAGACAACAAATAAGCTAGTTTCCATGGATACCATATCATTTTTTTTTTCTGTATTTCAATTCTTATATAAAAGTCGAAGTAGTTGCGTATAAAATACATAACAAGACATTTTAGTCTTAAATTAATACAACGACAAAAGAACAAACAAAATAAAACAAATTAGAATAAATAAATACAATAATATCACAAAGGTATAACAAACTTAGATATAGAACATACTAAAATTAGCAAATTTTAAAAATGAGGCTTAGTGTTGAATTAAGAGACTAAAACAGACATAAAAAAGCATATAGCTAATAAAATTTTAATAACTTCTTAAATATCTTAAAATGGCTGAGAGACTTGGTTGGGAAATACTTGATTTCCTTCGAAGCGAGAGTCCACGAGTTGTCGGTTGCGGAGGGGATTTTGAGAGTGAGAGCTCCATATCTGGCGGCGGCTGCCAAGATAATTCCACGGAGATCCCAGGGACTCATAAGCTCAGTCGAAGTTAACTTGCTCGCAATTCTTGCCTTAGCATTTAAAACTGCAAAATCGATTGCCTTGGAGATGTTTGATCGATTATTCTTTCGTTTGGAAAGTCCAAAGAGGACCACAGCTTTAATTATGCCTTCATTGGCCTTTTCCATTCCTTTTACATTAATTTCAATTAATCTTTTTAGAATAGATATAACTGGGCAATATACAAATGCATGTATGGTATTATTATATAATTTGCCACAGTCTTTACAATGAGAACTAAATACAATACAATTAGAGGCAACTTGCAGCTGGGCCGTGAATTTCCTCCCGTCGTGAATTCCCTTCATAGAACGTTCAATTCTTAGACTCCAGTTACTTGGTAGCCTAAGAACTTTAACGAAAACATATGTAATGCGTTGCACTTCCTCACGAACACTCGGAACTGACATTTTTAAATGCCATGGACAAGGAGTTAAGTGCATGTTTGCGGCTCTAAAGAGAGGGTATTTAAATCTCCCTTCATTGAAAGGACGAATAAGCTTAGAAGAATGAACAGATAACGCCTTATTTACAATAGCCCTTTCTTCTAAAGAAGCCTGACTATTCAAATTTTTGAAGAAAAATGGTTTGTGAACATTTTGATGGATTATGTCTACCGTCGAATCACTATGATATAAAGGTACATAGCTCCAAATAATTCTATGAGCTGAGGCCCACACTTCAGAGAATGCTCTAATGGAGTTGTTTGTTAGGTTTGTTCCAAACATTAGCCTATAAAATAGCTCATTACTTGTTACTAAGTTCCTCCATTCTCTTTGTGGGAATTTGGTGATATTAATAAATAATTTTATGTATATCTTGGGAATGATAATAGACAATTTGGTTAGTCCTCCTCCAATGAGGGACCTAGGCCTTGTTACGGCATCTATATATCGCTTGTGAAATATATTCGACAGCCATTTTTTTCCCTCTGAGATAGCTTTTTCTGCTATATAAGGAGATGCTGTTGCTTTAAACAAAACAACTGGGACGATCTGAGTGTTATAAAGATCAATCCTCTTCTGTAGATTATAGTCCCGCCACAAGGCGATACGTTTACCAATAGTTGAAGCTACTTGGTTCCAGTTATTGGGGTGAATCCCTTCAGGGCACCAGTCAATCCCTAATATTGAGACTTTTCTCTTTACTAGACACTGACCTATGCTTTGTCCTTCCAAAGGATCCCAACATCCAATCGGAAGAATGAATATTTTTGATCGATTCAGTTCCAACCCAGACTTCCTTTTAAACTTTTCAAACATATTAAATAAGACTTCTACTCTCTTGATGAGTTGTATCTCCGAGCTTGCCTCCACTGTAAGGGTTACGTCGTCAGCATATAGATCCACTAGATGCCTGGTTCCCCCTAACCAAACTCCAAAACCCTTATATTTTCGTACCAGCTGAGTCACTAACTCCTCTATTGCCGCTACGAAAAGAAGAGGAGCAGACGGGCAACCCTGCCTACAACTCTTTTTGAGCCCGATGGGCCCGCTTTCTTGACCTCCTATCGAGATCACTGAGGATCCATTAAGTAATAATGCCCTAACTGGGTTGAAAAAATGGGTTGGAAGCAGATGTCTTACTGCTCGAAGTATTTGAGAGTGAGATATGGAGTCAAAAGCCTTTTTGAAATCAATTCCTATGACAGCTCCAAATCTATTTCTTTTTCTTACAGACTCCACCGCTGCTTGTATATTGCGAGACACACCCGCTATGTTCCTATGCTTCAGAAAATCCTTCTGATGTAAGCCTATCTTTTTATTCAACTCAGGTTCCATTTTTTGTGCTAAAATGCCCGAGAGAATTCTATAGGAGTAGTTCAGGACCGTGATAGGCCTCCAGTGGTTGAAATTAGTTCCGTTCCCCTTCTTGGGAACAAGAACAATTCTTTCCTTTGTTATACTTTTTGGAAGCTTGCCTTTTAATTCCATTGACTCTCCCAGCTTGAGTAGAAAAGGAGCTACTTCATTTGGAAGAATAGAATATATTTCTCCTCCAATAACATCGATACCAGAGGCCTTCTTAACATTCAATTTTTTTGTTATGTACTCAAGAATACTTTCTCGCGTGAAGATCCTACATTGTATGGAGTTCTTCTTCTTTGGAAAATTAGTTCTCTCTGTTTTAACTACTTCTCGAAAACAGTCATGAAAGTAAGTGAGAATGTCGTTAGGTTTGGTCATCTTCTTGCCCCCATGCACAATTTGCTTGATACACGACGCAGAGTATTTATTCCCTCTCTGTAAGTTCTTCAATCGTTTATGTGGCTGGTTTTCAGAGCAGACTTTTTCTGACATTTCTACCTCTGCCACCTCAGACATTCTATAAGAATTACCTATATAATTCCGACGAAAAAGTTTGAACAAAAAGTGAACGATTGTTGAACAAATTATCAATTTTTGATTCATTTTTCTCAGCTCGTTTTCTGCTCAAAGAAATAAATTTTAAAGTTGTAATACGCACAACACGAGTAAAAACTAAGGCTGCCTGATCCGAAGTTATGGGAGTGGCAAAGCTTTTGGTCAGATTTCTCTATAATTTTTCTTTAAATTTACTCTCTTTCCACACCCATTAAGGAATTTTAAAAAGTTTTGATTTTGCCGAGAAATTTAATTCTATCTCCAAAATGCGATGGTCTGAAAATGGTTTTGGCCTATAAAGCGTCTTTTTAATTAAAGGGAGAATTGGTGTTGATATCAGAGCTAAGTCTATTCGTGAAGAAAGAGCCCCTTTTTTCCATGAAACCATTTGATTCGAACTTATAGTTTTGGTAGTATTGATCAGATTCCATCGAATGATTAATGCCTTTAAAATTTCCCAATTAGGATAGTTTGATTTGTTTTTATCTAAATCAACGTTTAGATCGCCAATCAGGATCAAAGGAAGAGAACTATACGGTTTGGAGTCGATGATGGCTTTAAAGAACGATGAGGATTTCTCGTTGGGACCATAAGCGTTTATAATATATAAGCTCAAGTTATTCGAAGAAATATAAATTTTGTGCCAATCACTTTTCTGTGAGAATTCCTCCACGCACTTGGATAAAACAAATTTTTTGGTTATAAATATTAGAACTCCTCTTTTGGATTCTTTCCCCTTCAAAAAAGCGCGATACCGCCCCGATTTACAAAAGACACAGTCTCTGGAACATGTCGATGACACTTCTTTCCTAATATCCTGAAGACAGACTATGTCTGGATTGGATTTGAAAATAGAATTTAGAAGGGCATGTCTTCGCCTTCGATCTAGTCCCTCTCTAGTGTTAAGGGATATAATCTTCTTGAGTCCCATATTAGACTTTATCTCCCCGGATAGGCTATCTTCAAACTGGTCGGTTATTCTCGTTTGGGAAGACTTTTTCAAATGTTCATTCATGATTGTCTGGATTAAGGGTTTATAAGTTTTTATGAGTTTTGACAGACAAAAAACAAACAAATAAGCTATCAAAAAAAAAACTCCCTACTCTTTAGGAATTTTAGATAGGTTTTTGGACTTTGTAGGAGATTCCTCCATTTCCTTTCTTTTGGAAGACTGGGAGCGAGTTCTGTCCCTAAAAATTATATTATTGTCCAGTAACGGACGAGGAGGTTTTTGTACTTTTTCTTTGCGCTTTGCGCTTGGAGCTTCTTCACCATTTACATCCGATGTGGGCATAGTTTTTTCGTCGGTACAAGGTATGTGATTTTTTGTATTCACTGATGTCTTTTCATTATCATTGATTGAAATCACTGCTTCCCCGCCCCTACTGTGAAGTAGACCATCTGAGTCAGAGGTTAGGGCGTTGTCCTGGGATTCCTTGTCATGATTGATTACTGATCCGTCAGCATCACCCATAATGTCCACTCTCACATTCTCTTCATTTCTGATTGGAACATCTAAAGAGCTTAACGATTCCATATTTGAAATAGAGCCCGAGCAATTCACTGCTTTATTCTTCTCCTCCATCCCACTCAAAGATGAGTCGCTTCGAGAACCAGAGGTTTCGGGCACTCGAGAGGTATCCAAATCTTGAAGTTCTTCCTCCACGTGGGATTTAGAGATCACTTCATCAGATTTTGCATCCTTATTTGTAGAACGCTCCTCTATATTTTTCATCAAAGCTTTTTCATAATGTGAAGTCTTCACTCTTTTTTGATCACAGTGTTGCTTCATATGGCCAAAAAATAAGCACCTTTGGCACTGCAATTTTACGCCCTGAAACCTTAAATTGATCAAATACCCCTGAAAAGGTATTATCTGGGGGATACATGAGGGGTCAGTATATATTTCTGCAATATAGTCACTGTCCCTCCAGACCTCTCTGTAGTTAGCGTATTTATCTTCAGCTTTCTTATCCCTGGGGTTACTCTTTGGGTAGTGCCTCACAATTTCTCCAAATTGGCCCATGAAGCTGACCAGAAGAGACTCGTTAACTCTCTTAAAGGTGTTAACTAAAGTAACGATCATTTTTCTCCTTCTATCTAGAGAGATTTTCTCAAGTCCTTTAAGCTTCCAGGTGACATCTTCATCACAGCCATCCTAATTTGTCAGTTTCATTTTTAGGTGTTTTTTCAAGTCCTGGAGTCTAGATCTTATGTCAATAGGAAATTTTGTGTATACACAAGACTGCCCTAATCCAAACCTAGAGTTTTCTCCGGCGATTTCATGTTCTTGAAATCCGAACTCTATCGCCATATCATAAATATCAACGTGTTTTAAATTAATAATTTTAAAGGCATTGCCTTCCATGTCCTCTACAATAATCACGAATGATTCCCATTCTAAATCATTGTTGAAATTCAATTTGAATTCTGCATTATTTTTATTAATGCTCTTTTTTTGCTTTAAAATGTCTACGTATAGACTTTTGGAAGAAGTTTTCCCCTTATCAAGAGGAATATCAGGAGGAACACTCTCCATTTCTACTGTATTGTAATCCGCTTTTTATCTCGTAGAGACGGGGCAAGAAGGAGAAGAAATATATAATAGTGGAAGATGAAGAAGAAGAAAAAAAAAACAAGAAAAAAGACCTCTGTCTCAACGCACCCACAACAACAAAAAAAAAGGGAAGAACACAACAGGGAGAAAAAAAGGGGGGGGGGGAAGAAAAAGAAGAACCCCTTTTTATTCACTCAAAATCAGTAAAATGCCCAGTTTCCCATTTAAAAAATGAGCAATATGTGTTAAAGCTTGTCTCACGTATAACCACGAATCCCAGGTATCCTCCGATGTAAAAATCCCTCCCAAGGAGCGCCTAGTCCTTGAAAAATTTAAATTGTTCGTCGGAGTCTTAAGGAACACGTCTGCACAGCAGCAATACATAAACGAATTCTAGCAAAAATACATAAACGAAAAGTGTACATTAAAAAAAGTTCCCCATTTGAAAACGTAAAATCTAGATTATAGGGATGGCGTGTGCTTTTTTTGAATTTTTGAAAACTATACAAGTATTATCGATTTATTTTTATATTGGCTGAACTTTAACTAATAACTTTGTCCAACATCAAAATTTGGCAACAAGGAAAATACAGAAGAGTAGCAAGCTACCTGTTGTTACAAATTTTTCCTTTCCCTTTTGTGAGTTGAGGTAGCGAGTGCAGAAAAATTGCTCGTCGGAGTAGTAGCAAGCAGAAGGATATCTACTGGTTTCACAATCCTTGTGCGCGCTACTACTTTAGTAACTCTACCGTGAGTTTTTGATTGATACTGAATTTGTGATTGAAATTGGATGAAAATTTTCACACATAGATGAAGGATTTCATCTTAGTTAAGGATTCTTATCTGGCGCTTAACATCGTCTTATCTCTTCAATACATTCCTTATTAATACATTTCATGAGATATTTAAGGAATTATTTATGTACAAAGGGTTTAGCAAAAATTTAGGCAATAACGTCATGTAAAGAAACAAAGGCATATCTAGGGATGTAAAAAACGGTAATTTTAAGCGTGCGAGTAGTTTTTAAAATGCCTGTTGGTTGAAGCCCTATATAATAAAACACAACCTTTCCTTCAATTTTGGTTGAAAACTTTATTAATTTTTCTTATTTTCTTAAATTTTCTCTCGAAATAGTGACTTTATGGGAAAAAAAATTCCCTGGAAGTAAAATATTTATTCTTCTATCGTATATAAATATTTTATTTTTCTTATGTTTTCAGCCATTTTTTGAATTATAGAAAAGGTAGAATAATTATTAATATCATTATTAAATCTTCAATCATTCTTTTTAAAATATGCAAATATATAAAAACGTAAAGTTTTATTTAGTTAATGAATAAATAACCATTATTATCAAACTAAAAACTTGAAGATAGTTATGTATTCAGAGAGAGATTAGTATTTATGTTTTTATTTTTCTTAAAAATGAATACAAATAATGAAATTTTAACAAAAATAGCAATATCTTTCTTAGAGCAAGGCTGTCACAGCTACAGTCATAGTATTATATAGACAACAAATAAGCTAGTTTCCATGGTTACCATATCATTTTTCACGTCATTAAGGGACGAGCCGGATGTTTCTTTTTTCACATCACTGGGTATATTATAACTTGTAATGTAAAAGAAAGAAAAATTCAACCTGGTAATTCTGACAATTTAATGAATGCTGAGATGGAAGCAGCTTGAGCTGTCATGACGTTTTACTGAGCTACAAGCTGCTATTCTCCATATATATATACAAACAATATCGTTGAAAAAAATCAACAACTCTTGAAATTCCAAACAAAAAGAAAATGACCGACTTAGACGCTCAAAAAACTAGGGCAGCCTATGATTGTAAGAACTTTATTTACCAAACCACCACTACAACTACTACCACTACGACAACGACTACTACAACCACTACAAAAATTTTAGGTAAGTTATAAGCTTCTTGACACACAACCATTGCATCTCTTGAAGGGTAGTAGGGTCGTCTAAATCTTTTCTTGTAATCAATACTAAATTGAGATCTTATTTGGATGAATCAAAGTCAAATCTGGTTTGCACGAAATTTTGAAAATTATTGGAATGGTATTGTCTTTTATGTAGGCAAAACTGTGCTCTCCAAAAATTTATTCCTATGAAATAAAACATCTTTTTGTACCCAGCTTTTCAAATAATGGACAAAACACAATTTCGTTGAAGCAATCCACAAGTGCTGTTATTCCTAACCGAAGTGGAATGAGTAATTTGGATGTTCAAAAGACCAAAGCAGCCTATGAATGTCAAAATGCTGTCACCGGCTCAGCTTCATCTACATCTCCAGGACCCCTAGTATCAACTTCAATACGTGAGTTATCTTTGTTCATTTAAACAGAAATGAAACTTAGTAAACCCTTGGGGTTGTTTTTTTTCAGCCTGTCTTGACAAATATAACTATTGTGACCGCTACAAGTCTTATTGTTGAAGACATTCGTTCATTAACAAGTATTGTAAAAAGACCTGCTTCAATTGTGGTATGTGATTTTGCATTCAATGATTTTTTTATTATTTTTGTTAACTTTTTTGCATTCCTTTTTAGTGTGTGAGAATCAAATTGCTGATGAGAGCTGTGCTGCACTAAATAACTACTGTAGATATAGTTTCATTCGTCGAATTTGTCGAAAAGGATGCAAACGATGTTAAAAGTCAACTTAATTATTCACATTCAAATATAGTTTAACCATTTGTTCAAAATATTTCCTATATTACCAAATATTTAAATAAATTTATCCTTCATTGCATTTCAATACGCTTGGTGAAAATCATTAGATAGTTTTTCTCAATTATAACATCAATCCACTTAAAGTCTACCAACTACGTAAAACCGAAATGTCGATAAACAATTATAGCTCTATCCACATACATAATTAGTTGTTTTTCATCCGCACAGACTTGTATAAATATCATTTGAATCATTTACGAACAAAAATAGATGTCAGTATTGGAAAAAAATCAAGAAATTTCTTTTGTATTGAATTCTTGTTATCAAGACTTATCTGACGTTATTTTCATTAATTTACACTCCTTCAGCATATACATACTGATTAATTGATCCCAATGCCTCACTTGCTTGTTACAACGGAGATTTCTACAAAAACTCTTTGCTCATCCCAAAACCAAAGAAAAATAAAATAACAAATTAAAAATGTACACAAACTTGAAGTTGCATCTTTACCTCATGAGTATTTGCTTTTTTTATATTTGTCTTCATTTAATTGACTTTCCATAACATAACTTTGTTAGGTAATCAAGTGAAGAGTAAAAATTAGCCAATCAGGTAGTAGGATATAGAAACCTCCTATGATAGTAAGAGGCATAGTCATACATTGCGTGTTGCTCCATCACAAATTCACCTACTAGAAGTGAGGGGTGCTTCCTGCTAGTAACATTCGGTACAAAAAGGTCAGTTGTAATTCTTTTTTAGATTCAATTGTTACTTGAAGCAGTGAATTTACAAAAATTTGAGTTGAAAACTGTATGCAGAGCCTATATAAAAAAGACAGAAAAAATCAAAAGAGTACACTTAAATATAAGGAGATAGACCATTGATGATAAAATAAGTATATGGAGGAAAGTAAAATCAAATCCATGTTCGAAAACTATTTATTTTTAGCTAATAAGTCGTTAAATTACCATTATTACGGAGAATTGGATTTGCGCCCTACTTTGTTAACATTGTACTTAATTATGAACCAAATTTTTTTTATTCCTTTCTACTGCAAGTCTTAAGAATGTGTGGAACAAGCAAGTGATTAAGACACACACAGACACACCCTTAAAAAAAAAGTATATTTAACGAACAAAAAATTAATTCAAGCACTTTACATTATTTGACATGCTTTTGTGTAATGTGTTAAATACCAGAAATTAATTTTACAAGTAAGTGTAAACATTCTAAAAAAACATATCTAAATTTTGTGTTTATTTTTGCTAAACAGTATAATATAGAACTTCGTCAAGAAGGTCAAAATGCCGTGTTTCTTCAATAATAAATGCAAAGAAAAAAAAAAGTGAAGAAAATCATGTTGTCTCCCCTATTTGCTTCCTCCAATTGAAGACAAGCTTTTCACTTATAGCGAATCCTTTTCCAGTTGATCAATCATCATTCTTCATCACTTCAATTTAGAATACTACTGTATAAAATCTTCTATTTCAAGAACGATGAATAGTTATCCCAATAGAGATGACACAATAATGTGTTTTCAGAAAACATGTGTTAAAATGTGTCAAATAGTTACAATAAATGATTAAACATTTACAAAATCAGCTTAAAAGAATGCATACCTATAACTTCATACATCAGTCGCACCTAAATATATATCACATTATTTTTTTAAAGGTGCAACTTATTATGTGGAAAATAAGTTATATAAAAAATACACTAAAAATTAATTTTTAATGGAAACGAATTGCAATTTCTCTATCAGTTCAAGTTGAACCTTCTGTCTTTTTTTAAGTATATGAAACAAAAACATCCAGTTTCATACATGTCCTTTGTTTCTCAAGGTATCATTATAATTTTTGGTCATTGAACTGATAAATATTAAAGTGTGAATACAAAGAGGTAAGTTTATTCAGTTAAGATAGGTTACATAGAACTTGTGATCATATATATATATATTGAGTTCCTTTTGTATTCAAGTGCAATCTTTTTGAATTGCTGGCCAATCACATTATTCAATGAGATCAATTTCTTTCTGATTAGTTAGAAATATTTCCTCAAATGAATGTTAAAATAATGTACAAATGTATCAAAGGAATAAATTAAAGATTTGTTTCACAAAGTATGAACAAATACACCTTACAGTTTATATTAGATTTGATGTTGTTTAATTTTTCTGCAAATTCTGCATCTTCATCACACTCTGGTGTTGATGAGTGCGTCATATCTTTCATTTCTCTTATAACTTCTCCAAAATCCAACATTATTGTCTTCAAAGTAGCTAAATCTATTTCTGATCCATTCTTGATTGTAACTTCTATAGGATGTTGAGCTTTTCTAATACTGTCAAGTCCTCTTATTGTAAATAAAATACTTTTATCAAGTTTTTGCAAACCTATTACATCTTTAAATTTCTCAAGCACATTAGTTGGTGCTTTAAAACTTACAACAATATAACCGCCACCGCCGTTGCATTCGTTTATTCTTAAGATATCTTCGTGATTAAGGGACAATATTTCGTAAATCTTCCTGTAATGTTTAGTTTTGGGATACAAACCTTATATATTTTTATTTTCCTTGTCTTTCCAATCGATTAAATTTTTTGTCCGATTAGCGTTGGCTAGAATATAAGGTATTTTTGACTTTTGAGAAGCTGATTTTAAAATATTTGAATAACTATTTTCCTTCTTTTCCTTTTTATTAGATAGATCATAAATAGGAATGTAAATAATATGCAAATCGGGCTTGTAAGTATAAAAGAAAGAGAAAATCAACCTGGCCACTCTGACAATTTGATGAATGTTGAGAGGGAAGCAGCTTGAGCAGTCATGACGTTTTACTGAGCTACAAGCTGCTATTCTCCATTATATGCATATACAAATGAAGACATCAATACTAAATAATAACATTATGTATGTAAACCATAGGTGAGAGGCAGAAAATTAACTGAAATTAATGTCAGGAAATTATATATTTTTAACTAATAATAATTAATTATAGGAGGACTTGAGCCCTTTTTGTTTACATTTTATTTGCTTTATTAGCCTTAATTCATGTATTCCTTCATGCGAGATCTTTAATATCAGGTAGATGTTCTCTCCTCAGTAATAAAGGAAAAATGATAACAGCTTTGGAAAACAAAATATACTGATCGAAGAGCCAACTCCACAAAATCTCGCACGCGGCATTTTGCATATTTTTTACATTCCTAGTCATGAGCAGTGTAAAAAGGGTCCAGCTGACACGTACGCCCGAAATGATGTCATAAATAAATAGGGTACCCTTGAAGTAAGGCAGAATTTCAGCCGATTACATTTGAAGGGGCGGAATGAAACTTATTATTTTGATGTTTTACTTAAGAATATATTATTATTATTATTATTTAGTGGCATTAAAAATTTGTATAGGATAGAACACTAAATTTGTAATTATTATTTAATCAATACTAATATAGTATAGACCTCAATATGTCTTTGTCGGAATTGCACCTCAAAATTACTACACTTTTACACATAAATGAATTTATAATTCATATTACATATTTAAGAAACACATACAATTAAATGAAATGATTTTATTTAACCATCTAGTGGCTACTTTTTTTATTCAACAATTTAATTATCATTTAAAACTATTATATAAACTTCAAACCGTCAAAAGTAATACATTTTGTAATCACTTAAATTTTTCCATAAAAAAATAAAATAGGATGAAATTTCATAATGATTATCTAAAAAATTTATATATAGTTATATAAGAAAAACTGAACATTGATTCGGAAAATCAATGTGATTTCAATTTAAGTTTTCATAAATAAACACAAAAAAAAAGACTGAATTTTTAATACGATGAAAATGTACGTTATAATAACAATTTTAAATTTTTCAGATATAATTTAAAAGAAAAAAAGTAATAATTGTCAGGGAATTAATTATATTAAAATCGACTACTATAACAAGTCATTGAATCGATTGCATATGTTCTAAAAAAATAGAAACATCAAAAAGAAATAAATAAAAAAATATGGTAGGCAGAGTTTCACCCGATTACATTTGAAGGGGCGGAATGTAACTTTTAATTTTACGAACAGATTATTATTTAGTGGCATTAAAAATTTGTAAAGGATAGAACCCTAAATTGTTTGTAACTAATGCCATAGTGCTTGCATACATGTCAGCTGGGCCCTTTTTATACATCACTAGTCATGACTAGGAATCTAAATTTCAAGCAAAATCTCGCAGGCAAGATTTCTTGGGGATGGCACTTCGAACAGGTCTTTTTGTTTTCCAAGGCTGTTATCATTTTTCCTTTATTACTACTTAGGGGAGAACATCTACCTGATAGTAAAGATCTCGCATGATTTGTGTAGCACGTGTATTAATATAATATTCTGTTGAAAAATTATCAATTATTTCAATAGAATGCCTATTGGAATGAATCCTCGAATATCGATGTGAACATGTTTGGATTTACGACAGGGATTTCAATTTTCCGTACATCAATCTGTTCGACATTGCCTTTATGGACTACTTCAAGTCCCTAGCTTCCTAGTATGAGTAGGCAGTTGCTCTAAGGATAAAACCCGTCCTTCAGGGTAGTCATTGGCTCTAAGGACTTATCCAAATCTATCGTCCTACGAAGAGTTGGCAAATGCTCTAATGGCCCACCTAAACTCTAATAAGTATTAAATGTTAGAAATTAATGCTATAATTTAATTATAAATATTCATTTTTTTTTGTACTATTCTACAACTTTTTGATTTTATAAACAATATAAATTTTAATTAAAAAAAATCTTATAAACTCTTAACAATTTTATTTTCAAAATATTAGCAAAATTATCAGGCATGGGTGTTCTTGTACTTCATAATTTATATATATATATATAGTTGAATTTTCGTAGTAATAAAATTGACTTCATTTTGATTTTGGCCGATATAAGTAAATATAAGTAAAATCTTTTAATCTCAGTCGTAATTTAAAGTTCTGATAAAAAGATACCTTTAACATATACTATACATTAACTATTTGTTTCCCTCGAGTTTCTACAAAAGAAACAAATTCTCTCCTCACATAATCTTCCATATATACTACCCGAGGACAGGGTATTATTGACCACTCTGTATTTAAACCAAAATAGCTTGTAATCAAGAAGTTTGTTTGAATTTAGTCCTCCAATTATATCTTGAACTGAGCCAGCCAATCAATCCAAAATCTTCCATCTTTCTTTTTATTTGCCTTGAAAAATTATTTTTGAATTCTTGTCAATTAGCATGTTTCGTAGCCTACTATTTTCTATTATTTTCAAAATGTTGTAAAAGCTATCTCTCGGGCCGACTTCTCCAATCTTACAATCCACATTATTTGTAACTCTCTTTCTTTCCAAAATTTCATTCTGAGTAAAATCATTTTCCTTATTAAAAATCTCACCCAAGAATGTTAGTTTTCTTTTGATTGGAGTGTCTGATAGAAACAAAAGTCTTTTATCTTCCATTACTGGTTCCTATCAGTCCCCTTTTCCTATTACTTTCTCTGCTATTCTTTTAAAGACTTCAATATTTGCTCTCCAGAAGGTTCTTATTTCCCGGAATACCTTGTGAATCCCAAGGGGTCCTTTACCTTTCTCCTCATTTAACTTTATTCCGTTGATTTCTACAAACTTATGCTCTAATATATCCGACCAACCTGTCCCCTTTTCAAAAAGGCGCCTAAACTACTTAAATAGTATTATCCTCCAAAATTCTTTAAAGGTCAAAAAGACCAAGCCCACCAAACTCTTTAGGCACATTAACGCGTTTCCATGAGATAATCTTACTACGTCCTTCAGGAAATAGAAACTTTTCAAATATCTCGTCAATTTTTTTATATAATGCATTTGATAGAGGTGTTAGTTTTAAAATGTGTGTTGTCTTCGGTATAATCAATATATTCCAAATATTCCTTTTTAAAAATTTTCCGTACAATTCAGTTGCTTTTTGAACTTTTGACGACACCCTCTTTTCACTTGGAATGTACAATCTACTCTATGGTAATAAGTGGAGAGGTCACAAAGACTAACTGCAACCATTCGTACAAATTTGTCCCCCAAACCACTTGCCATCAAACATTTCAAAACCCATTGATGGGATATAGTATCGAATGCCTTCTTGAAATCAATTGCCGTCACAGCTATGTTGGAATGAAGCCTTTTTGCTTCAGCTATCGAATCTTTAATACCCCTGCCCACATCTTCCATGGCCCTATCAGGAACAAATCCCTTTTGCGATTCCCGATAACAAATGTTTAAGTCTTTTTGCTAAGATACCACTATGAATTTTGAACGATGTTTTTAGCATTGTTAAAGATCGAAGATTCTCGACCAATCTTGGATTCTTCCTATCCTATGGAATAAGGATTAGTTTCCCAATTGAAATATGCGACTCGAGAAAACCTTTGTCATTCCCTTCGTTATACACTTTTTCTAAAGGAGGGGTCAAAAGAACACATTTCATGATTTCATTACATTCTCTACAATCGTATAATTTTTGGAAATAATCCTAATCTTTTTATTCACTTTTATGGGATTCACTTCTAACCTTCCACCCTCATCAAAAAAAACTTTTAACATCCTTTCTACCCCTTCTACTACGTTCAATCTTTTTAACTCTCTCGAAAAGTACTTGCTCCTTTGGGAGGTAATTGAGCCCAGTTCTGATCAAATGACCCTGCGAATAGTTTTGACGAATATATTGTAAATTTTCATCACGAATAAAGTCATTTCCACCCAACTCTTCAGCCTTGATGAGTTGATTATATTCATATTTTCTTTTTTTGCTCAACAAATTACCCAGCTTGATATAGTATCTTCCGGAGCAATCTAATACTAATTTAAGTGCATGGGACGGATACTTTATCTTTTTATTTTCTAATTTCAAAATAATTTCTTTTATGATTTTTCTAATTTTAATATGAGTAGTATCTTCATCTAGTAGAGTTATATTTAATTTCCATTCTTTCTTACATCTTTTGACGGGGCAGTTTAGTTTTAGTATAATAGCGTTATGGTCAGACATCCAGACAGAAAGGGTTTGGTAGTCAAATATACTCAAAAATAGGGCCTTGGAGACAAATAAATAATCTAATCGAGAACTTTTCATTAAATTATTCCCATTTTTCATGTAGAAAGTATGTTTAGGGTTTTTGTTAAATTTGGTAGCTGCATCCAGCAGGTTGCATTTAACTAATATGATTTCTAACTCTTTTTTTGCTTTCATGTTGTTAACATTTTTGTAATGTAGTGTATCTCTTTTTTTGGTCTAAAGCTTCATTAAAATCTCCCATTAAAATCACGTCTTCTTTATTTAAAAAGCTTTCTGACAAAAATTTAGTATAAACAGATTTATAAAATATTGAATCGTCCTTGTTAGGCCCATAAATTGATATAATCCTCAAAAGTTTATTATTCCAATTTATAGATATCACAGAGTAGTTACCATATACATTCCTTGCGATATATTTAGGCTTTAATTCACTTTTAATTAAAAGCAAGATACCCCTTGAAGGATGTTTAGCCAATTTTTGCACTGATGAAACAAATAGAACAACATAACCGTTCTGATTACAGTGTTTTAAATTTCCTTTCTACAGTCTAGTGTCACAAATAGATAAAATGTCAGGGTTAAAGGACATAAAGTGTTCAACTACTTTTTTCCTTTTACCCTCATCCGAAATGGACTTAACATTGCTGAGATTAATTTTAGCTCCATAATAAATTGTTCTTTTTAAAACTAAACCCAAGTTTAAACTCTGTGTTCAAACTACCTCCAACTATCCTTGTATCACACAATCAAATAATATCAGTGTTAAAGGATAAACAGTTTCGTATGACTTTTCTACATTTATTTTGATCTGCCATGGAATTGATATTTGCCGAAATTATTTTAAGGTTCATAGATCATAAAATGAGAGACGTCCCTTTGAAATCTTGTAAATTTACTCTAAACAGCAGGGTCTTCTTCACCTGAAGTTTCGTCGACTTGTTCGCGGTGGCGTTTCGTCTTTTTTTCTTCCGGACTTTTCAAAATTCGCTTTGATGTTTTTTTTTTCTTTTTGAGGCGACTTGGGTCTCCTCCTCAAAACTTCTTTCCATTCATCTCTTAATCGAAATTGCTTAGTATTTCCAATAATTCCATCGACGTCTTCCTCCGATTTCGCATTTTCCCCCGAACTACCTTTAGCATGACTTTGTAATCCCATCTTCCTCTTCCGACTCCTCCTAGCAGATAGCTTCTTCTGTGATGACTCCTTCTTTTAGGCCTCTGACTCTCAGAGGTAGGCCGAACTCCATTCGAAAATAATTTTCAAATTCAAAATATTTTGTCCTCATTGGGGATGAACATCCAGACTTAATATGGTCAAATTATAGGCATTTAAAGCATTGAATTCTTTGCATTACGGAGGTCAATTCAACTTTTCTCCCCATTACTGGTATAACTGAAGGGATTTTCAGTCTTAGCTTAATTTTCAACTTCAATTTACCAGACATTATAGTCCTGAAGGTCTCCAAGTGAGCCATTCTTTCTTGATTTTCGGATTGAAACGTGTGAGGTATGTCTTCAATTTCTCCAATTATTTCTCCAAAACTGTTTATAATTTCTTTTAATGAAGAGGGTTCTACTTCTGAACCATTGTTTATTCTAACTTCAATCGGCCTTTGTAATTTCCGGAAGTTTTCCAGACCCCTTATACTACAGAATATGTTTTCCTCAATCTGAAAATATGACTCTATATTTTCAAGTTTCATTAGGACATTCATAGTACTCCGGAAGGTAAGTACAATGAGCCAAGCTTTACTTTTACATTCATTAATCCTGTGTATTTCTTCTGGCTTAATATCCAAACATTCAAAAATCTTCATGTATGTATTGCTTCAATTTAGGTTGAAAACCTTTGAAACTTTTATTGGAATTATCTTTCCGATCTAGGTATATTTTTTCCCATACTGGGTTCAATTTTATATCATCATTCTTTTTTCCAAATTTTGTCTTGTTTGAATAAGACATTCTATGTTGATTTTTTACCTCCTTTTCTTCCCCTTTCTCCCTCGTGTTGATCTGACCGGAGAGGTCAGGCGGCTTATGATGTATATGATGAATGTATTATCCATCAAAATAAATTCATTCGAGAAATATAATTAACTGTATTGAATTCATAATACCAACAAATATTGTATCAAAAAAATATATTTTTTACCACCAAAAGACAGTGAGAGAACATATGGCTCTCACTCCGTATACATAGTACAGTCTTCAAGTAATAATTAATTAATAAATGCCTAATTGAGTTTGCAGCTCTAACCAGCAGATAAAAAGCAAAGATTTCCACAAATGCTATTCATTTGGCACAAAACTCACTGTATTTAGGGGGTAAAAAAAATATTTTTGTGATACAATATTTGTTGGTATTATGAATAGTTAAGGTCAAGAGAAGTCTAAACTTTAAAAAATCTCAACGTCACACCCATATGTGTCTTTAGCGCCAAGTAGATATGAAACACGGAAGCATATATAGTGTTGTACACCCAGTATACTGGAGAGAAAGTATTTACTTTTTTCCTTTATGCTCTCTTCCCTTAACCTCGGCCCAAAACTATATAGAATTTTTTGATGGCCAAGAGATAACTCAAAAGCAACATCTTGTGTGTAAGAGGGGGGGGGGGGGAGAAGGCTCGTCTCTTAGGTAAAAAGATCTTACGAAGCAAACTGCTGCGTTAAATTGCTTATATCAATTCGGGAGTGATAAATAGGATAAAATTAAATTTGTTTTATTTTTTTAAGTAATGAGGTCCTAATTTTAATGATGTATGTATTATCCATCGAAATTAATTCAAAGGAGAAATATAATTAACTGTATTGAATTAAAATTAAATTCTTATTTCATGTACAAAATTAATAAATATAATAAAGTTGAATCTTATTTTTTTAATAAAGCAGCCTCAGGGTAACTAATCGGATTGGAATTTCAACTTTTTCCCATGCAAAGAAAACATCGGCATTCCAATTATGTATAAAGTATAAGAGCAGAAGTGTTGAAGACCCCTGATTTATGTAGGTATAATGTTTTTTTGACACTTATGAGATTAAGGTTGAGAAATTTTTAAATATTACACTAATTAATCACTTACTAATTCATTAATAATTTTTAAAAAAACCTCTTTTCAACATCTTTTAGTGGATAAACAAAAGAGTTTGATACCCCACATTAAGTGTTTTTGTCTTAAATGTTTTTTATATTAAAATTAGGACTCAATTTTCTTTTGTAAATAAATTTTGGTCATATTTCTCAACCAGGGGTATGTCTTTTTATAATTGATTTTATACCCTAACTCAACCATGTAAAATAAATCAATATTTTATTGTCAGAATTAGACAATGAATAAATTAAATAAATAAAAGTATTATAAAAATGAGTTTATATAGTTTTGATGGATTTAATAAATGTTTTTTATGATAGTGATTGCTTTTTCCTAATGTAAGTTCAAAGACTATTTAGATGTTTTATCGACATGAATTTTAATAGACAAAACATTAAATTTAGTTAAAATCAAATTATACATTTTTGGAGATAAATAGAAACACAGGAAGCACCCCTCACTTCTAGTAGGTGAATTTGTGATGGAGCAACACGCAATGTATGACTATGCCTCTTACTATCATAGGAGGTTTCTATATCCTACTACTTGATTGGCTAATTTTTACTCTTCACTTGATTACCTAACAAAGTTATATTATGGAAAGTTAATTAAATGAAGACAAATATAAAAAGAGCAAATACTCATGAGGTAAAGATGCAACTTCAAGTTTGTGTACTTTTTTAATTTGTTATTTAATTTTTCTTTGGTTTTGGGATGAGCAAAGAATTTTTGTAGAAATCTCCGTTGTAGCAAGCAAGTGAGGCATTGGGATCACCTAATCAGTATGTATATGCTGAAGGAGTGTATTGTGATGAAAATAAAGTCAGATAAGTCTTGATAACAACAATTCAATACAAAAGAAATTTCTTGATTTTTTTCCAATACTGACATCTATTTTTGTTCGTAAATGATTCAAATGATATTTATACAAGTTTGTGCGGATGAAAAACAACTAATTATGTATGTGGATAGAGCTATAATTGTTTATCGACATTTCGGTTTTACGTAGTTGGTAGACTTTAAGTGGATTGATGTTATAATTGAGAAAAACTATCTAATGATTTTCACCAAGCGTATTGAAATGCAATGAAGGATAAATTTATTTAAATATTTGGTAATATAGGAAATATTTTGAACAAATGGTTAAACTATATTTGAATGTGAATAATTAAGTTGACTTTTAACATCGTTTGCATCCTTTTCGACAAATTCGACGAATGAAACTATATCTACAGTAGTTATTTAGTGCAGCACAGCTCTCATCAGCAATTTGATTCTCACACACTAAAAAGGAATGCAAAAAAGTTAACAAAAATAATAAAAAAATCATTGAATGCAAAATCACATACCACAATTGAAGCAGGTCTTTTTACAATATTTGTTAATGAACGAATGTCTTCCACAATAAGACTTGTAGCGGTCACAATAGTTATATTTGTCAAGACAGGCTGAAAAAAAAACACCCCAAGGGTTTACTAAGTTTCATTTCTTTTTAAATGAACAAAGATAACTCACGTTTTGAAGTTGATACTAGGGGTCCTGGAGATGTAGATGAAGCTGAACCGGTGACAGCATTTTGACATTCATAGGCTGCTTTGGTCTTTTGAACATCCAAATTACTCATTCCACTTCGGTTAGGAATAACAGCACTTGTGGATTGCTTCAACGAAATTGTGTTTTGGCCATTATTTGAAAAGCTGGGTACAAAAAGATGTTTTATTTCATAGAACATTTTTGTGGTTTTTTTTAAGGACTTACAATGTTAGTCCATAGTGCATAACGGATCCATAGTCATAGGCCAATCCATAGGTTGTTGCTCTGAATCCAGCATAGCAATTGTCGTATTGATCAATGCTTACTCTTCCACAATATGGGATTGTAGCAGCTTCATTCTCTCCAAGAGCTCGCCAAAAGTTATTGTAAGTTCCACTTCGTATGTTCCTCCAGTTTATTGTAACAAATTGGTCTCGATCAGGTCTCGTTTGTTCATGAGCAAATCCAAGGATGTGGAGCAATTCATGAACAACAATACCCAAACTCTATGTGATAAAAAAGACAATGCAATTTTTTCATGAGATTATCGTTTAGTGCTCATACCACACAGCCATTGCTTTGTAAGTGCACGACACTTCTGGATCTCCGACTATTGTATCCAAGATTAGCAAAGCATCCTCGTTGGCCGGTATAGATATCCACATAATTGTTTTGATTTGTTCTTGCAACAAATTTGACACATGTTCGTTCCGAGATGTGATTCAGAGAAGCCATAATAACTTGTCGTTGACTTGAAGAAAAACCTGGGCTGATTATGTATGGAACAACTCCGTTGGGCCATCGATTACTCCGACCTCCAATAAAATTTCTTGAATACATAGCGGCTCTGTCATGAGCATCAACCAGTACTCTACAGCTGTTCTCATGGGAAACATTCTCCTCACTCAAACAGAGTGAAAAAAATAATGAACTCAATAATAGTGTTATTACCAAATGTTTCTTCATTCTGGTCAATTAAAGTCAATTTGAAATAGCTTTGAAGATTTAACTTAATATATACTATTTCAGAGAGATGATCATGTGTTTTTAGGGCAATTCTCTTACTGCGTAACATCTAAATACAAATCAATGTAAACATATTTATGTCATACATCAAAAAAAAAAAATCTCATAGATTGTTATTGTCATTCAACATTTAACAAAAGTTATTCATTCTTTTATTAATTATCTACTTTCCGTTGTCTGTTTTTACGTGGAAAAATAATAAAACCAAAGGAAGTTTACCGAAATTAAAATGGTTTTCTTTGTTCTTTTCAGTGACAAAGTATGATATTTCATACTTAACGATTGATTTGCACCTTGTTCTAGATTTTATTATTACTTCTGATGATGACACGAAGTCTAAATAAAACAGTGAATTTTCTCCCTTTTCTTTACTTTTGAATGCTTTGAATATTTTAATCAAGGTAACAGTTTTAATATTAACATACTCCACATGTCTTTCGACAATACCCTTTTACAGATGATAATTTACAATACTTTTGTATACTCAGACAACTATGATCTGGAACATCGTTTTCACATGCTGAAATAAGGACCGGGTAAAATGTTGAGCGATTTTTGAAATTATCAAGGTTTAATCATTGTAAATCCTTACGGCAGTTTAAACATGTCGACTCACAAAGATTATCTAGGAGTTTAACACTTCCACATAAATAAATAAAAGTTCTACACCACTTCCATTTGTCACTACATTCTAGAATGACTCTTATGAATATCAAAATACATATATGTATAATAAGTGCCCATACTAATACCTACTTTTCTTCTCGATAACTGGAGGTTTCCCACATTGATAGGCTGTTTTGAGCTTTTCTATGTCAAGAATGCTCATTTCACTTCGATTCGGAACTTTGGCATTGGTTTTTACTTTTGGTGAAATGGTATCATTTCCGTTGTTTGTGAAGCTATGATAAAGAAAGAAGAGGTTGATTCAAATTATTCCTAAATATTTTAAACTTTTACTGACAAGTTCCATCCATAGTGCATTATGGAGCTGAAATCATACGCAATGCCAAAAGTGGATGCTCTATAACCCGAATGACAATGATCATATTGGTCAATTCCAACACTATCGCAAGTTGGCATAGATGTTGCTCTTTCTGTCTCACCTAGAGATCTCCAAAAGTTACCATAGGTTCCTTCTTTAATATAATCCCAATTAATTTGAACATATTCGTCACGATCGTATCGATTTTGTTCATGATCTACTCCAAGGATATGTAACAACTCGTGCACAATGATACCAAAATCCTAAATTCATACATAAGTTGTCCTTTTATCAGTTCATAAGGAGTCAGTCTACATAGTACTCACCACACAACCATTGCTCTGTAAATGAAGAATATGAGTGCCTCTTCCACTGTTATAGCCTAGATTTGCAAAACAACCCCTTTCTCCTGTGTATATACGTAAGTGGTTAAATTGGTTTGTACGCTCTGTAAATCGGATGCATGTTTTATCAGAAATATATTTCATTGAGTCAATAATTATCTTCTGTTGATCTGTTGTGAAGTCTGTGCTAATCTCATAGGGTATCTCACTCTCTGGCCATATATTTTTTCTTCCTCCTATGAATGTCTTAGCTTTAATGGCTGAGTTGTCGTATTCATCAAACAGTAGTATACATTGAGATTCCGGAGTAAGGACGTCCTCACTGTTACATAGTGAAAAAATCATTAAGGAGATTAGGGCCACTAACTCACTTCTCATATTTATAAAAAGGAATTGTTCCATTATTCCCTCAATACTTTCTTATACAGCTCTATACTTAGTTACTTATGTATGTAATAATGAATTCCTGTATTATAAATCTTATAGCTTTATAAAACATAAAAATGGACACATAAATCAAAATTGGTACTTTAACAAATTAATTTATTATGTTATTTTTATGAACTTAAATGCTGAGTCATAGTTTTTTTTAACATATCAAAGAAATGTATATTTGGCTCAGTTTAAGTTATTTTTAAAAACAACAAAGGCATTATTGAAATAAAGTAAACACATATTGATACTTTTTCAAACTCTCATCCACTTTTTTGTAATAAACAGTTACTTTTCTGTCAGAGGATATATAAGGCAATCCTATGATGAAGAAATTAATGATTTTAAGAATATCTTGAAATGTAACTTGAATATCACTCTTTGAACAAAATAAAAGCGTATGAAATGTATTACTCCGTTAGGATTGCAGAGCTCGCTGAGATGGAAATGAGTATTACAGATTTGAAATCAGCGTGCAAAACTGAATAACTTTTATTATACTTATACCTCTTCGGATTTTTGAAAGTTCAAATTTGTTGACCAGTGTTATTATTGGCTATGAACCTTACCACTTAAATATCCTTTGTATTTACAATTGGAAAATAGTAACAAAGAATAAGAATAAGTTTGAAGTACGTCATCATGTTGTATTGAAAAAGAAATAACAACATTTGTGAATCAACAAATGTACAGATTATATAATTATTTCATGAATATAATAACTGATTCACTCTGTTTTAATGTACTTGATTCTTTGATGGGAACTTTTAAAAAGCACCTAGTTCATAAATGTTTTTGGGATAAAAAAAAAACAATATGTATTTCCCCTTCAGCTGATTTTCATCTGTTAACTGCTTGTTCTTATTGTATTGTCTTAATACAAAGGATATTTAAGTGGTAAGGTTCATAGCCAATAATAACACTGGTCAACAAATTTGAACTTTCAAAAATCCGAAGAGGTATAAGTATAATAAAAGTTATTCAGTTTTGCACGCTGATTTCAAATCTGTAATACTCATTTCCATCTCAGCGAGCTCTGCAATCCTAACGGAGTAATACATTTCATACGCTTTTATTTTGTTCAAAGAGTGATATTCAAGTTACATTTCAAGATATTCTTAAAATCATTAATTTCTTCATCATAGGATTGCCTTATATATCCTCTGACAGAAAAGTAACTGTTTATTACAAAAAAGTGGATGAGAGTTTGAAAAAGTATCAATATGTGTTTACTTTATTTCAATAATGCCTTTGTTGTTTTTAAAAATAACTTAAACTGAGCCAAATATACATTTCTTTGATATGTTAAAAAAAACTATGACTCAGCATTTAAGTTCATAAAAATAACATAATAAATTAATTTGTTAAAGTACCAATTTTGATTTATGTGTCCATTTTTATGTTTTATAAAGCTATAAGATTTATAATACAGGAATTCATTATTACATACATAAGTAACTAAGTATAGAGCTGTATAAGAAAGTATTGAGGGAATAATGGAACAATTCCTTTTTATAAATATGAGAAGTGAGTTAGTGGCCCTAATCTCCTTAATGATTTTTTCACTATGTAACAGTGAGGACGTCCTTACTCCGGAATCTCAATGTATACTACTGTTTGATGAATACGACAACTCAGCCATTAAAGCTAAGACATTCATAGGAGGAAGAAAAAATATATGGCCAGAGAGTGAGATACCCTATGAGATTAGCACAGACTTCACAACAGATCAACAGAAGATAATTATTGACTCAATGAAATATATTTCTGATAAAACATGCATCCGATTTACAGAGCGTACAAACCAATTTAACCACTTACGTATATACACAGGAGAAAGGGGTTGTTTTGCAAATCTAGGCTATAACAGTGGAAGAGGCACTCATATTCTTCATTTACAGAGCAATGGTTGTGTGGTGAGTACTATGTAGACTGACTCCTTATGAACTGATAAAAGGACAACTTATGTATGAATTTAGGATTTTGGTATCATTGTGCACGAGTTGTTACATATCCTTGGAGTAGATCATGAACAAAATCGATACGATCGTGACGAATATGTTCAAATTAATTGGGATTATATTAAAGAAGGAACCTATGGTAACTTTTGGAGATCTCTAGGTGAGACAGAAAGAGCAACATCTATGCCAACTTGCGATAGTGTTGGAATTGACCAATATGATCATTGTCATTCGGGTTATAGAGCATCCACTTTTGGCATTGCGTATGATTTCAGCTCCATAATGCACTATGGATGGAACTTGTCAGTAAAAGTTTAAAATATTTAGGAATAATTTGAATCAACCTCTTCTTTCTTTATCATAGCTTCACAAACAACGGAAATGATACCATTTCACCAAAAGTAAAAACCAATGCCAAAGTTCCGAATCGAAGTGAAATGAGCATTCTTGACATAGAAAAGCTCAAAACAGCCTATCAATGTGGGAAACCTCCAGTTATCGAGAAGAAAAGTAGGTATTAGTATGGGCACTTATTATACATATATGTATTTTGATATTCATAAGAGTCATTCTAGAATGTAGTGACAAATGGAAGTGGTGTAGAACTTTTATTTATTTATGTGGAAGTGTTAAACTCCTAGATAATCTTTGTGAGTCGACATGTTTAAACTGCCGTAAGGATTTACAATGATTAAACCTTGATAATTTCAAAAATCGCTCAACATTTTACCCGGTCCTTATTTCAGCATGTGAAAACGATGTTCCAGATCATAGTTGTCTGAGTATACAAAAGTATTGTAAATTATCATCTGTAAAAGGGTATTGTCGAAAGACATGTGGAGTATGTTAATATTAAAACTGTTACCTTGATTAAAATATTCAAAGCATTCAAAAGTAAAGAAAAGGGAGAAAATTCACTGTTTTATTTAGACTTCGTGTCATCATCAGAAGTAATAATAAAATCTAGAACAAGGTGCAAATCAATCGTTAAGTATGAAATATCATACTTTGTCACTGAAAAGAACAAAGAAAACCATTTTAATTTCGGTAAACTTCCTTTGGTTTTATTATTTTTCCACGTAAAAACAGACAACGGAAAGTAGATAATTAATAAAAGAATGAATAACTTTTGTTAAATGTTGAATGACAATAACAATCTATGAGATTTTTTTTTTTTGATGTATGACATAAATATGTTTACATTGATTTGTATTTAGATGTTACGCAGTAAGAGAATTGCCCTAAAAACACATGATCATCTCTCTGAAATAGTATATATTAAGTTAAATCTTCAAAGCTATTTCAAATTGACTTTAATTGACCAGAATGAAGAAACATTTGGTAATAACACTATTATTGAGTTCATTATTTTTTTCACTCTGTTTGAGTGAGGAGAATGTTTCCCATGAGAACAGCTGTAGAGTACTGGTTGATGCTCATGACAGAGCCGCTATGTATTCAAGAAATTTTATTGGAGGTCGGAGTAATCGATGGCCCAACGGAGTTGTTCCATACATAATCAGCCCAGGTTTTTCTTCAAGTCAACGACAAGTTATTATGGCTTCTCTGAATCACATCTCGGAACGAACATGTGTCAAATTTGTTGCAAGAACAAATCAAAACAATTATGTGGATATCTATACCGGCCAACGAGGATGCTTTGCTAATCTTGGATACAATAGTCGGAGATCCAGAAGTGTCGTGCACTTACAAAGCAATGGCTGTGTGGTATGAGCACTAAACGATAATCTCATGAAAAAATTGCATTGTCTTTTTTATCACATAGAGTTTGGGTATTGTTGTTCATGAATTGCTCCACATCCTTGGATTTGCTCATGAACAAACGAGACCTGATCGAGACCAATTTGTTACAATAAACTGGAGGAACATACGAAGTGGAACTTACAATAACTTTTGGCGAGCTCTTGGAGAGAATGAAGCTGCTACAATCCCATATTGTGGAAGAGTAAGCATTGATCAATACGACAATTGCTATGCTGGATTCAGAGCAACAACCTATGGATTGGCCTATGACTATGGATCCGTTATGCACTATGGACTAACATTGTAAGTCCTTAAAAAAAACCACAAAAATGTTCTATGAAATAAAACATCTTTTTGTACCCAGCTTTTCAAATAATGGCCAAAACACAATTTCGTTGAAGCAATCCACAAGTGCTGTTATTCCTAACCGAAGTGGAATGAGTAATTTGGATGTTCAAAAGACCAAAGCAGCCTATGAATGTCAAAATGCTGTCACCGGTTCAGCTTCATCTACATCTCCAGGACCCCTAGTATCAACTTCAAAACGTGAGTTATCTTTGTTCATTTAAAAAGAAATGAAACTTAGTAAACCCTTGGGGTGTTTTTTTTTCAGCCTGTCTTGACAAATATAACTATTGTGACCGCTACAAGTCTTATTGTGGAAGACATTCGTTCATTAACAAATATTGTAAAAAGACCTGCTTCAATTGTGGTATGTGATTTTGCATTCAATGATTTTTTTATTATTTTTGTTAACTTTTTTGCATTCCTTTTTAGTGTGTGAGAATCAAATTGCTGATGAGAGCTGTGCTGCACTAAATAACTACTGTAGATATAGTTTCATTCGTCGAATTTGTCGAAAAGGATGCAAACGATGTTAAAAGTCAACTTAATTATTCACATTCAAATATAGTTTAACCATTTGTTCAAAATATTTCCTATATTACCAAATATTTAAATAAATTTATCCTTCATTGCATTTCAATACGCTTGGTGAAAATCATTAGATAGTTTTTCTCAATTATAACATCAATCCACTTAAAGTCTACCAACTACGTAAAACCGAAATGTCGATAAACAATTATAGCTCTATCCACATACATAATTAGTTGTTTTTCATCCGCACAAACTTGTATAAATATCATTTGAATCATTTACGAACAAAAATAGATGTCAGTATTGGAAAAAAATCAAGAAATTTCTTTTGTATTGAATTGTTGTTATCAAGACTTATCTGACTTTATTTTCATCACAATACACTCCTTCAGCATATACATACTGATTAGGTGATCCCAATGCCTCACTTGCTTGCTACAACGGAGATTTCTACAAAAATTCTTTGCTCATCCCAAAACCAAAGAAAAATTAAATAACAAATTAAAAAAGTACACAAACTTGAAGTTGCATCTTTACCTCATGAGTATTTGCTCTTTTTATATTTGTCTTCATTTAATTAACTTTCCATAATATAACTTTGTTAGGTAATCAAGTGAAGAGTAAAAATTAGCCAATCAAGTAGTAGGATATAGAAACCTCCTATGATAGTAAGAGGCATAGTCATACATTGCGTGTTGCTCCATCACAAATTCACCTACTAGAAGTGAGGGGTGCTTCCTGTGTTTCTATTTATCTCCAAAAATGTATAATTTGATTTTAACTAAATTTAATGTTTTGTCTATTAAAATTCATGTCGATAAAACATCTAAATAGTCTTTGAACTTACATTAGGAAAAAGCAATCACTATCATAAAAAACATTTATTAAATCCATCAAAACTATATAAACTCATTTTTATAATACTTTTATTTATTTAATTTATTCATTGTCTAATTCTGACAATAAAATATTGATTTATTTTACATGGTTGAGTTAGGGTATAAAATCAATTATAAAAAGACATACCCCTGGTTG